>JAVDPK010000532.1:293490-315015 GCA_034780415.1 Cichlasoma orientale | reverse complement strand
AAGGCGCTTTTTGTTTTTTACCCAGAGAGCCGCTCACTGGATATTTTCTCTTTTTCGGACCATTCTCTGGAAATCAAAGAGATGGTTGTGTCGGAAAATCCCAGCAGATGAGCAGTTTCTCAAATACTCAAACCAGCCCATCTGGCATCAGCAGCATATCATCATGTTCACTTAAATCACCTTTCTTCCCCGTTCTGATGGTCAGTTTGAACTTCAGCAGGTCGTCTTCAGCATGTCTAAATGAGTAGCTGCCATGTGATTGGCTGATTGGATATTTACATTAATGAGCAATTGAACTGGGTCACCTGATCCAGCCCTAAGTATAAGCTCAAAAAGGAAAGTTATAAGCTTAATCTTAAAAACATAGAGGGGTGTCTGTCTCCAAATCCAACTCAGGAACTGGCCCTAGAAAGAAAAAGATAAACATCAGTGAAGGTACAGAGGCAAAGATATCCAGATTGTTAGCAACTATAAGTGGTAACTGTTATTATTTCCCATGATGCTGCTCAGCAGCATTGGACCGCTCCTTCCTGGTAAGCAGAGGTGGGAAGTAATGAAGTGCAAATACTTCATTACGATACTTAAGTAGATTTTTCAGGTATCTGTACTTTACTTGAGTATTTATTTTTCTGACAACTTTTTACTTTTAAACCCTGAATTTTTAATACATACATTTTCAAAACAGACTCGTTACTTTAGGTTTAACATCTGAGGGAAAATTTTGTTTCACATCATGTTTCGAACATCAAACTGATCTGAGCCTAAATGGAGGGAACAGTGACACACAAGGGACAATCGCATACAAAGACTGTACTCAGGGGTTAAAGTGGGACCGAATGGCGTTTTTGGTCCGTAAGCTGTGGTCACGGTACTTCAGCATCTAGGTAGTGCTATGGAAGAGGAGCGAAAATAAAGAGAGTAAATGCTCAACAAATATCAGCAAACACACAGTTTGTGTGCAGTTTGTCACACAGTGAGTCTGCGAGCTGAGGGTCCGGCTGCTGTATTTCCCAGAATGAGAGAGAAGTTCACTCAGAGACGGAGAAAGATGTAATAAAGAGGAACCCTAACCTGGAAATTTAAAGCTTACATTTTTAAATCAGATCTTGGATCTGTATATGGCGTGAAGTTATGTTTTTTCATACTGTGAAACATCCTGTAAAACAAACTGAGGTACACTAACTTTGTGTCATGAAATACCGGGTTACAGCTTGTTGAATTCAGTTCATCCACACAGAGCGGCAGCAGGTCAGCTGATCACATCCTTTAAGCAAAGAAAATCTACTGAAAATCGAAATTATTGTGATTCTTTTCCCCACAGTGAGCCACTACAACCAATCATAGGGTTCCCCACCTGCTGAATCCCACTGTAACACCTGACTGCGCTCATTTTCCTGTTTAGCTGATGAGGCAGAGTCACCCTCTACAATGTAACAGCAAATAGAGCTGCTTTAAATTCTCTCTTCTTCTCTGCTCATGTTCTACATAACAGTGTTCAAGCTGAGGGCATTCATTAGAATTTAGATTGGAATACTCGTAGAAAGAGCTACTTTTACTTTCTTACTTTGAGTACATTTCAGAACCCGTACTTTTATGCTTTTACTTGAGTAAGGAAGTTGAATCAGTATTTTTAAACAGAAGTATCTGTAGTTCTACTTAAGTACAGAACGTGTGTACTTTTGCCACCTCTGCTGGTAAATCACATGTTTAATCTGCACATCACCAGTTTGTCCAAGCCTAACAGAGGGATAACCCTGGTGACATCATTATGATACACTCAAGGAGATCCCTTAAAACTCCCTTATGAGGCGGGTCTTTTCCACACACACAAATAAAGAAGAAAAGGTTTTTTTAAAAATATATATATTAAAGCCTGTATTTGGAATGTAATATCGTTATGTAAAATTGACTGACTAATCCTCGATGCTCTAGCCTAATGAATATAAATCATATAAACCATACTTAAATGGATCAACTTTAAATCAAATACTTTTTTTGCTGGACACTTTGACATTGACATCCTTCAAGAAATCCCAAAGGAAATGTGTTAGTGACAGGTCTTCAGGAAAAGAAATAATGACCTTATTGGACAGCTGTGATGTCCTTGCTGCTGTTCACATAGGAACGTGTGCATGAAAATTCAGGCCCACGGGCAGGTGTGGTGACATCATCCTGGCAATGAGGTCCCACTAGCCTGCATGGCTCACTTGGCTTTATCTAAAGCCTGTATTGGTCTGCTTTTTGTTTTCATCAAGCCATTGCAGAATTAATGCAAAGTGACTCGGGCTGCAGCACGTGGAGGGGGGCACCGAAATAAAGGCTGCATGGGCACACATTTGGATGCACACAATATGTGATGCACAGACTCACACCTGCATTTTGTTCATGCGATTGTCTGCATAAAACACGCGATGACTGAAACGCAACCATACTGAGCTTCTGTGTTAGTCAGAGTCACGACAAAAAAGTGCTGTCTATTTTAGGATGCTTTATTATTTTTTTTAAAACTTGGCTTTGTCAAGATCCAGGGAGGGGTAACATGCTTTACTGGGCAGCCAGCTGTTCAGAAGAGATTTCCAAGTGTGTATATTCCCAGTTCCTTTCTCAGACGCAGAGGCCAGATGTAGAGCACGGAGGGAAGACTATATCTGTGCCAGCAAGTGTGAATGCTCCAGGCAGAAAAGGGTGGCGTGAATATAAATTGGGTTTAATTCTGAAAGTGTCAAGCTAAGGGCTGAAAGTCTTAAGTTGCTTTGATTCACTTTGTAAAAGTACATGGATCCAGGCAGTGCCTGCTGCTTTGTTGTGCATTGTGGGTCCTTTCCAGGAGTAGAGCAAATTATTTTCTAATGGCAGGGGGTAAAGACTTTTAAAATCTCACCGTCATGTTCAGAGAGTTGGCCTATGGCACCATAGTGGGCCGACATTTTGAAATCTCCTGTCTGAGTGGTTTTTCATCATTCTCCCCGCCTACTGCCGTAAGGGAAGGCAGAACAGCTTGGGCAAACAAGAGAAACAGCTTTGCACCAAACTCCACTACAACTCTGGATAATTGAATGTCTACATTATAAAAAAAAACCAAAAAAAAAACAGCGCCTGTCTTTCTGAGTCTGAATATTTTATATCAGAATAAAGGTATGTGCTGTCACACATGGGAGAAATTTGCCTTCAGTGCTTTCTACCATGACGTATTTAACATTGTTGAAAGGGTGTATTATAACCCCCAACTATGATCTTTTCCCAAACCTAACCAAGTAGTGTTTTTCCCCTCCACCAGCTGGGACTGAAAGCTGAAAATAATGTAAAAGAAAAAGAATTTTTTTTGTGAGTGTGTGGAGGAAGACGGTCGGTTTGTATGTAAGAACGAAAGTGACATCTCAAATCTGGTTTGGCTCTAAATGTTAAAGCTCCATACGGCCGGGTGTGGCTGACATTTTTCCCACCTTCTTGTCATTTTTGGCACAATGTGAACCCAAACAAAGCAACTGATCAGGGAATGATAAGAAAAAGAAGAATGTGGGTGTAGAGGGCCTTTAACCTGTTCCATCCTGTAGGCTACCGGCACAGCTAAGGCTATAATGGATCTGTCATTGCTGTTCTTTCTCATACGCTGCATTAATCCTGACAGGTTTCTGAAGAACAGGTTCAGTGACATCCCTGTCAGTCACTGTTATAAGGCATGTACATATATGTGTGTGAATGAGATGTAACAGATGTAACAGCAAAGCTTCAGGGAGAAAGGTAGCGAAGGTAGACGAGTTTAAATATCTGGGGTCAACCATCCAGAGCAAAAGGCAGTGCAGAAGAGGTGGAGTGGGTGGAGACGAGATTTGTGACAGAAGGAGAGCGGCAAGAGGGAAAGGGAAGGTTTACAAGATGGTAGTGAGACCTGCTGTGATGAATGGATAGGAGATGGTGGCACTGACAAAAAGACAGGAGGATGAGCTGGAGGTGGCAGAGCTGAAGATGCTAATATTTTCATCGGGTGACTGACCAGGATGGACAGGATTAGAATGAGTACACCATAGAGAGAGCTCAGGTTGAGCAGTTTGGAGACAAAGTTAGAGAGGCAAGGCTGAGATGGTTTGGTCATGTGTAGAGGAGGGATAGTGGATATATTGGATAAAGGATGCTGAATATGGAGCTGCCAGGGAGAAGGAAAAGAGGAAGACCTCAGAGGAGGTTTGTGGATGTAGTGAAGGGGGAAATACAGAGGGTTGGTGTGACAGAGGAGGATGCTAGGAATAGGGCGAGATGGATGGTGTGGTGACCCCTAAAGAGAGCAGTCGAAAGAAGAAGACGACACTCAACTACATTTTTGGTAGTGTTTTAAAGACAAGAAAACTTACTGTATTTCAAAATCCTCACAGTTGTTGAGCTGTTATAGATGAAATCTGGGAATTTGTTTTTTTCTCGAATGTTTTAATGTGCGTTTTTTTTTAAATGATAAATCTTGTGGTTTGTTTTCCTCACCACTGACTCTACATAAAAGACTGAGACTGTGGCAACCACAAAGCATGCGCTCTGTCAAACTGACTTCTTTTTGCATCCAGAGGAGTTGCCCACTGATGGCCATTAGAAAGAATGCAGGTCTCTTCCTTATTTCTCCATGGATTTATATTTTCTAAATGCCTTTTTAACAGTTTTTTTTAGTTCATGCTTCTGTCAGTATGAAATCACACTAATGCTTTTTTTTTTTTTTTTTTTTGGATATATACACTATATGGACAAAAGTATTGGGCCACACCTACCAATTTTTGAATTCAGGTGTTTTCAGTCCCATTGCCACAGGTATATATATATATATATTAAAAAAAAACACCTAGCCATGCATTCTGCCTTTACAAACATTTTTGAAATTTCTTCCCTTCTAGATTTTCCACGATCAGCTGTAAGTGGTATTATTGCAAAGTGGAGGCGTTTAGGAGCCACAGCAACTCAGACCATGAGTGGCAGACCACATAAAGTTACAGAGCAAGGTTGCCAAGTGCATAAAAGTCACCAGCGGTCTGCTGACTCAGTAACCACAGAGCTCCAAACCTCCTCTGGTATTAACATCAGCACAATAACTGTGCATCAGGAGCTTCATGGCTTTGTGGGTATCCATGATCAAGCACCTTCTCAAAGTGTAATCTTGCATTTTGTAGGAGGCCCAGTACCCTGTTTTTATGGAATTATATTTAGGTCAAACCATACATGACACTCTCTTAAAATGCTTTACATTGTTACAATGTTTTGGACGTCAAAAAAAACGTTCATATCGAGCTGTGTATGGGGGTGGATCTTCCTTTCTTCAGTATCAAGAATCTAAATTGGAGACATCAGCTGATGATTTTGATAAAACGCAGCATGACGAACAATTAAAAAAAAAAAAACCCACAAACCCAGTGCTGTGGCCATTCTTGCTTGGCCGCAACAGCCACAAATGTAGTTCGACACCAACGGGTAGAAAGAACTGGCCTGAGAAACCGTGGGGGCTGCAGCGTTCTTGAACTCTGGCATCTAGTGTCATATTGAGGAAAGGGCCACTTGCAGCGCTTACGTAGCCTGTTGTCAGGCTGCATCCATGAGATTGCGGTGAGGTGAAGAGACAGGCAACACGCCAGCGGAGCGTCTCCAGCCACATGACTCAACCTGTCCCTGCGCGTTAGCCTGGCTCAGTCAGGGCCATGAGGGAACAAGGCCGTTGGTATTGAGTCACTGACACACTGGACAGTCCCCAGATCAGGCATGATGATGGGGAAGAAAGCGGGGGAAGCTTTGCATGTTGTCATGTTCTCTCGACGAATTACTTGGACAAGGGGTTTCATGCATATATACAAATCTATTATAATGCAATATGATGATTTTGTGAACGCATTCTGTCTGTCCTCCATCCTGCGTTATGTACTTATCCCATTTGCCACTTTCTGTTCTAAAGTTAAAGTTAAATTGGCTAACAAGTCAGATTACAAATTGTTATTATTATTATTAAGTCTGGCTGTGTTGTGAAGCTGAGAGTGTAGTACATCACTTTGTTTTATTATGGCTCTATGTGATATGCAGATCTCAGAAACTCATATTTTATTCACAATATATAAAAAAGAAGCTTTTTTAAACACAATGACAGCAACACATCTCAAAAACGTGTAGCACGGCCATATTTACCACTGTGTAGCATCTCCTCTTCTTTCTGTGTAAGCATCTGGGAAGTGAGGAAACCAGTTGCTCTACTTTTGGGAGGGGAATGTTGTCCTGTTCTTCTCTGATAGGATTCTAGCTGCTCAACAGTCTTATTTGTCACATTTTTTATTTCATGATGCTCTAAATGTTTGCAGTCTGTGAAAGGTCTGGACTGCAGGCAGGCCAGTTCAGCACCCGGACTCTTCTACTATGAAGCTGTGCTGTTTTAATAGATGCAGTATGCGGGTCATCTGGATGGGAGTGTATGTTGCTCTCATACCTGTATGTACCTTTCAGCGTTGATGGTGCCAATATTATAGGCCCTAATGCACCCCCCCCCCCCATACATACTACCAGTAATGCATGCTTTTGAACTGAGCGTTGATGGTCCCTCTCCCCTTTAGTCCAGAGGACATGGACTCCATGTTTTCCAAAAAAGGAATTAAAAGTTTTGATTTCTCTGACCACAGAACAGTTTTTCACTTTCCATCGGTCCATTTTAAATGAGCTTTGATCCAGAGACGATGGCAGTGTTTCTGGATCATGTTCACATATGGCTTTGGCCTTCAATGATTGAGCTTTAACCTGTATTTGTGGATGACATAATGAACTTGTTTACAGATGATGATTTCTGGAAGTGTTCCTGAGTCCATGTAGTGATTTCCATGATTTTTGGCCTTGTCCCTTGTGCACAGAGATTTGTCCAGATTCTCTGAATCTTGTAATAATATTATGAGATATTCAAGGTGTCTGCAATTTTAGGAGGAACATTATTCTGAAATTGTTACACAATTTCTGCAGTTTTTAGCTATCTGGTGAACCTCTTGATGATGCTCTTTTTACACTCAGTGATGTTGCTATTTCCAATTACCACTTACATTTACAGCCTTTTGTTGCATCCTCACAATTTTTTGAGACATGTTGCTCAAAATGAGCTAATATTTTCCTTAAAATGGTGCATATTATCAGATATTAAACAATTGATATGTTTTCTGTGTTCTACTGTGAATAAAATATGTGTTTATGAGATTTGCATATCATTGCGTTCTGTTGTTATTTACATTTTACACAGCATCCCAACTGTTTTGGAACTGACATGGATATGGCATTGCCAAAACCACCCACTGGTTTTCAGAGTCCAAACACTGAAGCCTCAGGCTGAGCATTTCACTATCACAGTATCTTTTCTCTTAAATGTATTTTATATTCGTTAGATAGGACAAAGAGATGGGGAGAAAGACATACAGGAAATGGTCTGGGACAGACTGCAACCCAGAGCCCTGCAGTAAAGACTCTAGTCTTCAGTAGAGTCACTTGTGATAAGCATCACATGCTTGTAAGTTAGTAACAGGGATCCACCCTAAAGCAAGCCCTCATTTGCTGTCCTTCTGCACACTCATGGGGACCGTAATGTACAAAGTGAATATCGTGTTGCATTCAGACCATAATCTCACCAGTAAAAGATTAATTTTAACATCCTTTTTACTGGGTTTTCATATTATTCCTCCATAAGCATACAGGCGTGACAGGGCATGATGTTATATGAAGGGAACCTACATTATGCAGGCAGCTGCATAAAGGAGCTCACTGTTGGCCATACAAGTCCACACTTGGAAGTAATGATTTTGGCATGTTTGCAAACTCTTGACGCTATATTCCAAAGAGGTGCAAGAAGTTTGCTTTATTTCAGACTGTAGCCTGAGGGAGGGGTTCAGCTAGTGTACAAGTAGCATTTCCTGCTTATTTTTAGTATCCAGCGTGATATACGCAGGCTTGTGGTGACCCTTGAGATAATAGGTCTGGAGAGGATGGCGGAGCAGCTGGCAAGACTCTTTTCAGTGTCAGTGGTTATTGACAGACAGACAGACAGACAGACAGCGTTGAAGAGACCGATTTTTAGCCCAGCTGGCGGCATGACTCTGAATGTCAGCGTCGGCCTTTTGGAAAGCCGTTTGCTCTCTACAACTGTGGGATTGTTTGCCATGCACTTTTGCACTTATGGTTCCCAGAATTATATATTTTGACTTTTTGTACTGAAAAAGACACCATACTGGGCTCCCCTGTGACTCTGAATTGGATAAACGAATGGATGCACGGATGTCACTTTTGTTGCCCTCTGACAATCAGCTCTCACGCCACCCTTCTCAGTAACAGTTTCTGTCCACAGGCAGCCAATCAACCAATATAGCCCACATATCGTGATATGTGCTCTGTGACAAAAGCGGATCACTTACCTAGTGACACATTTTAATTGCCATCGCCGTCTGGCCTGTAACGTGCTAAAAGCAGATGGCGAATACCTGAAGATCATCAGGATGTTAGTGAAGGCTCGTTAGCATGCTGCACGAAAAAGGAGAACTGGATACTAGACACCAAGATAGCACCCACCCTTCTGATGTCCAAGCCAAGAAAGCTTTCTATCATCCAGGCTTGCTTCCACACTGAGCGGCCCACTGCAAGTGCACAAGTAATAAAAGAGTGAAAAACAACCTTGTTTAGAGTCGGTGGTGCCCTGTGAATAGTTTGTAACGGTGCTTTGTGGAGAAAAATGCTTTTTGGGCTGCAGGGGACTGAAAAGCAACACATTGTTAGAAATCTTTCATCTTCTGTACTTGTATAGGTATTGAAAAAGTAAGATAACAGTCCCGATTATGGTCTTTTTCTCTTCTGAGAACCCTATTGTGTATTTGCTGTTTGCACAACCTCTTCGGTGAACTGTCGATTTTTCTAGCTTCTATAAAAAGACCAAATAAAGCAAACGCCTAAGAATTTTCTCGTGTGCATCTCGCACAACATGTAAGTGTGGGCAGGTTGGTGTACATTTAGTTGGAGCGAGTGTACGTGAGCATAAAGGGCAATTTAGCTCAGCATTTAAATTTGGGTCTCCCCCAGTGAGTTAAGTGAGGATGTTCAACATAACAACACCAAGGGCTCATTAATGTCACTTCAGACATTTCAGAGGAGGCAGTTTCTCCAAGCCTAGCATTGTCCTGTCTCACAGAGACTAAAAACACATGCAGGGACACACGCGCACGCGCACACACACACACACGTCTCCCACAAATGATCCCACAAACATGCACACGCACTCTGCAGCAGCCTGATATGCCTCTCCAACTGGCCCCTGCAAATGTCACGTTGAAGTCACGTCAGTTTACTGATAGGGAGTCGGTGTGAGTGAATGAATCAAACATTTCCTACAGTTACGTATGCATAGGCTAAAGATTACCTAAATTAAAACAAGTCTGCGGCAGAGACTTAATCTTTCAAATCCCTCTACTTATACATGATTAAAGAGCCACAGTAAAAAAAAAAAAAAGAAATCTCAAAATATCCCCACAGCCCAGTCCAAGAGGCGAAGCTTGCGTCAACAAAAAGCAGCTTAAAGCACTTCTCGCTTCTCGGCAGAGCGCTTATCTCTCAAACCCTGGACCTGCCGAAAGTCCGGGAGAACATGAGATGAAATGCGAGTCTAAGATTCAAGCTTTGTGTACAGTCCAGATGCTGTTTCGTCGCAAATTTCCCAGAGTGTCCTGGTGTCGTTCTCCTCTCACATGTTGGCGTTTGCTCAGGTAAAACCACCATCAAAACCCCTTGAAGACGGGGGTCTGCGGTTCTCTCGAAATCGCAGCAGCGTGAGAGAAGATCGTCCAGTTTTGTAGGACAAGGACATTGTCTGCAGAGGTTTGCAGATGATTTTGGTTGCCAGCGAGAGACTGTGACCTCAATAAATGGCTTAAAAGAGGATGGGAGCCTAGCCAAACAAGACATTCATTTATATCTGTTCAGTATGATGTAATACTTTAATGCCAAAATGATACCTTCACTTACGTTCTGGGAATTAAAGCAGAAAGAGGGAGCAGAAACAAATTGCCTGCCAGTATTCTCAGGTGTGTTTTCCCTCTTGCACTCTTTGCTCACGTTGAAGCAGCAAATGCTGTTGGACCTTTAGTTTGTGCTCTCTTAAGTGTTTCTGTATACAAATGTTTTCAGTGAGTTAGTCCTTCTCCCCGAGGATGTCAGGAAAGTACAGATGTTGCAGACTCTCAAGCAGTGCTCAGTTCTGATGGTTTTAGCAGTGAAAGCTGTTTCTCGCAGACCGGGGGCGTTTGTCTTTGACATCGTGACATGAAATCTCTAATTTGACTGCGTGCTCATGCACCCTGCAAGGAGAAAACAGCCCGCGCTAGTGCTCAACTGCCCCGTGGCTCGGGTGACCTCTGCTTATGCACGGACCTTCAGTCCTAATTGTGTCTGGAGGAATTTTGCTGTCTTAAGACACGCTTAAGTTTAGACCAGAGGGCTTCCTGGCTTTCACCCTGTGCAGCAGTTAAAGAGACAACAGGATGCTCTATCACAACTCAGTGTGGCAATCAGATCTCTTTCTGTCATTTTAATCAACTGTATATTATCACACCAATCAGCGGTGATACTCTGGAGGCAAAGAAGCCTGACGACGCCTTATCGCACCGTCACACATGAACTCAATCGAATGGGGACATTATCCACAGTTGCCCCTTCTCAAATGTAGCACACAATGGGTGATAGTCTCAGATGAAACTGTTTGGTTTAGACTAAATGGTGCTGCTTGGGTAGAGCGTGCATAAAGCGAGAAACATGGCACCCACTGGCTCGCTGGGCATTCATTAGCTTCTCCTAAGTAGGTCCCCTTCTAGCAATAATATGTGACAGGTCAAAGGGGTCCTACTTATCTTTATGCGATGTTCAAGGGTGTTTATAGTTATGGTAAATGGACTGATTCTTATATAGCACTTTTCTACTCTCCAGGAGCACTCAAAGCACTTCATGCAGCATGTCTCATTCACCCACTCACACACACATTCATACATGCACTTTCTACATCCCGGAGCAACCCGGAGTTTAGTATCTTGCACAAGGATACTTGGGAAAGATACTGAACTGGAGCACTGCAGACTGGAGAAGCCAGGGATCGAACCACCAGCCTTCCGATTAGCAGATGATCGGAAGCTTGGCTCCTGTGGCTCCTGTGGCTCCTGTGGCGTACATCCTCATAACTTTTTCTCTTCAGCTCTTAACTTCTTAATGAAGAGACAGTTTTGTCGCCTGTGTCAAAGGCGAATTTCATAATATCAAAGTGACTCTTGAGAAAAAAAAAAAATGTATTGGTTTTTACAGTTTGGGCCTGGAAGCTATTTTCTTGTCTCTGACACTTGTGTCACAGCAGAGGCTAATTTGCCCTGGATTACTTTGCGGCGCTGATCTAAGCTTTGCCATGATACGTTCTAACACCCGTCCCCTGCCTTTTTTCCCGCCATATCTCGGCGTCTCCACACCCATTAGAGGAAGAAACGCATCTCTCCTTTGATTGTGAACCACAATCATCTCCTGCTTCATTTGGCATTTAACACAGCTGTGATTTCTCCTCTTTCTCCCCACAGTGATCGTCTCTGCATTGATTGCCTCCCGCTGCGCTGGCGTGGCTCTCTTGTGCGTAACATTTGGAAGAATAAAGGCTGATTTCACTGGAAAAGGAGAGATCAGAGCGGCTTATCAAAAAAGTAGACGAGGTGACTGATGTTAACCACGTAATATGTGAGGAAATGCAAAAAAAAAAATAAATAAATAAAAATTGTACTTTTAATGAAAAATCATGGACATTAAAATTAAAAGCAACAGCAGTAAATGCTTCCTACATCTAGCTGTTTAAATGTTGTTTAAAATCACTATTTATCCTTTGTGGAAACACACAGAACATTTTAGCAGGCGTTGCATGCATGAATTGAATAAATAAGGCTTTACAAACAAGCACTTTAACATACATGATAAAATTCTACAACTATCTATCAACAGCTGAACTGTTTTAATGGACACACAACAGGAAGTACAGCGTGCGCAGTGCTGAAGCTACTCTGCCTCTGTTTAGACATTAAGATTTAATATCAAATGTACATTTTATACACTAACAAATATGCCAAATATAATGGGCTGATATGACATGAGACACAATACATTTTGCGACACTGGCAGCTTTTCAAGCATCAAAAACTCATTCTGGCGTCCAGTTTAAGACAAATGATCGTTCCCTGCGACAAAACAGGATTCTTCAGTCATTGACGCACAACATCGTAATCATACAAACAGCATGAGAAAACAGAATCGCAACCTAAATCTAAACGGCACATTTACAAGCACTGTAGTCACCACGACTGTGGGATTTTCAGACTCAAATTCGAAATGACGGCTCAAAAATGATGGCAAAGCTTCTGCACTGTCAGAAATGTTACTGCACCTCAATATGACACATGGCAGTGACTGACACTGTTACGTTGCTCACGTCCATCAGAATAGCAGCATAGGCACCCTGTATACAACGGCATGTGGGCGTGACAGTTAACCGACAGCCACAAATCCGCAGCTGTTATTAATGCTGATCTTAAATATCTGTAAAAACAATCTGGCTGTGGGTCAGTGGCTGTGGGCAACATTAACCTTACTCCAAGTCAGAAAGTGAACGTCCGCTGGCCGTGACTTTTCACCGCCGAGCCCATGTCCAGTCCAGTCTTCAGTCGGCATAGAGAATAAACCCTGAGAAGGTGCTGTACTTGTTGCTGTTGCCCCCATGAGCCTTTCCCCCATCCAGTTTTATGAAAACCTCATCACCTGCATCCAGATGAAGTATGACACTGTTGCTGGCGTAGTCATAACTCTGGTCCTGGTCCTGGGCAATGGCACTGGCCCTGACCTGGAAAATGACACATACACACACATCCCAGGAAAGACTAAGTGAAGAAATATAATCTCATAAGAAAATTGTTATAATATTTGACCTAACTAACAAATGTAGTTCTCATAAAGAGCAATTTCAATGGCGTGACTAAAGTAGATGATGATATTGAAAGAAATGCTTAGATTTTTTTTTTTAAATATTAAATCACTTGCTGTTTCATAGGCTGGCATGTTACTGCTCTTATTATATGTCTGCATGTGTGGACTTGGAACACACTTTATTTGAACAGAAGAATATTTCCAAAAAATGTGGACTGATTTTGAGACTTTCACTTGCGTAAGCGTTACCCCTGTAGTGAATATCTTGTTCTTCTCTTATGACTCAGCCGAAAGGGTCAGGCTTGAGTCAGCCTGCCTCTGAGGAAGGAAGCAGTGCATACTATCCCTTTGTCTCATGTTCTTCTCCTACATCCACCTTTCTCTGCGTGATGCACTGAAAATGTCATGTTTTCCCAAAATTAAGTGTCAGTGGGTCAAGAGAGGTAATTACTGAGATATGGAGCATCACACCCTAATCTCTTTGCATGTCTGTGTTTTTTTTTTTTTTTTTTTAAATGAAACTGCTTCAACAGTTAGCCCCTCAAGGACATATCCTTTCTAAGCTTTAGCTAATGTGTAATGAGCTGGGTTGCCAGGTTGGCTGTTACGCTCCGACTTCACCAGACCAACTAAAGAAGTGTAATCCACGCTTTAACCAGATTGTGGCAGGAAGTTCTAAACTGAGTTAAAGTCATAAGAACATGAAATCCAAATTAGTGCAGATGGAGCACAAAGCTGAACGGTGCTGCTTCTGGAAAAAAAAAAAAAACAGAATTCAGCTATTTGCAAATCATTTAAATTCTGTATTTAATAACAAGTATAAAGACAATATATGAAATATTTACAATGAAAAATGTTATGTTTTATAATTATACTGGCAGCAGGCTTACCAGCACTTTACTGTAAAATGTACACTGACCATAATTTATTTTATTTTACAGAGTTACACTGTATCCACTGAACTTACAAAATAACAGAGGGGAGACTGCTCAATAGTAAACTGATCATATCTTACTAATTTTGTATACATTATAAATAACATCATGTTGTTAATTATATGTTCATATCATTGGCAGATTCAGGAAATCCAGAGAAAGCTATGTATGCAATGGACCAGGCAAACACCAATACTGAATGGCCATAATGTTTGCACCTTCAGGCAGTAGCATTAAAGCCTGTGCAGAGGAATCACTGGGTGGGCTATTATCAGTTCATTGCTAAATCTATAAATGCAAATTTAAACTCTATCATGTAAAAAGCAAAAAGTAAACTGTTCTGTGATCCAACCAATCAAAGTTGGAAATCATGAACTCTGTGACCTCCAGACTAAAGAAGAGACCATCCGGGCTGTTATTGGGACACAGTTCAAAAGCCAGCATCTCTCATCATATTGCAGAGCATCAGTGCACCTGGAATGTGTAACTTGCAGTGCTCTGAAAGCAACATTAATGCTAAACAACAGGTTTTTAAGCCATATATGCTGCCTTCCAGAGCACATCTGTTTCAGGAAAGGCTTTGCTTATCTCAGCAAGACAACAACAAACATTTTACATTCAGCGTGTAATACAGGTTCTAAGCTCCAGGGTGCTACTCCAGATGTTTAAACCATCCGATGCATTGTGAAACAAAAAGGTGTAACAAATGTGGCCCAGAACTGTAACGCTGCTGAAATTTGATATTAAGTGAGAATATGAAAGCATTTGGCCTTCAAACCCACATTAGCCGGCCTTCTTAGTTCCCAAACTCTTAGCAAAAGAGGTGCTATAACAGTGATAAACATGCACCGGTTCCACCTTTTTAAAAATCTATTTCTGGTATCAAAAGTAAAATGAGGATAAACATTTTTATGCTTTTTTGGAAACAGGCTTGTGTGTCAAGAGGCTGCGGGGGTCTGAAAAATGCTGAGCGACAACATGACAGCATGATGATGGATTTCTGATACATGTGAGCAATGCAGCATAAATTCTCCTGGCTTCCACCCTCTGGTATACTGCAGCAGCACAGTGTCTACCACTGACTGACATTTATTTTACTGCAATTTAGTGCCATATTTGATGTGAAGTAAAATAGCTAAAAGGAAGTACCCCCTTTTGTCAATTAGGTAACATAAAATACTAAATAAATACAGAATAATAATTAATTAATTACTATTGTTGTATTTGATGGAACTTCTGCTTTTATTCCCCACACAGTGCGTTTTAATAAAGAGGACTGATTCAGCAGTTAGGGTTGGTTTACAGCTGCTTTAGTTAAATCCAAATTTATATGATTATTGCGATCTTAAGTGATTCTCTTGAGGCTTAATATGCCAGATACAGAATTTTACTGGTTAAGTGGTGAGTGTGGTGTAACCATTAGCATAGGCGTTTAGTGTATATTTAAATTTGAGGAAATTTTCATTACTTATTTAAAAATCTCTTTTTAAATAATTAATTAACACAGGTTATGGTTTATCTGAGTATGCAAAATGTGTTAAACTTAATTTCTGACTCAATTCCAATCCCCACTAAAGAAAGCAGATATGCTGGAGTAGGCACCTCTTGCAATCAATAATCTTTTAGTCAGTTAGTTGGCCAGCAGTTTCTTAGTAAGTTTGTAGTGGGAGG
This sequence comes from Cichlasoma orientale, assembly GCA_034780415.1. Taxonomy (NCBI): domain Eukaryota; kingdom Metazoa; phylum Chordata; class Actinopteri; order Cichliformes; family Cichlidae; genus Cichlasoma; species Cichlasoma orientale. The sequence goes on along the minus strand of JAVDPK010000532.1, from coordinate 299,440 downwards.
AGTAGGTTTTCAGGATTATAAATAAAGCATTTAGAATATATTTTATTTATATTGCATTTTAACTATGTAAACGGATATTTCAGTTCCTTGTAGCATAAAATGCCTGTATATCCCCGAGGGTGGCCCTTCTCTGCAATAACAAGATGGCACTACAATAATTGCAACATTTGTGAAACTTAAAATGTCTGTTTGCATTGAAACTGGTTTGTTGTGTTGGTTTTTGCAGTTTAGGGTTTTTGTACTCAGGAAAAACCCAAACCTTACTTTGTAGCTTGTATTCACCTGAAAGTATGGAGCTAAAGCTGAAGCTACAGTTCTATTAAAGACTATAAACTGAAATTGATGAGCCATTGTGCTGATGCACATTAGAACGTAGAGCTGTTTGCGTTATTGTATCCACCTTCGGTGCAGCCTGTTGCAGTCTGGCTGTGATGTTTTCAGCAAAGTTTTAAGGTTAGCATTTGCACGGTGTTTGATCAGTGTCATCACCTGGGGGCCTTAAAGACATTACAAAATTAGCCATGAATATAGCAAATATCATCGTTCAATACTGACATGCTTTCGCCTGACAGGCAGTCTGATAAGGCTTACCAGCACATCATAGCTCCATGAAGGTTGTTGTATTTCAAAGGGCACCAGCTTTGAACTAGCCACTACCCCAGGCTGTGGTTTGATGTGTGCAAAGTAGAGATAGTGCTCTGCTCCTTCCACTCACTTCAACTTGTACATCATTGGATGCGTAATATGCACAGATACACAATCTGGCAACATGCCACTGTGCGTTGTCATTATACTGGACTGCAACACCAGACTAAATCAGAGCTAAATCACCATACACATGAATGCTCGACTTCTCGATTTAGTCTGCCAGTGCGCCGGTTACACTGTTCCTTGAGCATTTTGATGTGGGTTCATCCCAGTGTATGAGTCAGAATTTAAAGTACAATTTTTATCTGCGTGTATTTTTGACAGACCCTTACCTTTACAAATGTTTAAATTAATCATTAGGTCATTAAGCATCAGGAAATTAAATTAAAAGTGATACCCACCAAGCCATTTTTGATCAGGTCAGCCCACATGCTCGTGCCATCTCCTCCCCTCATCAGCACATTGTAGGTGAAAAAGTAGGTGCCGGGGATCTTACAGGTGAATTTGCCTGTTGCGCCTTCATAGTTACCACCAATATTAGTCACCACGTCATCAAAGCGTAGTATATCATAACCTTCTTGAGGGTTTCGTAGTCCTGCATAAAATGCCACCCGAGGAGCGGTATTGTATGTAGTTGTACTAACTGCCCCTTTACCCCCTAAACCTAGAATCCCCGTCCGTACAATGTCCACAGCATCTCCTGGTGGTCCTTTAGGACCTGGTGGTCCTGGCTCTCCAGGCGGTCCTGGGGGTCCGGGCTTGCCAGGACGTCCTGGTTTCCCTTGTGGGCCATGAGCACTGTATGTAGGCAGTGGTGGGCCGATGCTGTGATCACTCAGATCTTCCTCGTTTTCCACCTGTAAGACTGTAGTTGCTGTACCTGTGCCTGTGTGCACACCTTGGCCCGTGGTGCCCGTGCTGGGGAAGGGGTCACAAACCATGCGGCAGGTGCCCAGCATCTCGTAGTGGCTTGTGCTGTCATCGACACCACCTGCGCCGACAGAGCTGACCAACACGGGGATGAGGACCACCAGAACCAGGACCAGCATGACCCCCACAGCAGCTGCCACCAGGGTCTTTCGCCCGATGCTCAGCCTGGGAAGGGGCTGCGCTGCCAGCGTGGAGCTCTCCGGGGTGGAAATGGTGACTGCGGGGAGTGCGTCCACCTGGCAAAACGCAGATACAATGATGATCCCCGATAGTGGAGATGGTGCCCAGGGAGAGCTGGAATAAGTGTGTGACAGAGCTGTGTAGGAGTAACGGAGAGGGAGAGGAGCAAGGGACCAAAGTGATCAAGTGAAGAGAGAGACTGAGAGAGTGAGGAGAGAGAGTAAGAGGAGAGGAGGAGGGAGAGAGTGAGACAGCTTGAGGAGGAAAAAAAAGAGAAGAAAGGGGTGGAGAGAGTGAGCCACCGTTTGAGTCAGGGCAGGGGAGGGCACTTCCAACTGGCAGATGTGTAAAGCCAGAGAAGACAGGAAGAAACAGTGGGATATATAGAGCACAGTGAACAAGAGCATATTGAGCTAATTCATGTGTACTGAATAATAAAAAGAAAGCTGGAGAAAAAGATTCAGGGGAAATTTTGCTTGAAAACTTTAAATAAGATCATTTATGAGCTACCAGTGATATTTCTATGCACCAAGTGTGCAAGTAATATTAAATCGTTGGCATAGATTTCATGCACAGGTGTAAGATTTTTTTTTCCATTTTAAATCCAGTGGGATCAGTTGGAGCTCTTGCATACTGGACTCATTCCAGGTACCTGTATTCAGTCAAGCTATGACCTTCAGAGGAAAAAGAAAAAAAAAAGATTCAGACTGTTATAATGAAAAATTAGTTCTGTCAGACGGTCGGCCTGCAAATTTCTGTTAGTTCTAATAAATTTTTTACTCTTAAATTGAATTACTGAAGCCTGGGGCTTTGGCAGCATCACTTCAACAGACATCAGTAGAGAAAATGAGATAAACAGTCTGGCAGCAAAATCATTGCAACCAAGTCTATAATAACTCTGAATTTAAATGGTGATCAACTTTTTATTCACACAGGATGCTGCGTGTGTCTTTCGCAGCACCCTCCTGACTCAAATAATCCGCAATAGGTGTACCAGATTAAGCAAGGTATTCCACAGGTCCTTCCCACCAGCATTGTTTTTCACCTTGTCTTTGGCAGTCCAGAGGTGTTCTCAGACTAGAGATGCAAATTCTCCAGCAATACTTCGTACTCTGTGGTGTTCTATTTGGATGAGCCCTAAAAAAACCCCAAAGAAATTGTTCGGTCCATCACAGCTGGCTTCTTTAATGCAAAGTAGCAGCTCTACTCTGATCCCCCTCCAGATGTCTCACTCCCTCTCTAAGGCTGAGCCCAGTCACCCTACAGGAAGACTGATTGTGGCCATTTTAGGCACAAAGGGTCACTGAATGGTTTGATTAGTATAAAATGATCTGAATTGCATAGTAGATTTAAATGACGGACGCACCATGACACTGAACCTATACTGTAATATCAAATACAAATTGATTGTTCAGGCATGATTTCGCATAAAGACATGTATTTAATGGATATGAACCTTGAAAGAGTTACATTTACTAAAATATTAGCTTTTCCTTTTTTATACTGTCATGTGGATTTACAATATTTGTTGTGTTTCAACAGGCACAGCACAGAGAAACAGAATGAAATAGTTGCCCATCCTCAAGGAAAGGTGGCCTTCGAAATAAGCACTACATGCTGCAGCAGATGTCGGTGTTTCAGTTTAGTTGTTCAGGACAAATGTTGCATGTGCAGTGGAACTGCCCCAAAATCAGTTCTCACGAGTTCCTGTTCTTGTCTGACTGTATATTTGCTGCCTCAGTGCAGCTGGGTCAAATGTTTGTCACTGTCTGTAATGGGGCTGTAAGCTTATCTTAGAATATGTGTGTATGTGCAGTTACAGTGTAAGTGTGGCTACATCCTGGAGTATATAAAAAGAATATAAGTAGACGATCACATGTATAATAAAGAAAAGGCACCTTAAATAATGGCCCACAATGGCCCAAAACAGTAGGACAGCTATTCTAATTATATGGAAACAATATGCTGTCAATACACTGTCACTTTGTAGTATAATATGATGTTACCTGATCCCAGTCTGCTAACAAATATATTTATGTATGCTTGCCTTACTGTTCCTAGTCTTCCACGTTACACAAACCTGCCGTGTTCATATGGTAGCTTACATAATAGCTAGTGTTAAGCCTTGGTGCTCGGTGTTTGAGCTTTTAAGCTGTGTGCTGTGCTGTGCATATTGTGTCCTTCGCAGATGTGATGCATTTGAATGTTAGAAGCGCGCTGCTTTAAAAACCCAGAATGTTTATTCTAAAATCAAGTCGAGATCCTACATTTCCACACGTGCTAAATTATGAAATATGACAACATGTTTATTGAAGTACGCCAAAGTTTTCCAGTTGGTACCCTGAATGCTTACTGTAGCCTTAATAAATCCTGAACATGATGCTTGTAATTTTCAGATACAATATCTATCCACCATACACAGAAAACCAGCTATTCTGCCACCAATTAACCAACTAATTTAACTCCAGAATAAAACAAGTCACATTGATGCGAGATACATAAACGTGACCTCGTGTAGGTGGCTGAAGTTAAAAAAAAAAATGCATGAAATGGAAGAAGCATAAAGTGAGATTAGACTTTCATCGGAGTAATATAAGCAGAGAGTCATTTTGTGAGTCCCTTCTGCATTTTGATGCCACTGTTTTCTCGGGACATGACAATGGCTCTGAGTCACACACCTCAAGCAGCGCTTTCTTGCTGAGTCTCTCTAGCTGATGACAAAACACACTAAATCACAGAGATGACCATTAAATCAGAAATATGAACACGCACGCAGTGTAACTCATGAGATCTTTAATCTTCTTACATCAGAAAGATTTTATATTTATCATCCTTCATATGAAATTTGGCCCAGGCAGATTACATATGGAAAAAAACACACACATTCATTGTTGCATGCACACAGTACAGGAAATCAAGAAAGAATCAAACAGAATTCAGTAAAAATGCACCGAGGTCTCTTTAAAAATGTAAACATTCTCAAACCAAAACTTCCACTCTGACATTTCACTGCTTTCTGCAAGAACTACCTCACAATTGCGTCTTCATTTGCAGACTTTAGTGCCCTCATGTGGTCTTATAAAATCATAAGGTGTGTCACCTCCACTTATGCATGCTTACAGCTGCATTTCTAGCATGCTTATGTTTAGCAGGTCAGGTTTGTCTTCATACTTTGGGATGTAAGCGTGGATACTTTCAGTAATCAGCTTTAACCCTGCAGCACCTAAGCCTCAGTATGTCTGCCTGGACTTTTCTGCTTATATGAACTATAAAAGGGCCTGCAAGTAAGTGCTTTTGCCCATTTTTCCAGAACACTTGGAACTTTCAATATCTGACAATTATTTACAATTTACTGCATTTAGAAGAGTGTATCAACAGTTTTAAAATGTTAGCAAAATGAAAATAATGTTGAGACACTTTTTCCCCCTACTCTCTCCTCTCTGGCTGCAGACACAGTGCCTTCCGAATCCATTGATTCTGATGGTGCTGCGAGCTTGTCTGGTCACAGATCTCACACATTCTGCTTGGATGTGTGGCCCCACTCATGTATTGTGCCACATGCCTGCTCATTTTAGCTGCTATGATGATTGACAGGAGTTTCCATGTTGTACTGAGGCAGGTTATTGGCCAGTAGATGGATGGGACCGGTCTCCTTCTGGGGGTCAGGACCATCCGGCCTTCAGTCAGCCATTGTGGGTGTGTCTTAGCCTCTAGCAGCTGGTTCATTTGTACTATATATAAGAACCAACTACACGCTGCAGTTTAGCTTGTAGTTGGTTCTTGTGTTCTTGTTTTGTTTGCTATTTCTAAACCACTTATCCAATTTAGGCTGATGCCTGCCCCAGCTGACATTAAACAACAGGAACAAGACAACTGATTTAATTCTTTTTTTAATAAAAAATACTTATTTTTTAAAATATTTTTATTAAAAATAGAAACGCTAATGTCTATAATGCCTCAAAATTCAAACTAAAAAGTTGAGTTAGCTAGCTTCTGTAGTTTATAGTACAAGTACCAGTAGTACAAATGCAGTTCAAAATGGCAATTCTGAAGTCTATGAAGTTCTTGTGCTGAATTACCACACAGACTGCCCCATGCACAAAACTATATGTGAAATGTAGCAGTACATATTTTACTTTATCACGTCTAGAGATGTTGCAATACTGGAAATTTCTTCTACATTATAATAATA
>JAVDPK010000532.1:268690-292393 GCA_034780415.1 Cichlasoma orientale | reverse complement strand
ATGTAGCAGTACATATTTTACTTTATCACGTCTAGAGATGTTGCAATACTGGAAATTTCTTCTACATTATAATAATATAATAATACAATAATACATACACAATTCACATTGTTCCTCATCCACAATCCACAACATGGTGAACCTTGAAGCAGATGAGCTACATCATCAGAAGATCACACTGGGTGTCCTGCCAGTTGTTGAATCTATGCCACAAAGAATTGAGGCAGTTCTGAAGGCTAAAGCCAGTATTAGCAAGGTGTACCTAATAAAGTGTCTGCTGAGTGGAAACACACAGATATGATAAAAATGACAGACAACCTTCTGCCTACTGTGTCTCAGTGCTAATGTTCTGTCTGTTCTGTGTGTGCATTGCTGCAGAGATGGGAGCTTTGGACAGCCTGCCTCCCTCTGTCACATCAGAGGAGCTGGCTAATCTCTAATGCTCTTCTATCCTTATCATAAGTGTTGTGTTTCAACTCACCTGCCATAAATGTTACAATATTGTAGCTCCAGGTAGATGCGACTGATTATCCTTCAATATCAGATCTTTCTCCTCCTGTATAAACAAAATTTTATATCCACTAAAGCCGGTAGATGTGTTCTGGCCACAGGTGGATCTGCAGAATTGGGACTTTTGTACAGAAACCGAGTCCATATTATCATCTTTTAATATACTATATTTGTCTTCAGAGAATGGAGTGAAATAGAAGAAATGGCACTATCCTTACTGAACAATTTGAAATTTTTCTTTCCATCAGTCAGACTAATTGCATTTCATTCTTTGAGCCAGAAGATGGCGCCCACTGCCCATAGAAGCCATTAAAAAAAGGCAGCCAGCAACCAAGAGTAGGGCCACATTGAAGAAACATGAAACACTTTTGCCAGTGGACTGTCAAAATAAATCATAATTACAGCTGTTGAGATTGCTTTTGATAAAGAATCCACATATAACAAGACTGTCTATATTTTCGGCATTCTGCAAACTGAAAATGCATTATCTTTATGACTGCACTGCATGTCAGGACAATATCCCCCTGAACTCCATGCAGGACTCAGATATTCGAATGCATTGGGTAGTAGGACAGCAGAAGAAGGTAGACCACCCATCTTGAGCAGCCCTGCACATTCCGGCATGCACGCACAGGATGGCGTTGTTAGTAATCGGAGAACCTAGGAAACAGCAGGCCATCTTTGATGTCCATATTCAGGATGCAGTTCTCCAGTCCTTTAGTGTCTTTTTGGTTAATTTATGAATTTGAAGTAAATAAATAAATAAATTAAAATGTTAAAATTCTGAGCTCTTTATTGACATTTGGAATAATAACCCCTTACAGAAGGAAAGCGTATCAGTCCCTTGCATGTTTACACAGTGGCTCAAACAGAGTAACTTCCTTGATTCTTTCGTTTTTGGACTCTTCCTTTTTAGGGAATGGGCCGCTGCCTTGTAGCCTCTCTTGGGAATCTGTGGGAATTCCTTAGCTGATTTGCTTGGCAGTTGGTTTTCAGTCCTCAAATATTGTTATTTTGGGATGCGAGGTTGAGAGTGAGAAGGAATTAAAAAAATGTCCCGCCACTGACAGAGCTGGGTTTGTAAACACTTGCGTATGCCTGATGTTATCTTTGATAAGCGGAGAAGGTTTTTGGCCAATTACTTTGGGTCATTGCAAGTGGTAAAGTGCTGCGATTTATGCATTTTGTTTAATTCCACGGCATAAATTGGAAAATATTCTCACAGAGAGTGTTATATATTAATCATTGACAAGTGGGTCAGAAAATTGCAACTAAAAATGTTTCATTACCATTTCTTTACTGCTTTATGGATATTTTCGGAGTGTCCTGTGGGGTATCCTGTTTGCTTTCGGAAAGGTTTGTAATCTGATCTCCAGAGCTCCGATTTCTGGGCCAGCACGGCCGAAAGCAGAGCTTGTCTGACTAGTTAATTCACAGCTACTGGAATCTCTCTCCTCTCAAACAGTAGACACGTATTTCCCTTTTTAGGACATATGATGAGGATCTATTACGTAATCTAGGGAGCACTTGGCTCTCCAGTAAACTCGTCAGTATGGAAGAGGGAGTTGCCCATTCAGAGCGGCACCCTTAAAGACCAATCAGATGCCAGGAAGCTTGTGTTCTCGTTCGTTGATTGGCCAGAAGGCGGAAACCGTTGGCTGACGTTTAGGTTGCTCGCGCTCACTCTCTGGGAGTTTTTCGCGTTCATGTTTTCACAGGAGTACTTGTAGTCTTCATACGAACGGGATCACTGTCCTGGGGGGGTTAAAAAAAAAAAGGCTGTGTGGATTGTTTTAGGCTTCTGTAGTGGGAGTTTAGGGGAAAACTGCCTTCGGTGGTAGGAGTTTTACTTGGATAGTGATCTAAAGTTGTCACCATGCCGGTTTTTCACACGAAGACGATAGAAAGTATCCTGGAGCCAGTGGCTCAGCAGATATCTCATCTGGTGATAATGCACGAAGAAGGTGAAGTTGATGGAAAAGGTATCCCAGATCTGACTGCGCCTGTAGCTGCTGTTCAGGCAGCTGTTAGTAACCTTGTTCGGGTGAGTAACTTTCTTTTCTGTGTAAAATCACATTGGTAAAGTTAAGCTGAGCTCGGCGGGTGCTGCAGGCTACCTGTCGCTTTGTCCCACACCCTTTTACCCTCTCCAGGGAAGTTGAACACAGCACTTCACCCATTAGAATAAAAATGCGGTCACCTCTGTGTCTTGTGTGTTTAATGACAAGATTAGGGAATGCCACAAAACTTTCTTGGAATTATTTAACTCGGGGCAAAGGGCAGTGACGCCCTTTTCCCCCTTGAAGATAATTTATGCCCTGCCTCCTCCTCTGTAGATGACTGCCATAGCCTGACGTAGGCACGGCTGTAATGTGTGAGTCAGGTACAGAACCAGACTACAATGAATCGTCTTGTACTTTAATCACATGGCTGCACAAAACAGCTGCACCTGCGGTGATTGTCTATTAATAAGTTTGTGGATCTGGGTAGGCTATAAATTTGTCACATGCTGGATAAACCACATCATTGCACTGCCTCTCATATGCATCTGAACGTTCAGCTGTCCGTGCACTGTTAACGCGTGGAAACAATTATGAAAGGGACATAATAGTAGGAAGCACAATTATGTGTCAGAATTGTTACTGTGCATGTGGGTCCAGTCCATAAGATTGTATGACCTGATTAGGAATCTCAGCTACAGTACTGTGCAAAAGTCCTTTGCTTGGGAAATGGGTGCAGCAGTTTAGTCAAACATGTGCAGACATACATGGAAATACAGTATATAAGGCAAAGAACAGAGTTTGTGCAATTCTAATGAGCTTGAAAGTCAATATTTGTAATTTCTTTGAGTAGTATTCAGGAGTACTTCTCCAAGTTTTTTAAAGGACAGTCAAAGCTCATCTTTGGATGCTGGCTGCCTTTTGTAAAATTCTCTGTCAATATGATTGCACACTGCTTCAGTAATGTTGAGGTCTGGGCTCTGGGGAGGCCAATCCATGGCTGATAGTGTTCCATTGTGTGCTTTTCTACCAAGGTATCCGGATATGCTTTTACTGCATTGGCAGTGTGTTTGGGATCAATGTCATGCTGAAAAATTCAAGTTGTTTGTCAGCTAATAGTTCTTTGGGAATTACATTGTTGGTGCTGTCAGACTTAGGGCTGGGCGATATGGACCAAAAATAATATCACAGTATTTTTTAGCTGAATGGCGATATATGATATATATTTTTTCTCCTAAAAGGTTTAACCAAAAAGGCACTTCTGAGTCACACGGGCATTTTTTTTTTTAAACATTCAGCTGTAGATGTGCATGAGATTTTGCTCAAAAATAAACTATTGGCATATTTGAATAATAATGCTGGTCAAATAAATTAATGCTTTTTTCCGTCCATAACAAAACACTCACAGCTCTGCTATTAAAATTTAAACAGAAAAGATACAGAGCAAAAACATCAAAAAGCTGACTTATTCTTTAAAAACCAGTCTGCAGTGAAGTAGACTTCACCAAAGTACTTCCTCTTGTGTGTACTTCTGTACAGCCAGTACTCTGTGCAAATAAAAAAACATGTAAACAGACTGAATGAACAAAATTCCATCCTTCAGTCAGAAAGGTTCTTGCTAGCTCAGTAAATTCATAGACATACAGTATGCACTGACGTATTACAGCAACTGGCCCACCTTCTCAATGCAGCGTCGTGTCTGCCGCCTGCATCAAGAACACATGAAAAAGACTCACTTCCGTTATTAAGGTCATGTGATTTACGGTACAACCCAACAGCCAGGTACTCTTGGGGGCCCGGGCGACGCCAAAGCGTATGAACGGACGCAGTACGAAGACACAAAACACGGCGACAGCGGAGAATTTCAGGTTTCCAGAACTCTCTGACGTCACAGGAAAAACTAGCTACATTTGTTGCGAGTCGCTTTTTGGGGAAAAAAGGCGCTAGGGGGGTCTGAAAAGCAGCTAAATCTAGCAACAAAGTCACAAGGTTGGCAACACTGCATGACCCACGTTAGGGTGACGTATTTATACCATGAAATTAGCATATCATGATATAATTTATTTTCCCGGGCAAGATTTTTTTTTTACTGGTATTATCATGAATGATATGATATGGCCCAGCCCTAGTCAGACTGTACAGTTTAAAATGGGTTATGTGTTGACACAACCCCGGTTCATCTCTCAAGTGACGTGCCTTTCTTATGCTTGAGTCATTCATCCATTCATTCATTCATTCATTCATTCATTCATTCATTCATTGCTTCCCAATCTGGCTCACTGCAAGCAAAATATAAAGAAATGAGGTGTGGCTCAAGAGTTTTGCACAGTACTGTATATCCTGCAAAAACTGTAACCTTTCAATATTAAGTTTATATTTTGAAAGTTGTAAGTAGTAAATATCACATTGTCTGTATAACATTCACCTGCAAAAATGTATTTTAAAGTGTGTGTTTCATACCTTAGTTAGGAGTCATGATTTGCAGTGTGACCTGATGTTAGAAGGAAATCACCTGGTTTTGACCCCTTAACCAAGAGAACGTGCCCTCAGATATGTAATCTTCCTGCTGTGTTATGGTGAATATGCTTACATTATCAGATCTAGTTTAGTGCCCATTATGTTTTTCTACCCACACAGCAATTAACTTGCCTATGGGCCCATTAATTATGCTTTTCCAAGCTATCTTTTTAAAACATTAAAATTACACGCACCCCCTTCACCAGATGCAACTGCGGTCTCAATTATATTTAGACTCAGTGATGTCGTTATAATGGCATTTCTCAAAACCACATTGTATCTATCATGGCAGCTAGTTGGGAAATGACTGTCAGTTTATCCTGAAACACAAACTATGTTTGTAACAAAGGAAATGAGGGCCCTGTCAGATACTGTGGCTTATATGGAAAGGAAAGACTACAGGCTAAATTAAGGCAGTCTGTATGTGTGTTGTTCAGTCTGTCAGCTTGGTCAAGCCCAGAACCCCCTGGCACTTGTTGGGCAATAAATTTGAACAATTACTCTGGCGTCAGCAAAGGAATGTTTCATTCAGAGGGATGGCCTACCATTGCTTTATTACGGTTTATGCTCTATAAGGATTTCAAGCTGGTTCACTTCATTCTGACGCTTTGTTTTTCCTCAATCCCCACTCTTAAACAACAGGTCTGTACCCTGTTGTGTCCTTTATTTATGTCTACAGGCTTCCTTCCTCTGAGGGGCTTTATTATACCCCTTTTCCACCAATCTGGAGCCTATTCTGCTTTGCAGCCTTTCAAGAGCAACCCCCTATGTCGACAGGTCTGAGAACTGAATGTTGCATGTTTTTCGACCTTTTAAACCATTTTTGGTGGACTGCAGCAAATTTAGACTCCAATTAACCCCGTGATTAGGGTGGATTTAGCACAAGAGCTCATTACCAGTCCACTTGGAACAAGCCATTGAATAAACATCCAGCAGCTGAAGAGCCAAAACGGAGCTAAACAAGAGTCAATAATACATTTTAATATTTATATATTTAGCGGTAAAGTTTCTCTGCCACCGAGTGCGCAAACGAGCACTGAATGAAGCTCTCGGTGGAGAAACATTTCATTTCGGCCAAGTAATTAACATGAATACAGGGCTCGTTGTAGCACATGAAAATGTCCTGTGTATCCTCAGCTATCTTAGGATGAAATCATCCCGGCTTTCTGAACGTTCTGAATTGTGATCAGATGTTTCCAACAGTGGCATGAATGGCTACACGAGTCTGTAATTATTTCCAGTTGCTGTGGCAACATTACAACATGAAAAGTGTTATGAGATCATTGAAGTTAGGGATCAGATGTAATTCCTTCTGGTCACAGTCCCATGAGTCATGCATTGCAAAACTTACATGAGAAATCGCTGTGTGGCCCTTATCTTTGACTTGGTCTAATGAGACAACAAAATTTTATTTATTCGACCGTTAGCTGTTGCTGTCTTGTCCCTGCATGTTTCATTGTTTTCTTAAATGTGACTTTTGGCCATCTCAATTTTTGCACTTGTTTTGTGCCAGTTATTTGAAGTGAGTCCGTTTAAAAGAAAAAGAGCAAATATCTACCTGGAAAGTAAATCTTTACCATATATGGAAAAGGATGAACCCTTCTAATTGGATTTTATTTAGTCATTGTCAGGGTAGGATTGTGTCAACGAAAAGCCATCTGTTGAACAGACCTCTTCCCCCATGAGCTCTGTTCAAGATCTCCAGAGCAGAAGCTTAAGTAGTGTAATCAAAGTGAAAAGCTGGGATGACCTGGAAATCGAATGGAGGGTGGGTTACAAATAATTATACTCACTTTAAATCGCATATTAAGATGATTGCGCCAGGTTTCCAGACTAAAAATGGTAGGCGAGCTTCCAGGGCGCTCTTGGATGCTTCAGCCTGTCTGAAGAAATCAGGCACAAATTATTAATTTGAAAGGGCCTGATCTCATTATTCCAGATGCATGGAGATAAAAGTGCAGCTCTGACCCATAATTGTAAGTCTAGCACCACCACAAACTATTGTTGTATAATGTGTGTTCATTTAACCAAGGCCAGTATGGCTTAGCATCTTTGACTAGTTGGTCCTGATTGAGACAATGAGCCAGACCTCAATTAAAGATGAATGTGAGGAATGCAAAGAATTCCCAACAGGCAGGAATTTACCCCATCTTCCGAGGGAGGTGGGGTCTGATCCTTTGAATGAATGGCTTTGCTCAGATGTAGAAAAAACACGATCAGTTCCTTTAGCATGTTTTCTTATAACAGGAGCTTCTTCTTTGATCGTGGTATCTCAGTTTGGCCGTGATACACATCTTTAGCTGCAGGATGTGGCCAACTGGTAGATTTGTAATGGTGTGAGAAGCGATGTGGTTGAAAACGGGAAATATTTTGTTGATTGCACAAATGACTTTTGCGAGAATGATTTACAACATAAAGGAAATAACTTGGTAGTAAAGCTTAAAATGTTGCTGATGTTTAGGAAAAAAAACCTTGTATTTCCTCAATTTCCTAAAAAATTAATGATTTTTGTTCTCATGCCATTCTGTGTTTTAATTTTAGCAGTCATTTTAATTTTAAATGGTAAAATCATTTTTGCTGCACGTATCACTGTTAAAAACATTATTTTATAGCTCCTTTTTATATGGTTAAAAAACAAACAAACCCTGTTTCTTCCTGTTTGCAGAGATCATGTGACTCGTGGAGATACTTTGCTGTGTAGATCACTGAATTGTTATTTGGGATATAGAAGCTACTGACTTCTGCAGTACTCGTGAGGTTACAGAATATCACTTTGATTTATGAAATACCAAAAAAAAAAATGCAGTTACTGGAAGCTGTGCTCAGCAGCAGTCATTGATTTGTGAGTTGTGAGAAACCTGGCCACACACTTTTTCCTCAATCTGCACAGCACATCTGCAACACTATTGGAAGCCTTTAACATCTCCTTAAATGTCTTTAAACTTTGAGAGAAGTACAAAGGATGGAACACAAGAATGCTTATGAGGAGTTTTTAAACACTTAATTGTAGATTGATCAGTATTTAAGTATTTGGATCGCCTTTTCAATCACCTACTTCTCTAATCCTTTAGAGATGGGAAACAAATGTGTTCATTAAGTAAATTGCTTCACAGGCCAACAAAAGAAACCTCTTCCTATTACCTGGTACTCAAGCTTCCTGCATTTTGTCAAGGGAAACAGTTTTATGCAGCTCTTTTATCTTGGCAGCAATACAAGAGCGATGGACTCCGAAACGTTTGTATAGTCAAACAAGAACACACGATCTGGCCTTCACAGTCATGCATTATCGATCCATAATGCAAGTTTAGTTAATTTTTTTTCTGTGTTGAGATGAAAATTAGCTGGGATAGAGCAATGTGCAGGAGCGCTGAGTTGAAAAGGAAATGCAGGAAGCCAAGTCAGGAAGACCCAGCAGCTGTCAGCCCCACTCACAATAAATGAGTGGGAGAGCAAAGGGAAATCCCTCTCCCTCAGCAGCAGTGTGTTTATGACTCCAGAGCAGATCATGACAAATCATAAAATGAACCTGGGATGTGGCCCCCCCCCCCCCCCAAAAAAAAACCAAAAAACAAAAACACAAATTTTGTTGGAATTGTTTCCAACTGCACTCAGTATTACCGTATTATCAGTATTAGAAGAGAGGGACATGGCACTCAAAGATTACTGAATTGAAAGCTATGAAAGAATATCACAGCAGCAAAGAAGGTATTAGAAATGTATTTTCCAAAAGATAATGCCTCCCCAAATTAGGTATGGATAGGCAAAAACTGTAAATGGACTGGTACTTACATACTGCTTTTCTGCACTATTTGAGCTCTCATAGCATTTCTTACTACAAGCTTCATTCACCCATTCACACACACATTCATACAAGCATTTTTTTTAATAAGTGCTTTTAACCAAACGTTCACACACTCACGGGGGTTCAGTATCTTGCCCATGGACACTTCAACACGTAGACTAGTGGGGGCAGGGATCAAAACACAACCTTCCAATTAGTAGACAAGTGCTGATGCATGATTATCACTGTATTATCACTGGGAACTGTTCAGCTATCATTCAAAGACCACCCTCTATCAAAACTGAAACCCACCTACTCTTGATAATCCTCCTTTTATACCTTTATTGACCAAAACTTATGAAAGTGGACATTTATGTTTTCTTAAGTATCACCCAAATTGAGTGAATGAGCTCATAAACCCATTAGCAAAGTGTTTACAGAGGTCAGTTCTATGGATTGTTTCTTCATAGACCCCTATAAGACCTACTGCTGCTACTCTAGGGCTTTTTTCCCCCCTTCGTTTTCCATCATACAAGCTGAACTGTAGTGTAGTTTAATACAATATAAAGTCCTACAAGTCATGGAAATATTCCTGTCAATCAGAAAGTGACAAATAGATTTATATATGGAAATGCATCATTGTTTGGCTAAATGTGAAGTTGCCACTTCCTCCCTAACCTTTAATAAAAGCATTAACAGCTGTCTGTTATGTACGTCCTTTTAGCAGTTCTTCTTCTGTGGAAATTGACAGCTCACTTACGACATGCCTTGTATTGACTCACTCTTCTTTCAAAGATAAGGATTCACGATGAGGATGACTGCCACTCCCCAGTAACGGTGCAAGATGCTAAACTTCTGCAATCCGAAATAAGTAGCTGTGATGTATTTGTCTGGCTGCAGAGCCTGTTGTGCCTCTGCTAAGCAGGACGTTTGATCTGTGATTCTCAAGCAGATGATGTGATTTGTGAGTTTCATTGCCTTGGACATGCCATGCATAGCTAGTTCCTGATCCAAAGAAAACAAACAAACATGTTGGACACCACTTGGGAAATGCACGATAAAGCCGTTGACCTTCAGTGCAGTCTTTCTGCTGCCCCTCGGAGTCATTATTAGTCAAGCGCTATTTGATATGCTAAAAAGCAGCACTTGGTTCCGAGACTGCTGATTAAAGGTAGCTAATGGAGTGCTTTGCCATCAGATTGCAGTTCAGAGTCACTTACAGTGGAAATCAGTGTCTTGCTCTTTGAGGAAATAAACCTGTAGTAGTTTATTTTATTGTATGCTATTAAGGGTTGTTAGTAGTAGCGCTGCTTGCAGGAATTTTGCTATCATAGATCTTTGTGGTCCCCGTGACTAACACAGCATTGTGCTAAAACTGCCCAACATGAGAAAAGCAAGGCTGTGTCTTGGCAGTCTGGAGGCTTTCAGAGCAGCCTTTCTTCCCAAGGAAGAGTGATGGGCTCCTGTCAACAAAGCAGAGTCTGTGTTAAAGGAGCAGCCACTTTATCAAGCTACTTCACAACACAGGCGTACCAGTGTTTCCACTCTGGGCTCAAATGAGATCCACAGCTAGACGCTTTGTAATGGCAGCTTGGAAGAAGATGACGCTGAATCTGTGGAAGAGCTGTGAACAGCTGTGCTTCTTTTAAAGTGTTTTGCTAGAGTCTATTCAAGTAAAACAAATTTTCTTTATTGTCGTTTGGGTTATCAGTTGTAGTTTTGATTATTAATGGCTGGTGACTGGACATCCTCATGTTATCTTTTCTCCAAGTCTTGCTATCAATGATTAAATGAGGGGAAAATACCAAAAATGAATAGATTCTGGATAATTATTCAAGTTATTCACCAGGAAAAACTACTTATTTATTTTTAGTTTGATTTCATTGTAAATTTAATGTCCTTGCATTTAGGCTGTGGTTGCTTTTAGACAGGACTTGTAATTAGAAGCTATTCTTGGCTTTGGTAACGACATGGACATTATCTTCTATTGTGTTACAGAGGAAACTATTAATCTTTAAAGCCAACAAAAACAACCTAAGAGACAAATCAAGAGAAATAATCTTGAGTTATAGCCCTAATGTCAAACTGGGGCCTTGTCGGCATAACGAGAATATGATCCAAAATCACGGCAGAGGCTCAAAATAGTAAAAAGGGCCAGGCATCACAAACTGCTTGACAACAACCATTGCAAACCCGGTTCTATTTTTACAGCAAATTGTTTGGATCGCTGCTGCAAAAATGTTTTTGAACTTCACACAACAGGAAGAGGCACAAAAACGCAGGAGGGGAAAGGAAGACGGCGAGCAACCTGTTGAAAACAGGATCAAAAGCTTTAAATCTGCTTGATTTCAGAAACTCTTGCGCAGCTCTTTGGGGACAATATGACTCAGCTCTTGTTAAATGAAACTCTGTTTTTAGCCTCCAGTTTCAGCTCGTGTCTAAACTTGACTTAAAGTGTTGTTTTAACAGGTCTGTGAAGAGCTTACACAATCATCCTTACCTTGGAAAAGTAGTTCCCAAGAGTCCCATTGACATAGGGGGGAAAAAAGGATTTATTTACCTAACAAAACTAACAAAGGAGAGCAAGCTAATCCATACATAGTACACCGTACAAAACAAAAACTGGCATTTGGTTGAGAAAAGACCGTCAAAATTACTATGCTTTGTTGCTGTTAGCTGTTGAGTAAGATACATTTTTTGGACACTTTCATTCCAGTTTACCGCATCTGTACAACGTGTTTTTGGTGGATCAGTAGAAACGGGGGCGTGGTGGGCATCGGGAGGTTTCCCGAACGGCCGGTCATTTCCAGGCTGAACCGGCCGGTGATCGCTGCAGCGCTCCTGCTGCAGCTCTCCCACTGCAGCTCTCGTGGCCTCTCCAAACCAAGCTCCCGGGCTGAATTTCAACCCCAACCCGCCCCTGAGTAGAAATATGCCAAAAACTGAGATAAGACTGGAAAAAGGAAATGCACCCAGATGCATTGAGCAAATAGTTTAAATACTAAAAATATCCCAACAATCTGAAACTGTCTTTAGTTAAATGAAACAAGGCAGCTTCAGTTGTTGCTGGCTTTTGTTCAGAGCCTCTCTTTGGAGCAATGTCAGGTTGGTGTATGCACCCTGCCACTCCAGCCTCCTCCGCTAAGCTTTAGTTTTAGTTTGGCACAACCTTTGCCCCTAATTTATAGCCCCTCAGTTACTCAGAGTCCCTCAGGTCCAGTGAACACGGAGCAAGGAGATGCATGTCCGCTCTGCTCCGTTACTGCCTCCACGTCAGCCATCTGGAATGGCTCTTCTGGTGGCTGGATACAGATACACTGACAAGCTCACTGGGATTGCTCACTGTAGCATCAGGACTGCATCATGAATAACCAAAATAAAAGGAGAATCCACCTTTTTAGAATAACTTCCAAGAAATTAAAAACTTTTAAAATGGTGCAAGGAGTTCGATTTATTGTTTCCCATGCCTTAATTAGACATCTTTAAATGGTTTTGTCTTGCATCCCGTCCAAACTTCAGACATATATCTGCTAATATAAATGCAAAACATGTGGTGTATGGTTTAAGCAGCTAATCATTCATTCATTTGATTTCTGGTGTGTTGCCCAGTAGGCACAAAAGAGTTCAGCAGAGCGAAACATGTTGGAAATGCTTTGTAGTACTAAATTATGTGTATGACAGTGTGATTTCCTGACTGTCACACATAATCTAGTACTCTGCAACACTTTTAACATGTAGCTTATCTGTGGAACAACATTAATGTAAAGAGAGAGGTTTTTGTAGCTATGCAGCTCATTTAACCTCATTAATATTTGCCATAAGGATGAATGTGTATGATCTCTCAGCCATGGCATCTCAACGTGGGTGAGTTGTGTCTCCCTGCAGAGCTGAGGTCATGGTTGGGGGAGGTGAGTCATTTTGGCATTTGATGGAGAGGAGGCGTTCAGCTGCTTTGCACATTATAACTGTACTGAGGCCTGGCATCCCCCCCCCAGCAGCTGCCTTGTTGAAATAATGCTTCGCTACACAACTTACACCCTGATTAAAGGCAAAACTCCCTAAGGAGGAAAGTTGTGGTAACAAAGTTTTTACTCATGCATATGACATGCTATTGATATACTGTGTCAAGTTGCATAAAAGCTTTGGAATAAATTTAACTTTAAACATTACTGAGCCAAGCCAACTGTGCTCACTCTATTGAAACTTTGTGTTTTAAGCATTAACTCATAGAAATCCTCATGACTGCTGAACTAGTCTGAGTTGAAGCTCAGGTGTTGGGTGTTTCCTGTCTCCATTGTTTTATTGCTAGTGCTATCTTTATCAGTCTGTAAATATATGCTAACTGGCTTGTCATTTATAGAGGAAAAATACAGTATGTAGCACCTTCTGATTAAATGTGAAATTATTGCTCTTTGTGGAATATCATCTAATATCTGCTGAATATCCGTATCAGCTCATATATGGCACTGTTGACTGATAGCGGCATATCGGCAACTCCAGACTATTCTGGACCGTTCTCACGTGTAGCACACACAGTCTGTTTCGGACAGGTTTGCGCTACTGGAAGTATTTCAGTTCAGGAGGAAGCTACACAGATAGTGTACACACCCACTCCCTGGTACTGGGCTGTGCTATTTACACATTGGTGCAATCTGACGGGAGCTGGCGAGTTAAAGATTGGCTGATGACCTGTAAGGATCAGAAAATGTTTGTGGCTGCAGTGCATGTGTCACAATGGCTTTAAATACCAACTGGTGATGTCACGGACCAATATTTATCTGTTCAGTCAGATCAGTTTTGCACAGGCTAAATGTTCAGAAATATTGTGATGAAGAGCTGAAAGACTGGTTTTAAAATGTATTTGTTTACGTGGCACAAAGGGCTACATAAATAACAAAAACAAGATAAAAATATCTGCATCGGCTATTGGGCAAGTTGTTTAGTAGGTTGCACTATCCTTGTTATTATTGGTTATTAACGTGGTTATTATGCATAAAGTGCCCTAATATGAGAAGGTAATAAATGTGATTGATGCACTTAATGTGGGGTGTTTCCCACACTTGACTCTCATGAGAACTGGGACATGTGCCACCACACTGAGCTCACCAAGGTAGATGAACATATTCTTGTATTATTTATTTGCAGCAGAGTACCTGACAAAATATTTGCAGAGGAGAAACTCAGCATATATTATTTAATCTGTAATTTAGGCTTGTGCACCTCTTTTCCCAGCATGCACAAAAACACACGCGCTCTCTGTCCCTGGAAACAGTTAGTCTCTGCCAGTGGTATAGAGACTATAACTGTGGGGCATAGAGCCAGAGCACGAGGGGCGTGGATGACAAGGAGAAGTGAAATTAAGTTGAACAAATATTATTTTTGTAGGGAAAACAAGTGACTAATACTTTGCTGAGGTTATTGTGCTGACCTTTAATATCGCTAAAATCCACTTGGATCCATTCTTATTGTTAACGATTGATCGTTTTTGGGAAAAGAGACAGACGGTTTACGTCCGATGTCAGTGATCAGGTCCTCTGCCTCCCAGCTGTTTGGAAAAATCCCTGTTTTTCACTTTTCGTTTGGTCATTTTTGGTGGTCAGGCTAGCGTAAAAAGTGCTGACCGCTGTTTTTATCCGCTGATCAATGTGTCATTGGGAACACGGGAAAACGAGTTAGTGTGCAGGATCTTTGCCTGTGTGGCAGCTGTTGCAGTGCATCGTGGGATTTGTAGTACAAGTGGTGGGAGCGCTATTTACCCACGGGCAACTAATAATAGCTATATGAAATCATCTCACGGGCCGTATAAAATTAGATCACGGGCCACATCCGGCCCGTGGGCCTCGAGTCTGACACCTGTGCTAGAAAAGGTTTGTGAACCACTTCTCTGTATAGATAACAGTATGTCCCAAACATTTCTCATCGTGGTCACCTCGATTCACTACTAAACAAAATGTACTTTGTGTATTTACTTTAACTTCTGTTTCAGTAAATCATGTTTGTTTAATATTTACTCAGGTAGCATTTATGTTTTCCAGGTGGGAAAGGAGACCGTACAAACCACAGAAGACCAGCTCATGAAAAGGGACATGCCACCAGCTTTTATCAAGTAAGTAAATACCTCAAATTCATGCAATGAATGACAAACATCTCAAATTTCTTGGATTAAATGCCTCTTTCAGTATGTGGAACCCATCTGCCTCCCTTTGGCTCTCTTTCTCTCTTTATCTGTTGCAGTAATGGCCGGTTGTGCCCAGGCAAAGGTCAGACATGGCATGTTAAGTGCCTCAGTCTTGCCATGGCGTAACAAAAATACTTTTAGATCTGGGAAGAGATTCTTTACCCTTAAGAAATGGGGCCTTATGAGAGTTGCTGGCTGCTGCTTTTTGTTTGTTTTAAAAAAATATATATATATATTGACATAGAAAAAAGATGTCCGTGTTTAATCAGTGCATTTATTCCTCTGACTTGCTTGACATTGCTCAAGTTTGTGCTTAGCTGCTTTCTGTCTCTATCACAGTTTTTCACTGATCATTATTACATGAGAAACTGCAGTTGGGGAGGGAAAAGGCAGTCCTAGGGACCCCCCAAGGTCAGGGACGAAATGCATTGGCAGGCACAGGTCGTCAAGCTCGACACATTTGGTGCCTCAAAGTCACATCGTCACCTTGTCGTCATCCATCAACACATGTGCTGGAATGTGTCTCCTTCACTAAATATAGTGTCTGCCAGGATCCGGTTAATGCATGGCTGTTTCTTTCTGGTGCACGCTGAAGGACAGTGCTGGCTGGCTCTGCAGGGAAACACACACATTCATGTCAACCTTGACGCCATGCGCATATATTAGCCTTTATCTTACAGGAGACTTGATTAAATGAGTGCCTCTTGCTCGGCCCCTTTGCTCTAAAGATCTAAATGTTCACTTGTTTACTGGTGTAGCATTTAACCTGTAGCCTGCAAATGTAGGAAGTCAGTATACCGTGGGAACTGAAACATGTGTTGTTCCTTGGCTTGCTGCCTGTTTCGCCGTGCAAAATGACTGCGATACAATGCAGGAGGCATGTATGACACTGAATTAAATGTCTGAGCTTGCGATTTTCTTTTTGCTGCTCTGCAGGTCACAGAGTACATCACACCCAGGAGGCAACCATCAATCATTAAAATTTCTGTGGAAGCAGGGGTTAAATTGGACCAAAGCCAGTCAGGGTGGAACGCCAGCCCTTAAGGCGCAGATCATATCCTGTAAAAGCAAGATAACTGTCAAAAAACTGAAGTTTTCATTCTATAAAAAAAAAAAATCAGACCAGTTCTGTTTATGTAGCCACAATCACAGCTCTGCCTTTATAGTATCATCAGTACAACACATGACATTGCTTTAGTTTTTAACCAGTCCCAGACTTGAGTCATTAGGCTCTGCTCACAAGACCAAACTTTAAAATGAAATAGCCCGTCATTTCCCCCAGAAATAACTTCAAATTAAGATCCACTGAGTGGATTTTTTCCAGAGCTATCGCCTACATTCTGTGAGCTAAGCTTTCTGGGACAAAAACATCTGCTTAGTCTTTGAGTGAAGACTTCCACTCAAGGTCAATTCATTAGGCCATTTTTTACAGTCTCTCTTCAGGGGAGAGAGAGGGAGACATTCAGTAGACTGACTCCTTAATTGTTTTGTGCATGCTTTTGCAATATGTTCCAAACGAAACTTTTAAATGATTTAAAATTCATTTAAAAATGAGGTTAATATGTTTAAGAGATCATTTCAGTTTTCAAAATGTGGCCGAACCGCAGATATTTTCCGAAGATGCAATAAAAAGACCTTTAAACTGAAGAAATTACTTTAAATCTTTATAACGTCTGTACTAAAGAACAAGGTTTGGTTGAGATATATGATGATGATGTCTGTGTGTGCTCAGCTGGGGCATGATGTGACCACAGACTGCCCATTTCACACACTTCTATATTCTGCTAGTGAGAGAGAGGAAGCTCGCGATAGTGTTATTAGCTGTTTGCACGGTGTGAACTCCTTGTTGTAGTTGTGAAATTCAGCTTCACATTTTTCAGTTAGAAATTTGCTTGAAATAGACAGCACTGTGAGGAAACTCTTGAGCCACCCCTCATTTCTTTATATTTTGTTAGAGAAATGGGAAATGGGTGATTTCTTATACGCTTCTAACAAGCTTGAAAGTCAATATTTGGTATATGGCAGTGTGTTTGGGATCACGGTCATGCTGAAAAATGAAGCCATTGGAGATGTTTTTCATGGTGGATCAAAATCTGACAGTACTTTTCTGCGTTCGCAGTTCCATCAGTTCTGACAAGATCTCCAACACCACTGTTGCACCTCTTTCCTGAGCTTCTCCATACATGTTAAATTTCACATTTGGATTTGGATTCATCACTCCATGAAACCTGTTGCCTGATTTTCAGTCCAGCTTTTGTGTAACTTGGCATACTTCTGCCTTTTCTCCCCGTTTCCCTTCCTTAAGAATAATTTCTTGACAGCCACCTTTCCACTGAGAGCATTTTTGATGAGGCTTCAGTGAGCGGTAGATGGATCAGCTGAAGGGCCAGATGACACCCCCCCCCCCCCGCTTTTTTTTTTTCTTAAGGTCATGACTTTCAGATACTGTTCATCTGCTGTTAGTTTTATAGGCCTGCCACTTCTTCTTTTGTTTATTTTTCACAGATTCAACTAAAGAAATGGAAACACATTATGTGTTTTTTGCAACAGGCTGCAAGTAAGAAAGTACCTAAAGATAACACACAACTTATTTGCTAAGTTGTGTGTTGTGTGTAGAAGCAACACTGGTTGATCTCTTGAGTTAGGTGCTTTTTCTTCTTGAATGAGTCATAGGTCAGTGTTATAAATGGCTTATCATACAAAAAATAGCATTCCTGTGAAAATGATTATGTAGAAGGACTGGACTAAGAATGAGTGAAAAAGCAGCCAATGTTCAAAAAACCTTTGAAAGACCTTCAGAAAGTCTGGAAAACTACTGCTGAAGACTGCTTTAAAAATGACAAAGAAATAAGAAATGGCTCGAGACTTTTGCACAGTACTGAATTATTAATTTTTTTTGGCAGTTTTTAGTTGCATTTCATTTCAGCTAGCATCGGTTACAATAAAATCTTACGAGGATCATTTAATTTCGATCCAAGAAGTTAATATAGTAGTTTCGGGCTAAGTCACAGGAGCAGAGAGGACTGCAGTGCAGTATGCACTTTTATCACTTGTATGGAAGATGGTGTGAAAGAGATTTATGCTTCATTGACTTTATGTATCAGGTGTGATTTTAAGAAAGGAAAAAAAAAAAAAAGCATTAAAAAAAGAGGAAATGAAACGGTCATGTTTACACTGCAGTTACTGTATGTTATGGCTAGCTACATGCCAAAGCTTCCATCTGTCTTTGCTTTAAGCAGTTTGCTACTTTTCTACTTGCAATGTCCACTTTGGCTTTTAAAGGGCTTCGTACCATCAGCATGACTCTTTTTAAGGATCTTTTTATGCAAGCGCTTGAAATGGATCATCTTCTTTCCACAGAGTGGAGAATGCGTGCACCAAGCTGGTACAAGCTGCATCCATGCTGAAAGCTGATCCATACTCGGTTCCTGCTCGGGATTACCTCATCGATGGCTCTCGGGGCATCCTGTCTGGGACCTCTGATTTGCTCCTCACCTTTGATGAGGCCGAGGTATTCATTCATTTCGTTTTTGTTCTATGTGGAAAACTTTTTTAACCACAATAAATCTGCTGGAGGTCAGAACATGAATTTTGTTACAGCAACAAAATACTGATGAGGTGATGCTGCTGGATTTAGATTATTCCAGCACACCTTGTTATTATGGTGCATTATGTTGTTGTTGTGTTGCATTTTTCCATCTTGCACATTTGATGGTGGTTTAGTGACCTTATATATACATACATACACACAGCACATGTACAGAAACACTTCCCCATATCCTATATCTCAAATCAGATGGGAATATCATCTGTCATGCCCATCTGTCTTTTCCTCTCAGGGACGGAGAGTGAAATGAAAAAGTTGCAGGTCAGCACTCTGGATGCAGACATCAGACATCCCAGCCCTGTCTGCAGCAGTCAGCACTGCGATCATGTTTTCCAGTAGAGCTCAGGGATCACCCTGTATAGTGTAGTGGTGACTCCAGCAGTTCACATAAAGCTGGAGTGAAGCGGGACAAAGAGGGTGGAATGTCAGTCGGCAGTGTTATCAGAGTGTAATTAGAGGGAATGTGAAAGGGGTGTGTGTGTGTTTGCATAATCACTCGTCTTGTTTGTGTTTGAATTAGATTTGGTTGTCTTTTTTTTTTTCTTAATGTTGTCATAGGTTCGCAAAATAATCAGAGTGTGCAGAGGCATCCTGGAGTATCTGACCGTGGCAGAGGTGGTGGAGTCTATGGAGGACCTCATCACATATACAAAGAACCTGGGGCCAGGTCCGTCTTCAAGCTTACTTTGCTGAAGTCTTGACTTGACAGTGTCTAAAAATATAATATTTTGCTGTCTTGGTTAACAGAATCAGAAGTTCACATCTTGTTTTTGTTGTGTAATCGTGTTTGTGTCAGGAAGTGGTGTAAAATACTGATTGCAAGTAAAAATGCTATTTAAAATTAAAAGTGAAGTATCAAAATTAAACTAGAGCAGTTTGAAGATGCAGAGAATCTTCTTAATATGAAAATTTTACTTGGCATAAATGTTATTAGAAGTAACCCAACCAGATAAACATGACGTTCTCTCTGAAGTGTCTCAACTGTAAAAGCTGTTCTTAAAGCGTGTTATTTAACTATATCAAATTGGTTTTTCCCCCATCCACCTTTTCCAGGTATGACAAAGATGGCAAAGATGATAGATGAGCGGCAGCAGGAGCTCACGCATCAGGAGCATCGTGTGATGCTTGTCAACTCCATGAACACGGTCAAAGAGCTGCTGCCCATCCTCATTTCGGGTAATCGTGCACTTTCCACCCCTCATAATTGTTGCGTGGTTCAGTATTACTTATCCGATTGCTTATCGCAAGCTCTGTTTTTGTATTTAAGGTATCAAAATCTTTGTGACAACCAAGACATCTGGAAGCCACGGTGTGGAGGAGGCCTTGAAAAATCGTAACTTCACTTTCGAGAAGATGAGCGCAGAGATAAATGAGATCATCAGAGTGCTGCAGCTGACGTCCTGGGACGAGGATGCTTGGGCAAACAAGGTTCGTACAATATATTTGTCCACGACCATGAAACTCGGAGTCAGTGTTGCGCAGTAAATATACACGAGGAGCTAATGCCTGCATTGCTGTTTGAGCCGCTCAGTGTTTACACCTTGTTTTTCTGTGTTCTTCACGGCAGCCATAATGCTTTCATGTTCTCCTCGAAGACCTGCAGGGGGGCTGCAGACTGGAAAGTGCATAAAGTGATGATACTCTAAGCTTGTGTATTTTTCCCCCCCCTTGAATAAGAAGTGCTTTGTTTCATCAGGATGGCATTATATAACACAGGGATACATGCTTTAACCTTTCCTCTCTCTTTCTTGTAGTGGTTAATGTGTTGGGTTCTTTTATGTTTTTCAGATCTGCATGTGCAGCTGCTTTCCTATCCTGGGATCTCCTTTCCTGTGTCACTCTCTGTCTCATTTGACACTGTTTTTTTTGTTGCTCTCAGTTGGTGTGTCTAGTTGAACATTTGAATTTATGTCACTCTTCCTTTCTTTTTACCGTTTCTTTCTCCCTTCACCCCCTGTAGAAGGTAAGCCCTTGCCTGTGTCGCCCTTTGGTTGTACAGCAGCATGTCTATGAGAGATGAGTGTGCTTTCTTGTGCTTTGTAGTGCCTTTGTGTGCTTTTCAGCAGTAAAACTGTTATGAGGGCAATTTTACTATTAATAGATTCAATTACCATTATATACTATGGACTGGAGTTTTCTTAATGAAGAGTTAAGCAGGTTGAATTGCTGAAATCTCTGCCTTTCTTGGATTTTGTTTGCCTTTATAATATGACTTTGTATCACCATCTGTGTGTCCCCCTCCTCTGTCCTTTAAACCTTGTTATAGCCTCGTCTTTAGCTGCTTGGGTTATTGATTGACCTGACTCATGCAGTATTGATTTTGGCGTCATTAGGGAGGACTCTTGAGTGTTCATCTCTTCTTGGCATGAACATCAGGTTTCTCCTGATGGAGGAGAGCACATAGAAAATCTGATATGGATTTTGTTTTATGAATGGCTAATTGTCCGTTTTAATCCAACATACGTGACCAAATTTTTGTCCCTAATTTTTTATTTCCACAAGCACTAAATATGCACTTTCATTTAACATCACTCCCATTCCCAATACCATCAATCATAGCCAATCTGATTTCTAAATACGAGCTTAAATGAATGCATGTGTGCAAAGGATGTCCTGATAGAGATCTTCCTCTTAACTTGACTGTTTTTGCGCGTACACACACACACACACACACACACACACACACGCACACACACACACACACGCACAGACACGCAGGTGGTTGTTGGCAAAGCAGCTGCATGCTGAGCATATTTGAAAAGTGAAGTAACACACCCACACAACTCTGGCAACATCACTTCACACCTTTTTGCTTGTGTGGCCTGTACCCGTTTGTGCCCACCTATATTTAGTCATGTTGAACCACACGTATAGCTTTCCTTTTGTTTTGACCAGGTGCTTATTTGTGAAAGCTTAAACATATTTTACATCATATATACATACATACACTGTACCGTCCAAACATTTGACTAGTACTATATACGTATTTTGAACTTTTCTATTATTCTACCATGAAAAACAAGCTTACTTAAACACTCATCTGATCTGGTCTCCTGCTTCGCTCCAGATCCTGCAGGACTCCGCTTTGATTTGCAGACTTCTGCAAAGAGAAGGCTCATTGTTGAGTCAGTTGCTGTTGGATAGATGGTTGTATTTCCATCCACTCGAGCAGAGGTGGAATGGAAAATCTCTCGGCTTCATAAAACACACACCCTTTGTTTACAAAGGGAAAGAATAATGGAATTGGCATGTTCTACATGGCTGCTCCTGACACATGTTAATGATGCTGCACGTGGGTTATGCCGAATGTTTCTTTTACTGAAATAGCTGAACGGTTGATCATGACAGTGACAGAGCCTGGAAATTTTCCCCGAGCAAGTTACTGACTCAGTGAGAACTCCAAGCTGACTCGATTTTTAAACAGAAATAAAATTACGTGAAGTTACATTTAGTTTACGTCAGACCACTGCTTTTAATGATTGAAAGCACTCATAGCCTTAATGAATGCCTTTTGTAGATTTAATGCCTGAAACAGCCCTGGCCAAATGGATTTTGTTTTCTGGTTGTCCAGCTGTTTGCCCTGTTCTCGTGAATTCAGTGTGTCAACAGGGCCTCGAGAATTGGAACTCCGGATAAGCTGATTACGTTTAGGTTGTCACTGGACCGCATATCTTAACATTATGTCCTTCCAATTCTTGTGAGCACAACATCTGAATACCATCGAGGGAATTAACGTCCATTAAGGTGTTTAAATTGGTGGCACTGGTCTGGTGAAGATACCTTGAAACTATGGTGATTTGGGCTGCTGGGTTGAATGAGTGTGGGTGTGTGTGTAGCATTCACATCTTAGAATGTGTAGCATCCATATTTGATGCTCTGCGTGCCGACATGACCACAGCTTTGTGTTGTACCAGAATCGGCTTTAGTGGCCAAACATCTTTTTAAATTCCTTCGGTGTCATCAGTTCATATGTTACAGATATGAACTGATGACCACATAAACTCCAACTTGACTGGTTGGCTCAAGCATACAGTAGTGAGGTGATGATTCTAGTCTTTCATTGCATTTATTTCCTTTTAACATATTAATTTATTCTTTTCTTTCAAACCTCAAAGGACACAGAGGCCATGAGGAGGGCTCTTGGGCTCATCGATTCAAAGATGGCTCAGGCTAAGAACTGGCTGAGGGATCCAAATGCTCAGCCAGGTAATAACCCTTAATTCTGCTGCTAATCACATCCTTATGTTTATGACCTAAATGAAATGTAATTGGTATTTCTGATTCCATTTATTTTTGTTTTGATTGTTTTTGTCTCTCCTCTCTAGGAGACGCAGGCGAGCAGGCCATCCGACAGATCCTCGACGAGGCTGGAAAAGTTGGTGAACTTTGTGCAGGGAAGGAGCGCAGAGATATCCTGGGCACGTCCAAGACTCTGAGTCAGATGACCGACCAGGTGTCTGAGATGAGAGCCAGGTAAATAACACACCATTAACAACATTGCTTTTTATTTTTGTGTTGCTACTGTGGCAAAATAATTGTCCTCCTATTTTACGCCCCTGAGTCACACTAGATTAAAAGCAGCTGTCTGGTATTAATCCATAATCCACTGTAACCCCTGGTTCTGTTACCCTTATGAAAACTGAGAGATGAGTCTGGAAATTATTCATTAAGGTATTAAGTGTGGAAGTACTATTAAAACAAGTGAGCCACATGGATTAAGCTTTGGAGTAAATAAACAGGTAGATCAAAAGAAGTATTGAGGTGCATTTAATTGCATCTGTGTGTTTTCTTTGTCCACCCTAGAGGTCAGGGAGCATCCCCAGTCGCCATGCAGAAGGCACAGCAGGTTTCCCAGGGTCTCGATTTGCTCACGGGCAAGGTGGAAAATGCTGCTCGCAAACTAGAGGCCATGACCAACTCCAAGCAGGCCATCGCCAAAAGGATTGATGCTGCACAGGTGAGTCATTAGCGCTTAGGTGAGAACTAAAAACATGGATTCAGACCTTTTAATGGAAACATTTGACGGTTTGCATCATTTTATGTGTGTGTGTGTGTGTGTGTGTGTGTGTGTGTGTGTGTGTGTGTGTGTGTGTGTGTGTGTGTGTGTGTG
>JAVDPK010000532.1:234645-259876 GCA_034780415.1 Cichlasoma orientale | reverse complement strand
GATGCTAAATAATGTCCCCCCCCCCCCCCCTAAAAATGGCAGGCGCCAGACATGTAAAAGGTTTTTATATGTAACTTTCATTGAGTATGTAGAGCATGTAGTACATATAGTGCATGTAAAGGGAAAGCCAAACAACGAGTGTGAAATGTATCTTTACTATTTCAGAGTAGGGTCAATATATTGCGGCGCATGCAGCTGATGTGTTTTGTTGACATTAAAAGGACATCATGTGAAGTGATGCGTGCTACGTTCACGTGACTTAGGAAAACTGAAATATCAGTTTTAGTTAGGTTTATTTATTATTTTCATATACAGGTAACAATGGCACAGCACTACCGGCAATGAAATTTTTAGACTCAGGCCCCTCAATATTGCACATTAAAACCGAAAAGCAATATTGCACATAAAGTAAAATATAAAGTAATCTATATTAAAAAAAAAGATACTTCAATTGTGTCATTCCAGCTTTTGATCAGCACCATGGACAACAACTGCAGTCAGAGGTCTGGGCAATGGACATATTTATTTAAGCTTATGCTATAAGCTCACATCATCTTAAAGTAACATAAAGACAACTGAGCATGGAACAAAAGGGAGAAGCTCATTAACTACAGGTCCTCACAGATTGACTGATGGGTCATTTATAGAGTTCCTCATTGATCATTTCACTTCTCTCCTCCCTCTTTTGAGCAGCACTTTTTCGCTTTGCTCGATAAACATAATTTAAAATTTAAAATACAGCTGCGCTGACTAACAACTCTACAAGACAGTCGCTGAAAAACAAATTCTTGCACAGTCAGTAATACTTTTGCAGGCATTAAAGGGCTCTAGCCAGAAATCTTATGTGAGGGGTGTCATTCTGGAGGCAGCTGTACTGTATTGATAAACATCTCCTCAACCATGAGATGGGCAGGAGCAAATGGTGTTTGATGGTGTGATGTGAGGATGGTGTTCAGTAATTTAAGGGGTGAGAAGGCCATATAACAAAGAAACCATTCAACTCATTTCTCACGAAGCCAGTTCAAGGAAGCTGAAATGAATGAGGTGCGGTTCGATTGAAAATGATTAACTTATTCTTATTTTACTGTATGTTTGAACAGGTTACAAGTGAAAGAGAAAATAATTTCCCTCCTAACTATTCTGACAGTATTTATTTAGATGTTTGTTTACTGCAAAATCATAAGATAAGAAATACTTTATTTATTCCAAATTTGGTTTAAAAAAAACATGGTGGGATTGTTTTCAATTATTCAAATGTAACTGAAATATATTTCATGTAATATGTGGCCTTACTTCGTATATAATAGTGGTGCACCATTTTTCTTGCTTCTTTCCCATTGCCTGTGAATGCAACGTGTAAAGGGTTACAATAATTGGAACATCAGTAGCCAATCATATGCCTAAAAGACACAAAGGCCCACCCATTTCTTCCACCAGCAGTCAGGGTTGGCCAAAGTGCAGCTACAGTTCCTGTAGTCAAAGAGCACGCTGCTTTGAACCAAGGAAGCTGTTGACCTTTCAGTAATAATCAGTTTAGGCTGCTGGGTTTTCTGACATGCCAACTCCAAGGTGAGAGCCACATGATTATTATCCTCCTCTGTTTGCATAGTACACATTTCTGCTCTTATTACTTTTTTTTTTTAAAGCATGTGCTTACATCACTGCCAGTCTTTTAGTGGATTAATTGAAAGCATTGACCTCACCTATTGTTGAAATGGATACAGGTATATTGAGCTCAAATGACAAGGATTTCTCCCTGTGGTCTGAACCACACATTTAGTGTGTTTTTTTCATTGTCCTTTGTAACAAGTTACCAAACTTTCAGAAAGCAAAAACTCTGTCCTCAGGAGTATACTTTGGCCATTATGATATCTTATTACTTTCTAGATTGAAGGGTAATCTGTAGCTTTGGTCTAAGAACATATTATTTTAAAGCTTTTGAGTGAGTTTCATGTTCCAGTCAAAGGCACAATAATAGGCAAGCTGCAGAGTCATAAACAGTTCATTCATTAATGATTCTCTTATAAGCTTTTCATAAGTTTTCAGTCGCTTATGTTTGTGTAGCTTGATTTTTCTCATAACGAGATGACATCGCCGTCTCTTTACGAGTCCCGCCAGTATACTTCACCAAATCACAAACAGATGATTTTCTGTATCACAGCAGATTGTTTGTTCCCCCTGTTCATGCAGAGCCTGTTAGTGGGAGTCTCTATAATACAATATGCTTTTGTCTCCCCCACAGTGAAAATATGCTCTTTGGGATGGGAAATCCCTTGCTCGACATTTCAGCTGTTGTAGACAAAGATTTTCTTGACAAGTAAGTCTGAATGCTGCATTTGTTTACCCTTAAATCTTCTTATCTGTACAAAAGAGATATTTCATTTTTATTTGTTTGTTTGTCCTTTCCTGAAAGGTTTGGACTGAAGCCAAATGACCAGATCCTCGCAGAAGACAAACACAAGGCCTTGTGAGTAAAAACTCTGCTTGTAACCCACACTCCAGTTGCTTGGTAACGAAGGTTAAAAACACATGAAACCAAATAAGGGATACACTGGCCATTCATACACTCTACTACCATCTTGACACTGTAAGCTGTGCTCAAAATAGCTAACTCATACATTGGCCCCGGGTAGTTGGCAGCCTCAGAACTTTACACGCCCACATTTTTCCAGTACTGAACCTGTGCCAAACTATAAATAGCCTCTAAATTTACTATTGCCTTATGGCGAATGTAAGTTGGTAAGGGTTTGCTAAGTTGTAAGCTCCGTATAAACACACCTCTTTCACATTGCCAGCAGTAACACTATATCCTTCCTCGAAGACATGGTAGCATGCCCCTGCTTGCAGCCCTTCACTCTAGAAACACACACACACACACACACACACACACACACACACACACACACACACACACACACACACACACACAAAAAGAACAAGGCTTTAATCACGTAATGACCTTCCGCCACCTTTTTCCCTTTTGTTTGATAAGGTGCAGATGGTTTCTTTGCATGGAATTTGTTGTGTTAATTTTATTGAAGATGTTAAAAATGTGCACCATCTGTAAGTAAGAACGTGGTGCGAGAGAGGGAGGTGTTTGGATCCCCTTTGAAGTTTGAAGGATTAAACGTTTTTCACACTGAGAGGTAAATCACATGTTCCACATTTAGCACATGTAAACATTTGTTATGCGTACGCCTGTTAGTGTGAGAGCGTTTGAAAATGTACTCAACTTGGATCTTTAATAATTATGCCAGCGGTGAGAGAAAACCACAAAATAATTGTTTAAGTGGTGTGTTTTCTGACTTTCTGTTGCCAGTTCACTAAAGTGCAACAGATGACTTTTTAAGGCATTTGTTTAACCGCGATCAGGTCAGCTGAGCCGGAGCGCTGCTTTAGGCAGTTTCATTGCATCACACTGGTCGATGCTCACATCTCAAAGCTGCCCAGTCATCTCTGTTGGATGTGATAAGCACGTTGTTATTGTTATCTGCTGACAGCTGAGAAGCTCTGCTGGAGCACTTCAGCGTTAAAGGTGCCCTGTTGAGTTTTTTTCTTAAACAATCCCAAGTTATACTTGCATTTGTTGTCCTTTCTCATGCATTCTTGCTGGTGTTGTGGTGTGTTTACCATATGAATCACCATCAGTGGTGATGATGCTGGATTCTTTTTTTTCGTTTTGAATGCAAATTCAGCTTTTTGGTCTGTGAAGGGCATTGTCATTGTGTAAAATGGTGTGTTTTACTGTTAGGCAGATAGTCACACTAACAAAGGAGGAGAGGCCAGTGGGAGGCCTTGGACATGCGTAATTATTGTTACTAGTATTACTTTAATAATTTGACAATAAAAGGGTTTAAAGCTTTAAAATTCTGAACATTAAATATAGAAGTGTTGCTTTTTGCCGGTCCCTAAAAGGTTATGTTTGTCCATATTTTCATTAGAAAGCAGAATATTTCAAACATTTGTATAAATTTTTAGTAAAAAAACCAACAAAAAAAAGGTCAGTGCACAAAGCACAGAGTAAAATGATTTTTATCACTTGAGTTTTTTTTCTAAATTGGAGGAAACTATAGGAATCAGTGTAGTGGAGCAGTGGAAAAATTGACTCATGGCAAAATAACCCCCATATTTATTTGTATTGGGAGCTCCAGGGGAGCAGTGGTCTCGGCTCTGGGGTTTACTTCACTGCAGATGTTACACGGGTTAACATGTTGTCATACTTTCCCAAACCCTATCCATAGGTTAAATGTGAAATCTGGCCGGTTTAAAGCCATACAGTTCAAAGTTTCAAAATATCAGCTTAAACCAAAATTGTTGACTGCTACCCTTGACTTACAGTAAGTGCCAAGCCAAAATTTTAGGAAACTGGACAAGTGTAGGACAGAAAAAGAAGCGGCAGGCCTAAAAACTATCTACAGGAGATGACCAGTATCTGGAAGTCATGTCCTTAAGGAACAGGAAATAAGTCCAAGAGGCCTGAGAGGCACATCTGGCCCTTGAGTTGATCCATCTACTGTTCACTGAAGTCTCATCAGAAACGGTCTCGAAGCCATTCTTAAGGAAGGGAAAACGCTCTCGTGTAAACGGGGCCTGAAAATCATGCCTAACACGCTGACAGTGCAGTAAAAGCATGTCTGGATAAAAAAAAAAAAAGCAGCACTGGCCTCCCCAGAGCCCGGACCTCAACGTTACTGAAGCAGTGTGGGATCATCTTAAAAGAGAACAGAACAAAAGGCAGCCAACATCCAAAGAAGAGCTTTGAGTGTCCTTTAAGAAGCCTGGAGAACTGTTCCTGAAAACTACTTAAAGAAATGACAAGAAAGCCTAAAAGAGTTCAGGCCTGTGTTAAGGGATGAAGGTGGTACCAAATATCGAGTTTCAAGCTTTTTGCCTTCTATACTGTATTTCCATCTATGTTTGCACGTTTCATTAAATCACTGAACCCATTTCCCATTTTCCTGGTGAAATATAAAGGAATGAGGGGGTGGTTTTGTGGCCTAATAATGAGAATGGATATACAGCCTGTCCTGCACCAGGCTGTATTAGTCTGTAAACTTTACTACACCTCTGCAAACCACCCACTGCGTAGCTGTTACATGCTGCATAAATATGTAGTAAATCTGTGGAGGCATTATAAAACTGTGAACCACCACAATAATGCATTTCCAGTTTAAAGACACATCAGTACATCTGATCATCTGTGCTTTACAATAGGCTACCTTGTCGGGTCTTGTTACTTGACAAAAGGACACATGTGACCTTGGGCAGCAGCGGCGGCACAAAGCAGCATCATCAGCAGTGTTGTTCTCCTTCAGCACAAAGGCAGCGGTGTTATCTTTAGCCCCACAGACACTGTTCTCTACACATTCTGCACAAGGTCAGGGCAGGATTAACATGCAGCTTTGCTGGTTAATTCCCAGCACAATGCATTTCAATACACATCCCCTCAATGCTATAGACACCAGCATGCTCACCATAATGTCAGTCAATGTATATGCGAGTAAGCGCGCAGTATTTTTTATCACACTGTGCGTTCGTTTTTCGATGCTGCAGTACGAGCCACAGTATATCTATTAATGTTGCTTTGGTCGAGTAAAGCCCGCAGTAACACAGTGTAATGTGCTAAGAGATCACACACAAAGTCATCGGCCTATGAAAGAAGAAGAACTCAGCTGAAGTGTTGTGACAAATAACTTCATTACTAAAAAGGCCTCAATAGACTTACAAGTCCAGTCAACTAACACCATTGTTGCGCTACCGAATCTACAGAGTGTAACACGATTCATTTTTTTCCCCATCACCCTGGTGGGAGAGAGATCATTGGATGCAGTGCACTGTGGCCATGCCTGAATTCAATTATCTAGTCACAGCAGAGCCCATATAATCCTGTTGTTGCTGAGAAATTGCCTGCTGGACAGTAGAAACCATCTACATCCATGTTAGTGCTGGCTGGGGACTTATTTTTTTGT
This sequence comes from Cichlasoma orientale, assembly GCA_034780415.1. Lineage (NCBI taxonomy): Eukaryota > Metazoa > Chordata > Actinopteri > Cichliformes > Cichlidae > Cichlasoma > Cichlasoma orientale. The sequence continues at coordinate 253,907 of JAVDPK010000532.1, read as the reverse complement.
GTAACAAGATTCAGCTGCGCATTCTTAGTGTTTCAGTAACGGATTATGAACCGAAATTCACCGACTTTGGCTGGTTTCTTTGTCTTCTGTAGTAGTAAATTGAACATGTTTTGTTCTTGAACTGCTACTCTGAAAAAATTCAAGACAGCAATTCCATCTGGCACTTAACTTTCCGAGGTTTTAAATCTATTAGATTAGACTATAACGTATTTGGTATTTTGTGCATTAAATTATTAAGTAAAAAAAAATAAAAAAATCGACAGATGCAGGCATTTGAATGGAAACAATCAGTAGCTGCAGCCCTGATGGGGGCAAAAAAGTTCAGCTCTACTGAAAAAACCCAAACTTCCTGTTGCATTCCACAAGGCCACGCCTGGCCTTGTGTTGCATTTTATAGTGCTTCTTTTCTCTTCACCTTCTCTTTTTCCCTTTGCAATGAAGGAAAAGCACCAAACTGCAATATAATTGGAGTTCATTTGTACAATGTGCAGCTGTACTCATATAATCTTACATGAGTGATGCCATCAGTCTCTCCTCATAAGCAGCTGCCTACCAGCACCTATATTTTATTTCTGGTATTAGAGTGTAGTGGTTAGTCTGTCACGCTGTAATAAATAACAAGTCTTCTACTGTCAAAGCGTTTGTTGGCATATATTTTGTCCTCTGCGGTTAATGAACGTCAGTTGAGAGGGGCTGGATTCAGCAGATGCTGGTTTTTTTCGGGGGAGGCCTTTGGTTGTTTTGAAATTGGGGTGTGAGAGGAAACCAACTAACCAAAAAGCTGCATGTGACTTCCTCTCCGCCTGTTTAGACATGTTAAATTCTGAGTTTCAGTGGGCAATATTCTAACTGTAGTTCCCTTTCACTTTTTGCAGCTGCTGCTGCCATCGTGTGGATTCAGGTGTAAGTCGGGTTCCTGCAAGTTGGGGTCATTTTTTTTAATGGCTTCTTAGCATGTGCCAAGATTTGGGCTACATTTGGTAGCATGAGATTTGTCTCATGTTACCAAATAAGTAAAGTAATACTATATTCAAAGTAAAGTTGTGTTATTTGCTTCATATTGTTGACACTTTTGTATTTGATTTTGTTAATTTGCAATATTTATGTTATTAGCAGGTGATAAATATTTATATTTTAACCTTTTCACCCCCTTTCTTGGCAGAAAACTTCTTTTTATGTTATTGAATTGCAGAATATGGGGTATGCGCCTTGTATGGCCAGCAGGGGGCAACAGTAACCTGCTGTTTCTACCCCACTAAAAAAGTCTCCATAGGAAACAACATGTCATCATAATGAAAACACGCCTCTTTCTGCAGGAGATTATAATGTGGGACATGCAGCATTTCATAATATACCATCTACCCAAACCCTCTTGGGAGTGTTAAGTGAATCATATTAGCGCTAATAATTATTAGTGTATCAAATGAGCGTGTCATTTTTACTGTGAGAGTACTGTCACCTCAGAGGGGGGGAAATCAGCTGGCTCCTGAATATTAGTGCTGTTCAAACATTTGTTTTATGACTCCCTCTGTCCAATGATAATTAATTGTTTACTTTCTCATCTCTCAATGATGGCGTGACTCTTTTCAGTGGTTGTTTGCTCACAGCAATTAAGTTCATCAGTGCTCATCCTATCCTCTCTCCTCCTCCCTCGCCGCCTCCCACCCACCACCTACCCCATCTCCCTCCTTTTCTCTGTTTCTCCGTGCTAAATGCAGATTAGCAGCGTCACAATCGCATCCAGAATGAGAGTAAACTCCTCATTATGCCGTGTGACCCTCTGCTGCATGAATAATTCAGGGCTGCAGCGTTAGTGGCTGGCTGTTATTAGCATTCCGGATGGCGAAGGATAGGAGGGAGGGAGGGAGCGAGGGTGGGAGGCTCATATCACTGACAGGGCTGACTCAGGGGGATCAGCGCTGGATTGAGACACACATCACACACACATCATCACACGACACAGGAGATCAGTGGAGGTGCCTCTCCACTAACACACCCTGCTGTCTGTGTACATCTTACACACCCCTGCTGCTGCCATGCAGCTCAATCTGCTTACTGGGGGAAAAAACAACAAAGGCCTCTCTCGCTGAGTACATGCTAAACACTTCGGCTCCCGGGTTTGTGTGTGTGATAGATTCTGCTCTGTAAACACACTTGACTCTACCCCTCTCTTTCTATTTTTTATGTTTTTAATATATAATGAAGTGAATCGTGAGTGCTAGAATACCCCCCCCCCCCCCAACACTTCCATTGGAGCTATCCTTGTGTGTCACAAGGAGAGACACTCCTACTTGTGTGTGTGTGCCTGCTCACATACAAGCATGCGTGCAGAAGCTGCATGTGTTTGCCATGGTGCCACTTCACTGGATGTACTCATGCTTGACTGAGTGTGTAGACACATTACATCCACCCCCCCTCCCCCCCACCACCACCACCACCAACAACCCTTTTATTTCCCAGCTCCCTTGTCTGTTAAAGCTGAGTGCTGTACTACAGTACTTAAACTCACCTCTGCTGGCTGCTACTGGGTCAGCACGTCCGGCTCCCCCTGCTGCTGAGGACAAAGGTCACGGGCCTGCATCCATCAGCCGACCTCTGAGCCAAAGCAAGAGAGCAGAGATTAATGGCACTCAACTGGTAATTGAGACATCAGAAACATGTTCAGCGACCAGCCGTGCCGCTCTTGATGTTTTATTGATAAGCGTGAATCCGGCGATTCGGGACGCCTGCATAAATCTGACGTGCTCGCCAGAGCTGTGCTCAGCTGTAAGAAATGTGAATCTAGACCTTGTGAATTATAAAACAAGAAAACTTTTCAAATATCGGAAAGAAAAGCATCACATCTGCTTGTTCTACTGTTGGTCCTTTTGCGATGAAATTTGTTAACACGCTGTGATGCCGGTTGATTTCTCTGCATTTGAAAGCATGCACGCTGCATTATGAGAGATGGCTGATGCAATCATAATTAAGGCTTGTCCTCGCTGGAGCTGTGAATTCCTCTCTCTCTCTCTCTCGCTCTTGTTGATGGCCACTGCCAGCAGGTGGTGCCAGAAGGAAACATCACAAGTCAAAGGGGGCGTAACAAACATAATCTACATCTCCATGCATGTGGGCGCTACCCCCTCCTCACCTCCTCGCGCTCCCAACTCCCCCCTTTAAAGAGCGTTTTATAATTAAAATGTGGGCGTCTTAGCCAGTACATACAGCATGTTCAGTTCAGAAAAGCATGCTCAGGGCTATTTTTAGTCATCTTTGATCCCCAGCAGCCACACAGGAAAAAGCCACTGATGGCAGCAGCCCTTTTACATGAAGGCTAGTTAGTACTCTATCTGTGCTGATCATTTCTCTACACCTAGCCTGTGCAGGGGTAGAGATGGGAGGCCTGACTGGTGAGCAGCAACACTCCCTGTGTGTTTAAAGTTCACACTGGGCCATATGGTCCCCACAGTAGGGGGTGTTGGTGGAATTATTCACACGGAGCGCTCTGAATCACTGAGATCCTGGTATCAACCTCCAAGATAAGGGGAATGTCTCAAAGGCTTTGTGCTCCGGCTTCAAATCTCAATCCTCAAGAGAGCACCCGAAGCCCCATCCTTGCTTACACACTCCCTCTTCCCACTTCGCTCCCTCAATGTGTGTGTGTGTCTCTCTCTCTCTCTCTCTCTCTCTCTCTCTCTCTCTCTCTCTCTCTCTCTCTCTCTCTCTCTTTCATTTCCTCACACACTCTCTCTCTCACACTCCCTTTCCCACATCCACACAGTACAGTGTGACAAACAACGCCACCCTCTGCAGCGTGAAGCCAAAAACCTGTGACATTTTAGAGGAAATAATATGAACTCATCCTCCATGACCAGATTTTGCCCCCACCACCTAATCCTTGAGTGCAGCCTAATTAACTACAAACAGCAGTCCTCAGCTAATGCCAACAAATGGGCTGCTGCTGCTGCTGGATTGGCCGATTATTAAAGGGATGCACAGTTGTTGTTTCTGCATTCTAATGCAATTACTCACCCATTATGACCATGTAATTGTGCAGTCATTAATTGTGTATCCAGTCTATGATGCAAAAAGTGTCATAGCAGCTGAAGTTGTGGCATTTTTTTCCCTTTTTTTTTTTTGCACTGAGGGACTCAGGGCAGGTTTTCTTAGCTAAAAAAAGGGATTTGCCCAAATGGATTGAGATACCTGAGCGATGCTGCTACTTTAATGCTTTTGTACAAATCAACATTCATGCCTTACTGTAGTCTATTAGAAGATGTCAGAGGACGGGAACAAGGCCTCTGTGGCTGTTTGAATCATGACTCATTTGTGTTCAGTACTTTTATACGCCTCATTCTTTGCCATCTATTCCCATCCTGCCCTAATGTTCCTCTGATAAGAATGTCCTATTCATTCTGCGTTCCTTACCGGTTGCTACACAGAGAGAGAGAGAGAGAGAGGGAGGGAAAGAGAGACTCTACAGGCATTGAATGAAAAGCACATCTATTTCTGAGAGGGAGCGCAAGCATGGTAGAAGATAATTATTGATTTGAAATAAGAAAAGATAAGGCTCAACCTTGAGCAGCTCAGTGATAGCACACAGAACAGAATAATTAATGGGCCTGTCTTGTGTCGGGACAAGCTTTCACACTGAGACGAGCGTATTGATTTTAAACAGATAAACTGCGTAACCCTTTGTGAAGGGTTTGACAAACAATTTAATTGGGGGGGAAAAACAACAATATTCTTCACCCTTTCCATCTCCCTTTCATCATGTCCCCGAGCTGTTTTTCCTCTGCCTGACCTATGGAAACAATTACTGTGCATCAGGCCTTGTACTGCCTCCAGACTACCAAGGAAGGCTGGTGTAGGATGCACACACTGATTGGGGAATCTAATCAATGGTGGAACCTGTCTCCACTCCAGATGCCCATGTTGAAACTGGGATTACCAAAGCCTTTTAGCTGCATTGCCCCCTCTCTGCTTCTGTCAGATAGAGAGAAGATGGATCTGCCTGTTTAAATATACCTGCCTGCTGTACTTGAAGCAGAGATAATTTACTGTTCCTGTACAACCCTCCTCCTTCCTAATCCCCAAGGAGAGCCAGCAAAGAAGCCCCAGTCCTCTCACTTCTTCCTTTGCCCTCCCCTGATTAGCGATAGGGGCTGTTTGATCATGTTTCCCTGCCTGTCCTTGTGATTTGTAAGCTGTTTAAACGTGAACGAGGCAATTAAATGAGGACGAACGGCGTGTAGGAGAGAAGGTGCCGCGGTGATCATTAACGATGAATTACCCTGGTGTGCACTCAAACACTCGGGAGGACTTTCAGGCGGACCACTCCCGAGGATCCAGATCCAATCTAGCCATTGATTAACAGAGACTTGTTCTTCCTGTGAAATCACTCGACGGGGATTTTAGGGCACTCATCTGGTCTTATCGAGATAGGCTAACATCAAAGGCGAATGAAGAGGGATTGGGTAAATGGGCTCGCCTTGCCCTCTATGTAAGAGACTTAGAGGAGCAAATCTTGAATTATTGCCTCATGTAAATAATCTACTTGGCTTGTTTTTGGGGAGGTGAGCGAGGAACTCGTGAGTCACTCGGGGTAGAGAACTCTCAAAGTACTTTGGAAGCTCTCATATTTCCCTTGATGGGAAACAACGGTGGGGGCTCCATCCTCAGGAATGTAAACAACACAAATGTTCCTGACTTGTGTGATCTGCCTCAACAGTTTGAACGTGTTAAACCGGGGAGATCTAGAGGTATTAGCTGTCGAGGGGGGACTCTAGGACTCTGATATCCTCTGAATACAAATATTGTATTCAGTAGCTTAATTCTTCTAATTTGAATAGGATTTAATTTAAGCTGAATAAGTAAGTGCTGCTATTAGTCTCAAATTGGAAGGTATGAAATTGAAAAACAGTGCCTTTAGTTAAGAGTGGTGTTTAACCAAAGTGCCACTGACAGCCTCTTGTAAAACACATGTTATATAACACATACTGACCATACATTAGTGGAATGCACGGCATGGCTGGGATTGCTCTTTCACTGAGCGACACCAGCAGGTTTTAAAAGCGGAGGTTACTGGCTGAGGACATTTTGTTCAAAACAATTTCTTTTTTTTCTCTGCTCCCTCCCATCACTGAGCGAGCTCAGACTGCAGTAGATGGAAAGGGATTTTCTCTCCCTAAATGGCCAAGGGGGCCGTTTACGGTGTCACTACTATGGGATCACATGATGTTTGAGGGTGTAAAGGTCTCGAGGCAGCTGCTCCTTTTCGGATGGGATTTTCGAGGCGTCCAAGAGCAGGGCCCCATGCTGTCTGCACTGAAAGGTGGAGCAAATACTTCTAGCAAGGAGGGAAAAAAAAAAGCACTGAAATCCTCAGAAGCTTGTGTGTCTATTTGAAATGGGTTCTGGAGTCCCTCGGCTGCCTTCATGTTATAAACACCCACAGTGCTCAAATTCTTCTTTTGTCAAGGAGTCATAACAGGTGTCTCAGGAAGGATTTTTTTTTCCCCCCCGGTTAGCATATTTTCCACTTGCATGGAAAGTTTTTTTTTTTCTTTATTAGGAACATTCTGCCCTGGGTAGACCCCCTTGCCTTGAGACATGATATGTAGACTTTCTTTGAAGCAGTTAAGGTTACTTTCACACCCGCTCAAAATTCGGCCATGCCTAGTTAAACCAGGTTGTGCTGAAGTATTGAACACCTCTGGCTGGCACATGTTGGTAAGCCATGATGCACTTTGCATACAGATTAGCCCTGTCTGTGGCAAGTATACACAGCATACATGACATATTTTTAATGTTCAGCCTTAAGATTTAAAACATGCAACCACTGACCATAAACTCCATAAAAGGCACTGGATCTGTAGCAGAGCCTTTATATGGCCAGCACCCCCTTGGGATTACACTTAAGCATTTTATTATGAATTAAAAGTGGAAATACACATATAATTCCATGCCACTGGATTATTTCCTCATATGAATTTACAAATGGCAAAAAAAAAGGCCAAGGTGTATCTTTACCTTAGTTAGGTAAATTACCTTAGCATGGTGGGCATGTTTATATAGCCAGCCCCCCCTGGGAGGCTAATGGTGCGAACAATGTGCAGAATGCAACATTATTCATGTTCTCAGCTTCCAAGATAAAGGCTCTATCTTGCAGCGTAGCCCGGCTTTGCATCATGTTACGCCTGAGCATCGCGGCTATTGATGTTTGAAATGGCAGTATGATGGGGAAAATACAAAAATGATAGAACGCCTTCAGTATTACCCAGGGGTGTTCCTTTGGTTTATGTTTGAAAAACGCAGCAATTGTTTACTCCGTATTCCCCGATGTAATGTCTGTTTTCTCGACTCATTTCTGTTTAGTCTGTTGGAGTCGTTTCTAAACTTTGCTGTACGGTTCACACATCAAACATTTAATCAAACGCGGTCTCTCGCTAAACAAGTTATCAGCTATCGGGTTTTTATATATGGGAAAATAATAAAACATGTTTTTCTAATTGCTCTGAGAACATCACCTATGAAATATGAAATAGTCGCCCGTCTCTGCCAAGTTGAAGATGAATAGCTTCTTTTATTTCATGCAACTCTTTGAGGAAGCAGTTCAAGTTCCTCAGAAATAACTTTTGCTCACTGCTCATCTTGCTATAATACTGTAAGGCTAACTACAACCATGTGTGAACAATGTTTCCCTCTTTTGCTTTTATCAAGCTGACATTTAGACTCCCAACTGCAGATTTTCGACTCCAGCAACATTTGTGGTAAAGTATCCCATTTAACAAAATCCAGCCTTTGCTTTTTTTTTTCCCTCCCCCCTTTTCTCTGTAAGCAGTTTGTATAAACAGCTTGCACCTGGATTGCCACACTTAAAGAATGGCATAAATGTATCCCACTTTCAGTCTGTTGTGTTTTCTGAGTTTGCATACTGTTGACTTCTTTACTGCTGGAAAAGGGGGGGAAAAGATATAGTGACTTAACTGGGTAACAGAAAAATATGTCCTTACAGGATAAGCCGAGCAAGCCAGTGAAAAGGCATGCACGAATCTTTGAAATTGTAAGTCAAAAATTAAATATTAACTATCTAAATGACAGGGGTCCTGTGGAGCTTTAGCCCCCAGAATTAAGGTGCACGTGTTAAGAAACTCCTGTTAATTTGAATTTTGTAAAGGGAAGGGACATTTGCATTATTTAATTTCATTTTAGACATATAGTTGATACTATGTTTGTGAAAATCTAAATGAGATTTGGGCATTTTTTTTGTCTGCAAGCAAGTGTAAATAATTGTTTTGGTTGTTTATTTTAGCGCTCCTATGTTCCATCACACCAATGCCCTCTAGATGAAATGCAGCCAGTTTTGGTACAGTGGAAGTGAACAGGCTCTCTGTAGATCAGACCACATGAATGTTTGAAATCTATAGCTAATCTGACAGAAAAACACTTGAAACACGAAGCTAAAAGAAATAAAAGCTTCTTTTGTTTGGTACTGTGTAATTAACAAAGTCAGAGAACATCCAGTGTGAGATAATTTTAACTGAGTGCTTCTAAAGTGCTCTTCAGATACACTGAGAGATTGCTAACTGATTAAATTCATAGAGAGTACAGGTACATAATACAGTTAAAATGTTTAATTTAAAGCTAAAAAAAAAAAAAATGCGTATGAAACACATAACCGTTGGATTCGTTTTATAACCTTGAATATACAGTATTCTGCTACAGTCAGACTGATAATTGGTTAGCCAATACTATCAGCAGATACTAACCTAGTACAGATATATCGGTGTGGATGGTGTCCAAAAGTGTTTTCAAATACAGAAAACGATGCATAAACAGATGCTTGGGCTAATGTAGAAATGTCATCACATAGACTCAGAAGCCAGAAGAGTGCCTCCCACTTTACAGTACTCTCACAACTGTGTGCAGCACATGCAGTTGAGTACATGTGACAGCTGAGTAGATTTTGATGTCGAGGCAAACGGCGTGTGCGCTTTGAGTTACGACATATGTCGCTAAAAACCTCATAAATAGTGCTTCTCATGTTTCATTTTTAGAATATTTATTGATACTAGTACATGCCTGTGCTACACTATTGTTTGGTCTGCTCTTGCTGTTGGCAAACTGATAGACTTTATCACTTTGAGAAAAACGAAGGGGTGATAGATGTGGCTTATTTTAACCTACTGCTGGTCAGTTAATAGGCATGTACAATTAAGCTTTTGTGGATGTGACAAGATGTAAAATTAAAACAATAGGATGCATTCACGAGGTTTTTGTAGGTGCATAAATGCTAAAAATGGGTCATTTTTGCTCATTGCTAGGTAGCTGCTAGGCAACATGATAACGTCATAATATCTGATGTAGATAAGAACCTCCAGGGGCCCAAGATGTACCTGTGTGCCAAGTTTGGTTGTTGATGGTCTAGGAAGAGTTTGGAGAAAAACACACACACACACACACATATAGGCAGAGCTTTCATGTGTTATGGTAAGATAGCAGTTTTTACTTCTTCCTGGGCTCGGATGTTAGAACAAGAATTTTAAACGCTCCGAATTGGAGCGGCATTAAGCATTCAGTCGGAATCGTGGTTGTTTTCACCATGAATACAGGTCTAATAATCTTTCTCCTTTTAGCCTTACGGTCTTCATCAACCCCTCAAAGAACTGTTTGACGTTTTAGCTGCTAAATGCTCTATTATGTTCAATAGCTGGCTGCAAATTAGTGTGTGTGTGTGTGTGTGTGACATTAAGGCTCGGAAAATATTTTTCTCCTGAAGCTGAGATGGCTTTATTGCTGCTGTGGCTGGAAATGAGGTTGCTGGGAGCAGTGTGGCTGAATCGAAACAGTAACTTCGCTGGCCTTTAAACCAGACAATGAGTTTAAAGAGGAAATGGGAAAATTCTGTAGGTTTGAGGGAAACCACGAGATTGGATGACGTTATCATGCAGAACTTAATATTTAAGTCTGGCATGTTAAGAGGCTAAGATGCATTTGGTATTTAGAGGTTGTTTTTTTTTTGTCCTGTCTTCATTTGTACCATCTCACCATATCCCAGCACCTTCTGCATGTCCCCCTTCATTATATCCATAAACCTTCTCTGTGGTCTTTCTCTTTTCCTCCTGCCTGGCATTGCCAAAGTTACTCTATAATTATTCTCAAACATTGTTTTATGAAGCAACTGTTGTATTTCTGTTTATTTCAGGTTTGAAGAAATTGCCAAGAGGAACAAAGTTGAGTACCATGCCGGTGGTTCGACCCAGAACTCAGTCAAAATTGCTCAGGTTAGTCTTCTCTGGCCATCTGCCATGTTCCTGAATGTGTTTTGAATATACAGTGGTATGCTTGTAACCTCAGATTTGTCTGCCTGGCAGCCCTGGGAATACAGAGCCTCGCTGCACAGCACGATGACACATTACCGTTTTAGCGTTTTAGCTGTTTTGAATTCATCAAACCTGCCACGAAAAGAGAAAGGCGGGAAGGATTAATAATATTTGCAGTGTTATCTGGCTGGCCTAATTTCCTGAGACATATCAAACATCAATTAGAGAGAATTACAAGTAGACGCAATTAACATGTCACAACAAATTATATCAAACAAATGCTGATCTTCTCGCTGGCTGTTAAGACAGATTTGAGCATCTAAAAGAAATTGGTGATTGTCCAAATCTAAAATGGCAATCTGAACTTTTAGAAGATTATTCACTGAATCCCCTTTTTTTTTTAATGTGACTGCATCAAGTCTCTGAATTTGACATCCAGTGATTAGCTGCTGATAAGGCTTTGGTCTGCTCACAATAAACAAAGAAAAAGCATCCAGCCTGAAAAATAATTCTCTTCCAAGGAGGAGAAATGAGTGCAGAAGCTAATTGAGAGGCTGATGTCTGTGAAAGCGCGGAGTCTTTCTTGTGTGTGGGTTTTGTTTGTATGTGTCAGTACAGTGTGTAGACTTCGCATTTGTACACGTGCGCTTGTATATGTGCGCCTGCGTGTGTGCTTGTGTGTATTTAGCACAAGATAGATACAGAGCAAGGGAAAAGAAAGCAGGCAGGCCCTCAGGCTGCCACCATCTCCATGCTTTGGAGACAGTAAACATCCTTTAAAAATGAGACGCCGAGCTGTGCACCTCCATACAAACACTCTTTAATTATCAAGATCAGACGCGTTTGCATAAACCTCAGTCACTCACATTAACATTAACTGTCAAATTGATTTTATTCTTTGGGCAACAACTCCCTGCTTTTTAAATCTTGTTTGTTTGATGCAGTTAGATTTTATATAATTGGCGGGCCCCGCTTTTCTGCTTGAGTCGGTTAGATGCTTGAAAACAATCACTGCGAAAAAAAATTTCAAGCTCGTGCTTAATCTGTAGAGTCAGTTTGGTTTGCCACAGTGTGCAATTTGTGCTTCTAAAGGGTTTCTCAATTTAGAAACAATGACTTGAAGACAATGTCAACAGAGAGATTAGTACAGTACGAGTACAAGTACAGAGACGTGACTCAAAATCTATGTAAGAGTTCAGTAAAGCTAAAGATGGCGTCTCACCCCTCCCCTCAAAGAGCCAATCAATAGTCAATAGTTTTTTGTGGTGGGCATATATAGTTATTGTAGTAAAATTGTAGGTAAGTGTACATGCGTTTTTTTATTATTATTATTTTGGCTCGCTCTATCCATAATTAAATTGAATTAGCAAGTCATGTGTTTTGTACTCTGGTGGAATGAGACAGGAAACCTGAGCATATCTGATTGAGCTATTAATAAATCTGGTGAGATTTAGAAGTATAACCTGCAGGGGAAAGCAGGTTATACTCAGTCTACCCTGAAATAACTGCCAAGAGGGCTGTTGAGTAGCAAGCCTTGTTTCTAGAAGGATTTTGACAGCGTGAAGTGGTGTGGGATCATGGGAGTTCCATTACAGGTGAAAATCTACAGCTGGTACAGTCACACTAGGGAAAACAGCGGTTGGGGACCGTGGCACGGCCAAAATCACTGCGACCATGTGCAATAAGCTTGCGATCACGCTGCCTTTGAAATGGTTGCTTCAAAGATGGGGACCGGGTCTGTGACCACTCGCAGTCAGTTGCCGGCTCCAGAGCGACTTTAGTGCCTCAAGACGGTGATTAAAAAAAAGATGGAGTCAGTCTGAGTCATCAGTTTGAGATCAGATAGGATCAAGTTGGCAAATACATGCAAATCGGCAAAAATCTCAGCTCTGCAGTTGTCTGTTGCTAATCTGTTGCTGTCACATTTCACATTTTGCTATAAAAAATTCATATTAACTGCTTGCATTAAAAAGCCATAACTTTATAAATTTGAAATAGAAATTCAGAAATTCCTCCACTTAAATAGTTGCTGCAGGACAGCGATTCAACTGCAAAATGACATAAGTGCTCGGCAACCTTGCTTTTCCATAGGAATATAACCAGAATGCAACCATTTGGCAAGTTAAGTCGAGCTCCCTCTTGCAACGAGACGCACCACAGACGAGTTGCGCAGTTCCTCATGAGCACAGACTGACTCAGATTGACTGTAACATCTTGACAGTCTGTCTGCGTTTATAAATTAAACAGGGGTGATTAGCAAACCTTTGCCAATCTGTCTGAGAGTGATTGCGAGTCAGACCATGATTGTTTCGAAACAGGTTTCCTCCAATCGGGTGATCTGTGCATTCGCCTCGGGGTCAAAAGTGGTCACCCAGAGGTTGAGCGTGCAATACCTTAAACCTCTGGGTAACCACTTAGTTGCCACAGCTACTTGCAATCGATCGCCGGTGGCAAAAAATTCAATACAGTCACCGGGCAAATTTTTTTTTTTCTTAGTCACACAGAGGTTGCTGTCCTAGGTTTACTCTAGTGTGACTGAGCCACAAGGTAACGTATTAAAATGTTATTCATGTTGCTCTTCAGTCATGTATATTCTATCTATATTGTCTATATTTTAAAAATGGGTCATTTTAGCCCATTGCTAGGTGATTGATAGACATGTAAGTCAACATTTGTGGACATAATGAGATGTTATTGTTGTGAAGTTAAAACAATAGGATCCTTTCATAAAGATCTCCAGGTAGGTGCTTAAAGACTAGGTCATTTCAGCCTACCCATTGCTAGGTGGTTGCCAGACAACATGACAGTGTCATAACATAACATATGCATAATTCAACTTTTGCGGATATAAATTGGTTGTTACTCTCATGAAATGAAAACGATACAATGCTTTTATAATGTGTTATGGGTGCACAAATGCTAAAAATGAGTAGTTTTAGCACATTGCTATCATGTTGCTAGGCAACAGTATGATGCCATAATATCTGATATAAGAGCCTTCAGGGGACTAAGATGTACCAGTGTGCCAAGTTTTGTTGCTCAACTCCTGATGGTCTGGGAGGAGTTTGCAGACAAAGAAACAAATACACCGCCGGAGATTTTGTTTATTTTTGTAAGATCAGAAATTTCTCCAAATTTGAGTGTTGTTGGAAACCTTCGTGATAATGTAAGTGCACAAGTAAACAAAATGTCGCTTTTAGACATTTAATTGCATAAAGGTTGTCAGTGATTTTTTTCATGTTTTATGTAAGAAGACACTGAAGGAACTGCCCCAAGAAATAAACCCCCTTTTTGAATTTAGATGAAGGAGATTTTTATTGCGGACCTTGACTGAAGAAAGAGCCGTCACGGCCTCTGTGCCCCGTGAGAAGCGTTTCGTCATCTAAATTGGCTTCATAATGGCACGGCAGGTCCTAGTCAAATGGTATTCTTCTCTGTTTATTTGGATATTTACCCCCTTCAGAGGGAAGATGTAGAGCTGATTCTGAAATGTTCAAGATAACAAGAGTGTTTTCGTCCCACACCCAGAAGTCTCAGAAACAGTCTCTGTCAATATATACCTTGAAGCGCAGACTTTTCCACATTTCACTTTCAGGTGATGGTGTTCTTTTATGAAAAATGTATAATGCATAACCAGCTCCCAGATTATCACATTGTAGCACCTGCAATATGTGAAACTTCAAACCCGGCTGTATTGTGGAAGCTGAACCTTCAAACACGAATGATATGCACTGCAGCACTGAATCCACATCAAAGAGGCCCGGTGACTAAATGAGATGCTCGATCCAGGGCAGGTTTGCTCAGGAGCATCACTGCTGCTGGAGGAGAGAGAGAGTAGTGTTCAGAGGCTTTGCACGGGAATTGCTTCACACGCTGGGAAAACCCAGGGTGTGGGAGGATCAATGCCTTCGCCAGCAGAACTCGTACTTCCCTCCAAAACCCAGCCGCTTCATCGGAGGCTGTAATAGGTTAAATACTGCCGCTTCATCCAAGCTAAGGTTTCTGCACTATCAAGGAAAACCTAAACCTCGGCTTTAAGAAGCTGCAGAATCAATGGTAATTGGATTTAGTCAAATGAGAATTGACCAAGCTGAAGCTTAGACGGATAAAGTATTGTTTTCCTCTAACCACCATCTTTACCCTACTCCTTGACTGAAATCATCCATTGCAGTGTTTGCTAATCATCAGTGGGTTGTACTCAGTTCTATCTTTAGCACTACTTTGCTTATGCATTATGGGTACTGCCACTATATATTCAGATCACACATGGTGACAAACTAGAAGTCCCAAAGTAGATATACCAACACGTTTGTACTTTCTTAGCTGTACGCCAGTGCTCCCCAATAAGCCTTGGATCTTTTTTGGATCAAGCCAGCAAAGTTGCAAGCTTGTATGCAGAGCTCTTTGGCTCTGATTCTCCTGGAAAAAAAAAATGCAATGATAGAAGTGGGTTAGAGGTTGTTGCCTTTGCCCAGGCTCTAACAAACACCATGCCCTGAAGGGGCGTCCAACATAAAGGCTTACCTACTGGATGTTGCAGGGGTGTAAGGTAACAAAAACCAGCCCAGCATTGCCTGCTTTACACACAGCCTCACACATCAAAGGCTTTCTGCTCAGATAGGGCACGGCAGGAAACAACGATCATATTTTTTTCAGTTATTTACTAAGTTGAAGGAGGAAAAAGAAAGCGGTGGCCTTTCTGAGCATGTGGGGCAGAATTTGGTGACGCCAGGCATGCATGGTGTTTATCACAGGTGACAGAATTTGAGGGTTGGGTGGGGGGGTGCTCAGTTGACTGGAGGGCTATATCAAGAAGCACAGTCAGTTCATTTAGACAGAACATCAAAGTCCTCCAACAGCTCCTTGGGGCCCAGAGATTGAAGTCTGAGCAGAGACAGGCTCGCAGGGAGTTATTGCTGCTGCCAGGGAAGTAGATCCTACTCTAAGTGCCTCGTGTAAACCGTGCATTCTCATTATGATCCTCACAAATCAACACCTTTGACACATTGTGTTTTTGTGCACTGTAAGCAGGCCGTGGACGCACTCACCGAATGGACAAGTCGGTTCTTCTAAGGGAACTTGCTTTGAAAATGTCGCTAAAAGTTATGATTAAGTATGTTCTCTTTTCTTTATTTAGATTGGCATCGGATGCTTTTCAGCCTACATCATCAATTCACTGTGATGTCTTAATTATTGTTTAGAAAGTAAAGGCTTTTGAAAAATCTGCTCTCCCTGTCATGCTTATGATGCCTGTTTAACATTTCCTCGGACTTGGTCAATTGTGGAAGAGGTGAATGGGGCCCAGCCTTGGTTGTTGGCTCTGGGGCTCTTAATTGGAAACGCATGTGCGCCACACTGTTGAAAGTTGTATTTAAAAAACAGAAAAATCCCACAGCACTACTTGACTTCGTGAAAGGTCCTCACCAGCTCATATTTTGCAGGAGAATACTTAAAGCGGGTTTGATGTCTCATTGAAGGCAGTGACTTATTTCTCAGGGTGAAAGTATTCCATGACCTAATGTTTGGCTTTTACAGCTCGTTTTGTTAAATAAATAAAGAATAGCGACTCGCCTCCATTTGAATGGGCTAAATCAAGAAATACCTACGTCTGGTACCACTTAGAGAAAAGAGGACAGTTAAGGAAAAAGAGAGGCGCTTTTGTGCTCAAACTATTTGAGTAAACTTTCAGGAGGATGTTCGCTAAAAGGGGGCATTTGTAATTTTTCTATTGCTTTCCGTCCTTACTTATTCTTCTCACACTTAATGATCAGTATTAAAACAAATATTCTTTGCTCGTGGAGAGACCTGGAGGGCTTTTGCGACATTTAATCGTGCCTCATTCTGGGATCTACATAAAAGCTTCAACTTTTTTTTTTGTTTTGCTTTTTGATCGCATTAAGTGAGCTTGTAGTTGCATAGATCTGAGTGCAGCTGTGCCAAAATGAGCATGCTAATGGCTGATTAAAACCTGAACCCTGGTGGGCCTTTGAGTTTCTAGCCACAGAAATCAACCCTCTCAAGTATGTGCCTGTTGCTAAAGCAAAACCCTCTTGTTTGTTTTAAGACAGGTTAATTGCAAAACCACTGTTAGCACCCGTTCTGAGCTGTTTTATGGCACCAGGGTCTTGTCGTTTCTTTCCTAGTACAAAGCACTGAAAGGTCACAGTCTGTTAAGCTTCTTGAGAGAGATGCATGAAACCAAATGGATTCTCCCCCCCCCCCCCCCTTTTTTCATTCCCGTCTCCGCTCATTGCAGACATTCCAGGTGTGCAAGTGTGCACTTGGGGGGTGGGGGGGTGGCGGCTGCCATTGTTTTCCTCGGCACAAGCAGCGGAAGCAAAGAACGCCTCATTCGCTTTGATGAGCGATGTGTTCATGCGTGGGCTTCAATGTCACCCGCCATGAGGCAGCTGTGAAGTCGCAGCTCATGTCTGCGGTGCCATTTACTCAATGATGAAGTGAGGAGATCTCTGTTGGTTCCACATTCACCTCCCCTTTACACACACACACACACACATGCACATATATACACTGTCTGAGCACATGTTCCTCCCACCTCGGCTGTATTGTGACTGTATGTCACAGCTAATACCAGCGTGCATTAAATCTCAGACTCTGTGATCACAATAATAAAGGTTGACTGAGCGATTATGCAAGGCTTCGTCGTCAGAAGGATTTCACATCTGATTGCCCCGCCGCATCCTGCCTTCTTTCTCGTGTTTCCTCGAATTTGACTTTCACACGGAAAATAATTTGATTTAATTTTGCTTTTAGATACAGGAGATTTTGTTGCCCCGGCAAGAAACGGCACAGATTGCCATATAGGTGACACATTACCGTCCCCGTTGAAGTTAATTTGCCGTCAAATTTGCGACTTAATTTAAGCTGCCAAAGGGAAGACGTGGGGAGTAGATTGTAACTCATAAGTATGCATTGGAAAGAGTGTTGATTAACATTGAGGGCTCGAGAGACAGACGCACTCAATGTGTATCATCTGGCCTCAGAGGCTGGCAGTGGAATTGAATGTGATATCTTGCATAACGTGTCCTTGCTTTAAGTCCTTGGTTCCAGGCTCAGGAAGAAAGGCTGCACCATTGGCTTGCTTGCTTTTTTTTGCTTGGCTGTTGTACAGTTGCCCAGGCTCCAGGCGAGCTCTGAGTGAAATCTGAAAGGACTTGTGAAACAGACAGTAGTCTAGATATCTGGCAACAGCCTCACGTCAAATTACAGAAGGATATTTTGCACAGGACACTCGGTGTGCCTGCCACCTTGCTGTATTCTGTAGTTAAAAGCAGCCACTTGTAGGTTTGATACACAGACAGTGAAGGAAAAAAAAACAAAACGTTCTCACGTGGCTGTGGAAAGGCAAAGCCATTCAGATTGTAAACAGCGGTTCATTAAACAACCTATTGTTTGAATCATATGTTGACAAAGGTCAAGTAAGTGGCGAATGAAAGGATGATTGTGCATTTTACACAACAGCTCTACATTTTCGTGTGATTATTGAACGATGCCCCTCTCTCATATTTCCCCACAGAATGTCTGTGGCAGTAGTATTTATTTGGCACATTCTCAGCATGCTCCCACTCTTGCGGTTGAAGTGTTGCGTAGCAACTGAGAAAAACAGCTTTAAATATTTTGGTTAAAAAGGTTTTAAGAAAATAAAGAACAGCCTGCAATTACTGTTCATTTCTCCCGAGTTCATAAGTTTAAGGAGCTGTAGAATTGTGCCAAGTAATAAATGAAATACCAAATTAGGCTTTGTGTTGGCTTGGTAAAACTGAGAAACGATATGTCTAGAATACCACGTCCTCTTGTGCCAGTTCAGTTATTCATCTGAAGCTATTTTGTTTATCGAATAAATGCTGGCAGCTGTCTGCACCTTCACTAATTCACAACTGTTTTGAAACAAAGCTCAGAGTAGTTTTCAGAGTGCAGCTCGGCTCAGTTTTCAAGCCAACTGAGTATATCTTTGACAGGATGGAAAATGTGTAGGTGAGTGCAAATTTGAAGTGATGTGCCTCAGGAAAACGGATGGGGATGGAGCGATGGGGATGGGGGCGCATGTGGAGAGAGGGAAGGCTGGATGACGCACAGCAGGTGACAGACAGACACTAATAGTAATGGCTCTTATCAGTGCTTCGCTCGCTCCCTCTTTTCACATGGGCTCTGACATCCTCCTCCTACTCCACCCCCTCCATCTAGCAGGGGGTGTTGGGAGCTCGCTGAGTTGTGCAGCCCGCTCAGACGGAAAGAGCCTGCCAAACACCGGTCCCCTCACATATAAATTGCATCATTAACATCGCCTAGATTATTCCAAGCTCTCCCACCGGGTTTATGGCAGCACCGGCTCAACTTAACTATTTGACTCACTGAAGACATTCAGGTTTCCTGAGTGAGCTGTGCTTAGATGTGCTGTGAAATGTGCCTGTTCTATTCTATCTTAAGGTTTTAAACAAATCCAGAAGAAATGTGCCTGCATTTTTCACTCAGTGAGGCTTATTAGGCTAATGTGCTTTATTTTCTGTCTTGAGTTGTCACAACTTGAGTTGTATGCTGTCATGCAGACTAAAGAATCCTGTTTGTTATCATGGCTGGGCTATAGTGCCACACTATTAATATCAACACATTTTCAATATGTCTCTATTTATATACCAAAATGTGGTAAATGTATTCAGTATCACCTGTTAAATAATGTCCCTAATGTTCAGTTCAGCATTAAAAAACTCTGCAGGTTTTTGAGTTTGTTAATTGGGGCTGCAGTGTTTTGTGAAATAGTGGCAATACAGTAGTTTTATTCCCAATCCCAATGATTCAACTGAACAAATGAAACTGCCACGCACAATATTAGGGAATATAATCAGACAGTAAGAAGAAAGTAGGGCTGTAGGATGTGGTCATATGTCATGTCATGTTATATTTAATTACATCATTTCATTACAATTACAATGTGACTTT
>JAVDPK010000532.1:213951-234545 GCA_034780415.1 Cichlasoma orientale | reverse complement strand
TATACTTTTATTTTATTTTTTTTAACTATGTTAGTAAGTAATGCGCTCCTACCAGAAGAAGGTGGAGTTAGTTCACCTAAAAGCTGTTTAGGCTTTCTCCATCGTCTTCTTTTGGCTGCCCCCCTTTAGGGGTTGCCACAGCGGATCATCTGCCTGCATCTCACCCTATACTCTTCTGTCACACCAACCCTCTGTTGCTTCAGCTTCTCTGTGGTCTTCCAACAGCACAGTTTCCACCGGCACCCTGCTGGTCAGCAGCTCCGGTGGCGATCGTTTTTAACCTGGGCCTACAGATGCCCTTATTGATGTAACCCTTCCTATTTATCAGGGCTTGGTTGTCTAAAAGCTGTTTAGCTAAATGCAATTAAACAACAAAATGAAAAGAATGCATTAATTCCCAGATGCTAGAAAAGCCAAAGACTACATGGTAAAGCTACTATGTTTTAAGTCTTCTGGAACTATTTGGGTGCACACAACGATTTTCAAAAGAATAGTAGAGTAGCTAACACCAGCAGTGTTTTGATGAGATGTTATAGCACCAGAACAGGTTCAGTGTGCCTTGTCTTCTGTACTCGACTGGACAGATGGAAGATGTTTGGTTCAAATCTCCCATAGGTGTTCAGCTGCTTTGAGATCTGGTGATTGCAAAGCCATAGCATATGATTCACATCTTTTTTATGTTCACTAAACTACTCAGTGAGGCAGTGCCCTCTGTATGGGGGATTGTTATCCTGCGTTTGACTTATTTCTGTCCCAACAGGAGCAGTGTGATCTCACAGAACACCTTAGTATTATTTTGCAGTGACAAGCGGACTTAAACCATGTCTCCTTAATGCCCTCTAGACTGTACAGCATAATAGAGCTAACAGGATCCCCTCAGAATATAAGGTTCATTAAAATTTTTTCCTTTAATTTGTCACATGCAACACTTAGTCAATTTAGCAAATGCATAGAAAGATACAGATTAATTAGCAAAGCCACTGGTTTGCATAACAATGAACAATCACATAGTTTATTAGACTTTTCAGTGAATTGATATTTTATGTGATTGTTACAGTCAGGTGTTTTTTGAGGTTATTTAATAGAAAAGATACAGTGGCTGAGGCCATTCTGCTTAATCGCATTTTATGTATATGGCTAGAGACTGGCCACATGTGTAGTATGCCCAATATTGTTGCAATTACTTATTGTCAGCATATTAGACATATGACCCTCCCTTCTCTGAACAGCTGACAAGTTGGCTAAACAACAACAATAACAGCTGGTTACAAGCTAACATTATGCCAGCCAGTGTTAGCATCGAGTGTCTTAAAAATCACACTTTCCCTCTTATAAAGAGTTTGATTATATTCTCACATTATATGAGAGTTTATTTACTAAGTGTCCAAGTCCAACAATGTCAGATCCAAAGATTTCACTAACAGCGACAAAAACAGCATTATGGGGAAAAGCAAAGCAGCCACCTGTTGGCATTATGGGGTATGGTCTAAATTTAATGTTTTTGGCTAATTAGAACATGTTTGTCCTACAGTGGCCACTGTACCTAGGATTATGCACTTGAATTGGGAGGAGTAAGAAAGCAAAATAACGTTTACTTCACTCTGCTGACATCTAGTAGTGAGACTTTACACATTGCACCTTTTAAGATACGGTGCTGAAAAGTCTTGGTCACAACCTGCTGTGGGAGGAGGTGCCAGGCTGTTGTGGCTGCGTATGGTTCGTCCACATGCCGCTCAGGCCCCTGCTCGTGAAATGAATAAATTGTTAAAATGCCAATGTGTCTAATTTCTTCAGACTTCAATCATCCAAACCAATAAACAATGCCAAACAGTCAATAGTAGAATAAGCTGTTTGGCATTGGCAGAGAAGATTTGGCAAGTTTTTCATGGGTGCAACCCACATACTCAATTGTGCTGCTTAACACACACATGCATTTTCCTTATAAATGTGGCACCATTTAAGGGGAAATAAGCCCGCTTTCCAACGGTATAAGATGTACTGGCAAGAAGCATTTTTTTCAAAAAAGAAACGATCAACCAAACACAAATTTCCTTCCTTTTTATGCTAAGTTTGTTAGACAATGTGAGATCCATTGCAAATCAGAAGGAGGCTCTAAAGCCCATTTGATATCTGCAGTAGAGCAGGATAGAGCTTCTTCCTCAGATCAGTTAGCAATTAACTCTGTAATTACTATCTGAGGTCAGGGTTAAGCTCAGAGTGAAAGGTTGAAGCAGCAAACATTTTTATATGATCCTCTTACTCAATTATCCTTTCTCCCCGCTACAAGGTTTTACCTCATGGGGAGAATACATTACACAAAGCCCCTTGGCAATTACTCCTCAATGAATATCCTCATGGTGTACAGTCCATATGATTAATCTGGAATCCCCTCTGCCCCTGTCCAACTGCAGGCCTGGCTCTGCTTACCATGCAAGTTTCATTTTCACCTGAACAAATGGCTCCTTTAGACAGAAAGTGCCAACCTTTTACTTTTACTGGCTGCTTGGTAGAGGGAAAAAAAACAAGAGAAAAAGGGGTGGGGGCACAACCTCCTGCAGCAATAACAGATATCCCAATGAGGGGGGAAAAAGGAGGGGTGGGGTTATGGTGGTTGGTGGTGGTAGGGAGTTTTTTGGAGGGGAGACACTTAATAGTATTTAATAAAGGAACATTTATTTTTGTGCTTCGGCCTGTAACAGCCTCAGGAAATAGCTCAGTCTCTTGATCGGGAGCAAATCCTATTAACTTACAGTGCTCTCACTCAGGGTAATGGGCTCCACCTTGAGACTTGGGAGAACACTTTTCCCTCTGACACACTGATACTGGTGTCTGGAGGGCTTGGCGTTGGGTAGTCTAACACTTGGGCAGAGACTAATCAAGTCAAACAATCTGCCAGGCTGGAGCAACACAGAGTGAGGATGTTGATATCCAGCGAGCTCATTCAACAGGCCCCTTCACACGTTCCTAACCCAATACCAAAGGATCAGTGCACGGGATCGGTTCAAGATCAGGTTATTCGAGCCCCTGAGAATTGTAAAGCGATCCCAGAGCAGCTTTTGCTTTCTCAGGAGTGATCAGAGCTGTCGGTTCTGTTATAGACTGCTAGGGCCAGGGCCAAAGGGAACTCCTGGAGTCTCCATTTATTTCTGTCCAGCGAGGGAAGGACTGTCTGTGGAAGTGTTTGTACTGTGTGTGTGTGTGTGTGTGTGTGTGTTTGAGGGAGAAAGTGAGAACCAGAAACTCAATTTACAGTATGCGGGTAACCACCGTCCCAAAGCCAATTGGTAGAAAAACTCCAATATCTTTTAGTGAAAACATGGTGAACCTCTAGTTTATTATTTTCTGTCAGGGTTCTGATGTTTCAGAAATGGCTGTAGTTAGTTTAAAGCCGCCACATACTGTAATTACCTTACTGCGAGAACCTCCCGAGAAATGGGAGCTCTCTATCAAAGCATAACTACTCCAATTAAAAAACTGCACTGGATTGAAAATCACCTTTGTGGGCGGCAACAGACTCTGCTAAAAAGCATCAAATTGCTCATTTCCACACACATTCCACATGTTTTTGGGATTTGTACCCTGTGAAACCCTCTGAAGCGTCATTTAAACGTGTCCTAAATGTGGCCGCGTTTGATGCTATGTGACTCCACTGATGGATCGCTTCAGTATGGTCCCTTTCATAAATCCATGTTCAATGGCATGTTCTTCTCCTGTCACCATTACCCCTTGTGCCTGCTGTCATCCGGCTGTCTAATGTCTGCAGAGTTAGTGTGCACCTGTCACATAGAATTTATGGCATGCAATTTGTCGTGTACCATGGGAGTTGCAGTTTCTTGAGAACTTTTTGTTTCTTTTTTTTCTCTCCCCCCCCCCCCCCCTGTATTTGATGGACATTAAGGATGGGTGTTTCTGGCCAAGAGTGAAATATTGTGTTCCCAGGTTTTGCAATGTGTTTTGGGTTCAGATGTGTTTCACCAGGATTACCAGAGCCTTTGCCAGTACATGAGCAATTTCAAAACCTATTAGTGAAGATGTGTTTTTCTAAAGCAGGGCTGCTTTTCTTTGTTTCTAGAATGCAAATACTTTGGAAGTACATGATTTTTCTCCGGACAGCATTAGTTTGGCTTGTGATGAGCTGTCAACAGCTTTGTTAGATACAATAAAAGGCAATGAATGCGCAGCAATTAGATGTTTGTTCTGTGTTATTGTTGCACAACTGCACCATTGCTGCTGGTGCTCTCAGCTAGGATTATCACCCCTAAGAGGGGGAAGCATTACAGAATGACAGCCTCTCATGTCGAACAAGTCAAGCTGATTCAGTGAATATTGAAGAGGTTCCCACCACACATTCATGTGCATGTTAAGGGAGCAGTGTTAACCTTGTTTTGATTTGCATCTCCTTAGCAATTAAGATAATATGTCGTAATTAGAATTTTAATGTACCGCTGTGAGATTTTTGATAATTATACAGAATTCTCTGCGGTTATTTTCTCTTTGCCTGCTTGTCTTCACAGATGAATTCATGGCTGATTAGATCACTGCTCTAATCAGATTTGAGTTACATTGTAAAATATCTTCCCACATGTCTCTGTCAAGCTGAGTTAAACAGTGTAACTGTGAAGCACTTAACATGGCATCACATATGTTCGATGGGGATTGTACAATTTGTGCTTTTACAAACAGCAGGTTAAGACATAACAACAGATAAAAAGGCGAGGTGGAACTTCAGGCAGCCAGTTCATGTAATTAAGTGTAAAGACTGGTTATTTGAATACAGGGTTGAGGCAGTGTGTTGCACTGTGTCTGATGTTGCTCCCTCCTTCACTCCCGCACTGTTCTTCACATAATAAACACTCAGCAGTGTTGATGCGAGCTGCAAGCTGACATTTGGGACATCACAGACAGCTGCAGTCTTTTTCGGTCTGCATTTTTATTCCATTTGAGGGCATGTTTTTCCACTCGGGCGACACGGACGTGCAGTGGTTAGCAGTGTCGCCTCACAGCGAGAAAGTCCTGGGTTTGAATCCACCTGTGCCTGTGAAGGGCCACTCGTGATACTTCCGAACCTGGTACAAAGATGTGTATGTTTGGTTATTTGGTGAGTCCGTGTGTGAATGTGAGTATAGATGGTTGTTTTTCCACTGTGTGTTAGCCCTGTGACAGACAGGTGACCTGTCCAGGGTGTAACCCGCCTTTCACTCTGTGACAGCTGGGATAGGCTCCAGTCCCCATGACCCTGAAGTAGACTAGCTGTTAAGAAAATCGATGGATTTACACAGTAAAAATAGAAGTTTCTCCAAATGAACCAGTGATCATTGATACAGTAGAAACCTATGAGGTATTATTTTCATTTATCAACAACACTGTGGGTAATTTTTACAGATTGTAAAAATAAATTAGATGCACCGATATCAGGTAACTGCACACGTGTTAAAATGCTCATGTTACTTATCAAGCATTGATGTTTGCGCATCAAAATATTATGCTAAAAATAGTGGCCACTAAACCCCAAGAGTGTATGCAGCGTTAATGCGGCACATGCTACTGACAACACTATCATTTTAATTATTTGTTGTTTTCTTTTTTTAATATAATGGAATATTTCATGGTTTTAGCTGTAAACCAGAAAGTGTTTAGACTTCATAGTCCAGTCATGATACCCAAAAGTAGTCGGTACCATTACCAGTAGAATTCCCAATACCCAGTTTGTTACCAGAACAAAATGATACTTTACGTACTTAAATTATGTATTCAAAATGTTAACAGTACTGTATATGCCCAAACTAGGTAGGATGCTGATGGATTAAGACTTTCAACAGGGCAGGTTTGCTCCCAGAAAACAGATCAACATTTTTGAAAACGTGTTCGTTAATTTCTTATGTAGCTATAATGAATCAATTACACATTCAGTTGTTGAGTCTTGAGTACGGGCATTTTTTAAACTGATGCAGGCTCCCCTCTCGGATTAGTCTATACACACCACAGTGCAACACTAGGATCATTCCACATAATGTATAGTTCATCAGTGTACCTACCCTCAGTACATTAACTATGATTGTTTGTTGTTTGCTTGCGCGTTCGCACTGCTGTTTCCTAGCTGCTTGTTTTTATTCAGCACAAGACAGCAGCCAATATCCCTCTTGGCCTTTTCACCACAACAGTACAAACCAGTCAATATTGGCAGGAGAATATTTTCCTGCCCCAAGTTGCCACACTATCAATACTTGAGGATGATAACAGGGGCCAGGGTAAATGAACAGAGATCTGCAAAGAAAAACTAAACCTGAGACCTCTTTGTGGTGCGAAATTGGCCACCACAAAGGAATTAATGACGGATCCTTCCAGCATAATTGTCTAATTATGCCGGGCAGATGGGGCACTGCTTTAACTAGGACACATTGTGCTACCTCTCCAGACTCTCCACAACAAAAGGCAAACCAGTGTGACAGCCTCTTCAGCAGTGAGTGGGAGGGAGAGTGAAAGAAAGAAAATGGAGAGAGAGTAGAGGAGAGAAGGAGGTGGGGGGGAAACTGGGTCTGTCACTAAGCCATTCCTCCACTCGATATGTTACCACAGAAACAAATGTATGGTGTAAACACTGCGTGGATCACAGCTCCTGGGAGGTGAATCACTGCAGTGTAATGAGGTTGGTTTACATGCTGCTTCTCAGCTTCCCACCCAGGCTAACTCAATACTTAAACCCTCTAATTAAAGAGAATCGGCCACTCGATAATTGATCACATTGGTTGCCTCGGCGTACGCCTGCACTGTAAGGCTTCATGCCACTGTTTATTAGAGCTGTCTGCCTGCTTTGTCTCCTGGGAAGGAAGAGAGAAGAGAAATGTTGCAGGGGAGGGGTAGGTGGGGACCAAGCAAAGGTAAACATGCAAAGAAATTAAATCTCCGCTCTTGAAAGGTGTTGTTAATGTAGCTACGGGATAGAATCTAACATAACAGCTAATGTCTCAGAGGACCATCAGAAATGTCACTTAGTAGTAAAGCTGCTAGATGGGGAAGCATTACTTCAAAAGCAATAGTTTTAAGCAGTCCATGGCTCCTAATCAACAACAATTAAAACAGCAGATTGTCTCCCAGTCATACATTTCTTTTTTTTCTGAGTTCCTTTTGAATATGTGATGCTCAAAGATGTGATTGATGTACCTTTGACATTGTTCTTGGACATTATAGTCCTGAGAGTAAACTAGAAGCTCATCACATCTAAAAAATTACAAAGTATAAAATTTCAAAGTTTTATTGGCTGTGGTATTAAATTGTTGCAGTTTAGTCGGTGGCTGTTGATGCAACTATTTTTTTTTATCATGGTACAAGAAGAAGAGATTGCATTTCTTATATTTCTTATTCTATCTAAGATAGATAGATACTGTTATCTTTAATTTGATATATATTCACCACCTTTTCCCCCTTTTTAAACTCGTGTCTTAGATGGTTGTTATTGACCCATCTTTATTACTGTGTTTTGAAGCAGGTGCACAGGAAGCGACAGGACTGACTATTGAGCATCTTCAGCACCTCTGACTTATAGATTTCCTCTGACTCCCTGTGACGTGGGGTAATTGCTGAGTTTCAGAAATTGATTAACGGAAAGTAAATGTATCATCAAGGCCGGGGCTGAGGGGAGTGGATTTGACAGTGTTACATGAGGTGAGGTGACAGAAGGAGAAAGAGGGCTGCTGGAGGAGCATAACAGCCAGTAGCATGTATTTGTGGTAAATGGGTCTAGAGTACACCTGCAGAGCAGACAGAGCAGGTTATTATAGATGGACCAGAGCAGCTGTGGTGGTGAAGTCGAGGAAGAGGTACAACTACAGGCACTCTGCTGAAAGCTTTTTTTTTGTTTGTTCATTTGCTGCACTACACTCACCGTAGACACAGCGGTGGAGTGTCCTGCTACTTAACTGCACCCAAATCAGTTATTAGCCATTTTAAATAACCTAAAATTATAACCATTGATTTTCTTTTTTAAATATTTGTTCAAGAACGATGGGTGTGACATTATAACCTGGTGAGAAGGTCTACTAGGTGTGGAAGTTTGTTTGGGGGGAAAAAAATGTAAAGGTGTAAAGGTATAATTAAAGCTTATTCATTAAAACAACTTTTGGATTTGCCGTTATTAGATTTGTTCTATAGGTTACATCTAATATGTAATTAAGAGCTTTACAGCGACCTGACCTCAACCTCAGACAAATAATTACAGTCTCCTCAGGCTGATGTTTTTGTACGGAATGATCTGATCAGTCTTTCATGTCTATATTGGCAGCAACCCATTTGGCATCTCACCAGATAGAAACATATTATTACAAAGTGGGTGTAACTTCCTTATGCCAATCACAAAGTGCTGGTTTGGCGTTTCTGAATTCCTGTAGCTGGCAGCTGTTAGTGATTTCACTGACAACCTTTTAAAGAAGCCTACTGGGGCTTTCCCACCATTAACAATGATTAAAAATGACTTAACCAAAAAATAGAAACCTCTTTTACATGTGATGCAGTCCAACACGAGAGTGCTTTGTGTTTTTGTTTTTAAATGTTTTTGGCACTGTGCATTTTTAATCCAGGCACATAAAATATAGAAATATTAAAGCATATTAGCACAAGCCTACACACTCAAACCACACTTAAGTGTCAAATTAACAGCACTCTGAAAAACAATTAAAGACTAGATAGCAGTCAGATCATGCAGCACTTTGCCACAGCTACCTAATCTTCTAATCCTCAGAATGTCATTATTTTTAAATATGATTTCCTATATTACCAAAAGTATTGACTCACCGATCCAAATAATTGAAATCAAGTCTTTCAATCACTTCCATGGCCACAGGTGTATAAAACCACGCACCTTGGCATGCAGACTGCTTCTACACACATTTGTGAAAGAATGGGTCGCTCTCAGGAGCTCAGTGAATTCCAGTGTGGTACCGTGATAGGATGCCACCTGTGCACCAAGTCCAGTCATGAAATTTCTTCCCTACTAAATATTCCACAGTCAGCTGTTAGTGGTATTATAACAAAGTGGAAGTGATTGGGAACAACAGCAACTCAGCCATGAAGTGGTAGGTCACGTAAAATCACAGAGTGGGGTCAGTGGATGCTGAGGTGCAGAGTGCGCAGAGGTCGCCAACTTTCTGTGGAGTCAATCGCTACAGACCTCCAAACTTCATGTGGCCTTCAGATTAGCTCAAGAACAGTGCTTAGAGAGCTTCATGGAATGTGTTTCCATGGCCGTGTAGCTGCGTCCAAGCCTTACTTCATCGAGCGCAATGCAGAGCATCGAATGCAGTGGTGTAAAGCACACCGCCATTGGACTCTAGAGCGGTCGAAACGCATTCTCTGGAGTGGCGAATCACACTTCTTCATCTGGCAATCGGATGGACGAGTCTGGGTTCCATCTCCCAACTTTGTGGGAACAGTTTGGGGATGGCCCCTTCCTGTTCCAACATGACTGCGCACCAGTGCATAATGCAGGTCCATAAAGACATGGATGAGCGAGTTTGGTGCGGAAGACCTTGAGTGACTTGCACAGAGTCCTGACATCAACCCAGTAGAACAACTTTGGGATGAATTAGAGCAGAGACTGAGCCAGGCCTCCTTGTCCAACATCAGTCTCTGACCTCACAAATGCGCTTCTGGAAAATTGTTTAAAAAAATTCCCATAAACACTCCTAAACCTTGTGGAAAGCCTTCCCAGAAGAGTTGAAGATGTTATAGCTGCAAAGCATCAGCCGACATATTAAACCTTATGAATTAAGAATCGGATGTCGCTTAAGTTCATATGCACGTGAAGGCAGACGAGCAAATACATTTATGTTATTAATAGAGATCGGAATCTGGATCGGGATCAAAAGAGAAATAGGAAGCTTAACATGTGCGGTATGTGCTGAGATTTATTTTCAGCAGCTCATGAGATGTCTGTCTTGAGTTATGAAAGCATGTGTGGTGATGTTCTATTTTTCTCATTATCATAAATCCCATGCAGAGGCCAAAACAGATATTTCCCGTGTCTGTGGAGCCTGCTGCAGCTTCTTCTCTGATTGTGCCGTACCTCCACTCTTGTCCTACAAACTCATCACTGGGGGACGATGAGCAAACCGTAGCTTATTTTGAGTCAATCTCAGATACGCCATCTGGCTGTAGTAAATACTTAATAGAGCAACAAATGTGTGTTAATTCACAGTTGAAAATAGTCCCCCACAAATACACTATTTACTCACGTTTGAGTCGGTCTTTTTAAAAGCAACCCGCCTCGATGTCTAGCACTTTATTCTTTTAGTGTTATGAAGCTTGATGAGCTCGATAGGTCTCTGATCCTGTATTAAGACCCCAATCACGCAGGCTTAGGTGACTACTGCAGTCTACTTGCAACCAAAGCAATCATAAGGACCACATGCCGATCACCTGCGTCCAGCTCAACTTTGTTATTAATAAAAACAGTGTCACAAAAAAAACCCCTGCATTTATTTAATATTTGGCTTTCTGTTTGCTTTGCACTGAATTCCAATGTACACAATGTACAGCTTTTTTCATATTACATACATCTTGAGGTAAACTTGTTTTTTCTGTCCTTGAAATGTGATTTCTCGTTTTCTGAAAGCAGCCGTGTGACAGTAAAACCCCTGCGAGAGGGTTAGCATGTTTGAAATCGGCCTATAACATTATACACGATATTAATGCTGCTTATATTAGAGGCCACATCCATTAGCCTTGAGCTATAAATTATGGTGTGATGATTTTTTTTTAATCATTTGATTTATATTTAAGGGTTTTAATATACTAAATATATACTGTAATATACTATAAGAACAGCTGTTCTCTTCGGCTTGTTTAGTCTTTCTGCAGAGGTTACATAGCAAAGTGAAGTTTATTGAACTTAGTATCATTCTGCACTCACTGGTTTTTATTTCAAGGGTGTGAGAGACACAGCACTTCCCCCTGGCTCTGAGTACATCCTCAGTGCTGTGTTATTGTAGTGGTGACCTTGGTTCTTCTCTAAAAGCCTTCTGTCAGTGCAGATTCTTACAGGCACACAGCCCTGTACTGTTGGCTGAAAACTCATTGAATCTGCTTCGCCAAAGCCAACAGGGCAGAAGGGTGCAGGTGTTGCACTGAAATTGGTTTGCTTTTTGCTTAAAAAATAAAGTGTGCTTCACCCAGAAAGCCTCTCTCTCCAAACACGCTCTGTAACCAGAATCTGCTAGCTGTGCTCCACTTTGGGGTTATGGTTTCACTGGAATTAAAAAGTCTGTTTACACTGTGTGAAACAAATATATGAATTGGATTTTGATACTAGTCTGTATATATTTGGGTTATGAAAACTGCTCAGACTGTGATATGTGGCCATTCCAGCAAATATATGTGTGGGATGGGGAGTTAGGTGAATCAGTCTTGGCCCACGCTTTGTGTTTTTATTTTTTTATTTTTTTTTTTTAAAGAACATTACACGACTGTGATTTCAAGGAGAAAATAGCCTGAATGAGATTGAGTTCTGTTTTTTTGGCAGAAGGAAAGGCTTGTTGGCACACAGAACAATATCTAAATAGAAATCACATTTTTCACTCAAGTTAGATTTAGCAGGAGTGCATTGTCCTCTTTTCTGGCTCAGAAACTTTGCTGTCTAAAAATGTTGAAGTCGTAGTCGCAGAGTTTCGGTATATTAAAATCATTGGCGTGCAGGGTGTTATATCTGGCAAGGAAAATCCATTTTGAGAGCGTGTGGAAATAGTGTATATGTAAAGACAGTCTGCCACAGACCTTGGTTTCTTCTCTTAACCTGCAAAGCATTAAATAGGTCGGTAATATTTCCCTTCTTTTTCTGCGGGGTTTGTAAAACACACAGGATACAGGGCCCAATCATTAGCATGGATGGAATCCAGAGCATTAATGGCAACCAGGCAGAGTCGAATGACATTGTTATTGCAGCCGTTCCCGAGAAAGTGAGGGGAGCTGAAAATTTATATTTGATTTATAGCCGGGTTTGAATTTATGCTCCGGCTCTCAATAGGAAAGTAAGTGATCTTCGCCCGGCTTCTCACAAGAGAGGGCCCCTCAGCATCTGGTGCTGGAAACATCTCTGTATCAAACAGAGTTCCTTCTAGTTTCTTTTTGCAGTGCTTAACCACCAAGAATTTTTACACCTGTAGGGGATATAGTATTACTATGTTTATTGGACTGGGTTCAAGTCTGAGCCTTGAGAAATTATCAGACGAGTGAAATGAGCCGCGCTTTGTGGGAAAACGTCATGCAACAGGTTTCTAGACACACTTTGTATTGTGCTCTAAGTGATTACCTGCTATTTGGCGCTATGCATCTTGCAAAGATGAAGCTAAGTCATTATTTACCTTGATTTATCATTGGCTGAATGGCATTTGATAGCTTGAGTGTCTGTTCGGTATTGCAGGCAGTATGGCGTGGGTATAAAGATCTTTGATTTGCTTAGTGAAAGTGCTGTTATTTATTGAGAGTTCCTTTTCTAACAGCACATTGACGAGAGCAGAAATATACTGCTTACTGTCACTGTCACTGTGCTTTTGAATCCTTGAAACATCGTATCTTCACATTATTATCTGCTTGAAGTGATGATACAAATACCATTCTTTATGGTTTGGTAATAACTGCCTTATTTTTCATAGGGACACAGAGCATTATTTATCACTGGCAGTGTTCATGGGGATTAATGATGCATAACTCTGTTGGAGTTGTCTGGCATACAGCACCAACTGAAGGAATCTGGAAGGTTATCAGAGCAATAAATCCCAAGTTTTTCTCCGTTGTTTGTCACGATGCACTGCAGCAGCCAGTAGTTATGACCGTTCCAGTATGTTCGCTCCCTCTCTCTCTCTCTCTCTCTCTCTCTCTCTCTCTCCCCGCGAGCAGTCAGAAAAATAACACAACTTATTTTTTAAGCTGCCAGTTGATAAGGTGGAATTTGAGCGCACAACCTCGAAGTTCAAAGCGGGCAACAGTTTTTAAATCTCATCCTTATTACTTTGACTCTGCCTGCTTCCAGCTGGATGATTGGGTGTAGATAAGGAGCGCACCACACACTCTCCACCACTGATGTTCATTCTTGGCAATGAGAACGCGAGCACAGTCTGTTCAGTCTTGCATTTTAACTGTTTTGTCAATTGCCGTCATCCACTTCTGTTATGTCTATAAACTGAAAATTAAATTAGGTGTGCAGACTGTTACACGAGTTCAATCTATACCCGCCCAACAGCCACACCAGTATTTCTTTCATCATGGCTTATTTTCTCTGTTTAATTTATTGAATAAATTGCCCCTTTAACTTGTCAAGCAGGAGGAAGTCATTCATGCATTGTCCATGATCCGGGCAGAGAGGAAGATTCAGTCTATTTGTGCAATGATAGGGCCTTTACTGCGGTGAGCTCGCTGATTGAATGGCATCCTTCTCAAGGTCAGGCCAGAGCTAAGAGCTATTTTCTGCTTACCTGTGCAGCCAGCCGGCCACAGAATCTGCACACAAACTGCCTTTACACCAATGAGCTTAGTAAGCGGAGAAGCTCATCACTGATATTTCCAGCTGGTAACGTGAAGAGAAACCTCTATGCCTGCAGGAAAGGGCACAAAGGCATGAGTAATATGATAAGTGCGATCTTGCTACAGTGCGTAAAGACATTAGGAATTTTGTTTTTCAGTCCGCACCGAGGGCCCAATCATATCCTCCCATTGTGTCCTTGGTAAGTAAATCAATGTGTTAAATGTGAATCAGTTTCAGAGTGGGTCAGAGGTCAAGCTGGGAGCACAGCTGCTCGGTCTGCTCGTTTCAGAGAAATGCGACACGTCAGCTGCTTTAAACCCAGATTTCCTCAACAACACAAGTTTGTCGCCGAAATAATAGCACGACCGCTGTTAGCAGAAGCTGTAATCTGCCTGTGTGCAGGGACTGACTACACGCACGCCTGAATTACTGATAAACAAAATGTCTTGGTAATCGAACATTGGATCTTTTGGGAGACACTGATTTATAACGTCCGAGAATAACTGTTGTTAAATGATCTCGCTCATTGGTTCATGCTCTTGCAGATGATAAATTGTGTCACACAAAACACTCATTAGAAGTCACTTTCTCCCTGCAACACTGTTTAGAAGTGAATTTTCTGCACTGCCACATTGAATTTACCCAGGCCTGACCTGCACTAAGCCTCAAACCGGCGCTGTCATTTGGCATATGTTTAAAAGGAAAAAAAAAAAAGAATTTTCTGTAACATGGATCACCCGCACTGTCACTGCATCTGGGGGGTAAGGGGAGCGCTGCTGCCTCTGCGAGATCAAAGCACCGTGCAAATCCGCCATACTTCGTACATGGAAGTTATGGAAGCAGGACCCAGAACTGATTCACCTGTGCAGGGGCCAAGCACAGCTGCACTCCCACCAGCTGGAGCCCACAGACCACAGATAGGATTAGAGGCTTTAGCTGCAAAGGTCCCTCATCATCTCTCCGCCTGAACCTTGTATGGCAACAACCCCTGCAAACACAAATGCCACTTTATGATCTCTTAATAACACCCCCCATCCTCACCTCATGCCCACAGACTCAGTAAATCAGCTCATGCTCTTTTATAGCCCCCATTGTCTCTGCAGATAAAGAGGACAACCCACCAGTCTGGGACTCCCAGCCCATGAATGTGGTGCGGAGGTATTTTTTTTTTCTCCTTGCCCCCCCCTCAGATAAGTATCACTGTGCAGCCATTGTGTATCTGCTGCCTGGCTTCTGTATCCAAGCTCAGCCCCTCATGCCTGCCAGGTAAACCCGTCTGCCTCTATGTTGCTGCGATAGGGGAGTTTGGCTCTGACTGACTGAAACAACATCACCTTGTTTATCCTGTAAATAATTCACTCCTTCCGGGCAACAGAAAACAAAATCAAGGTTGTGTGTTTAACAAGGGAGGCAAGGAATGAGAGGAGCTAGGAAAAAAAAAATCAGGTGTTTCCTTTTTAGATAAACTTGGCGCCTGGAGACAGCGACACATCCCTGATTCCTATGCAGTGCAAAGATGCTGCAGTGAGATGTGTTAGGTGTGTGTGTGTGTGTAGGGGGTGGTGGAGAGGTTTATTTTGTGTGCTCACTGAACTTGCCCTTTGATAGCTCTCTGAAGAGGGTGCAGAGATACTGTTGGGGACATTCTTGTCGCATTTAACATCAGAACCTATGGAGTGTGTCGGCGCGTCGTCGAGCTTGATGCTTATCTTCGGGGGGGCTGTTCCTGGAAGCTGTCACCTCCCCCCACACCGCCACTCCTTTTGTGACACGTATGTGTACGTGGACACGTGAGCCACTACTGTTTGTTTTGATGTTTTATGTTGTCATTCCCAAGGGGTACTTGCTAGCACCTAGAAAAGACAGACTGTTTATTTCACCCTCACTTGTAGCACAGTGAAACTTTCCGCTTATCTGTTTTAATTCAAGTATAAAAAAAAAATAAATTCAGAAAAAATTGGAACAAATTCGGACAGACTTTCATTCTGATGTAAGGATGAACTCGGTGGTTGAAAGATTAAAGTCATTATGACCTCACAAAGCGTATTTTTACCCATAACTTAAGACGTCAGTGAGGAAAACGGTTAAATGATGACTTTTTTTTCAATCCTAAAAGTCTTCTGCAGTGCCATTATAGTCTTCTGCAAAAGCAAATTTCTGGCTGCTATTGAACATCATAACTCAGCAACCAAAGGGGAGATAATGGGCACGCTTCAGATTTGATTGGATATTGAAACTGTGGATGCCAGGATGAAAATATAGAATTTTTTGTTTCTTTACAGCAATATCCATATTTTAAGCATTGTCTGCTATAATGGTCACGCCTTTGTGCCGGAGCCAGCTTTATTGGCAGACATAACCCACTTTGCCTTTCAGTTAAATTCTTTTATGCAAAGAAAGGTACTGTATAGGATTTGTCCACCTTTGTTGCACGTGATTAAAATAGCACAGATATGCTGTCTTAGGTGGGAATCGGCAGTGAAATTAGTGGTTCTTGGTTAATTATGTAATCTTGTTTTGGCCTCAAGTGTATTTGCATAACAGTAGCTGATGCAAATTGATTTGCATTTGCACTCTATTATAATGCAAAGTGTCTAATGAGGAAATGTCTCACCAGGCTCATCCTGCTCTGCAGTTTAAAAAATAGGAAGTGGAGACTACAATGCTCCTATGGAATCATGCCATTACTTTTTCTGTGTACTTTAATTCCCACTTTCCATTTGATTAGAAAAGCACAGGATTGTTCACAAAGTTTTGATTGCTTTGTTCTTAGTCGCACCCATTAGTATAGTCATTACTCAGTTACTGATTTCCAGGACGAAACTGTTTCCCTAGTAGTTAAAGTCCCTGTTTAATGGGATTTATTAAGCTGAGGCTCAGCTCTTTAATCTCTGTTGTTGTTAAATAAGTAATGTCAAAACAATAGGAAATGAATCAATGTCCAATGAGCATCAGTGAAGCATCAGTCATCTGTGTTGTCCTGCAGCCAGATCCTAAAGCTGCATGACAACTGTGAAACATCCATTACAAAAGCAGACTTCAGTAGTGAGCCTCACCACCATGCTGGTGTGTCAGCAAGGGATGAGCGAGGCACTGAACAGAAGACAACTATGATCTGGATATTTGAAGCCGATATTGGGCCGGGTTCCCGTCAGGCTACATGCTATGCCTTCCCTTTGAGTGTTGATTGCAGACAGGAGAGTGTGGTTGACTGATCTAAAAGGAAATTACTGGAGAGAAGGCTTATCCATGCCTTTGACTGATAATCAGCTCATTATCGTGTTGATCATTTACAGCTCTCCCTCCCGCGTTCTCTCTATTCTTTTAGCTGTGTCACTAAAGCAGAGCACAGAGACTTTTAATAGCTTGGCAAGAAGCCTGCTGTGCTGAGGCAGAGTTAAAACAACCATGCTAGCCCTGGCTAGTCTCCACTTTTACACAGTGCAGGTCCCCACCCCACTTATCAACCCTCCCAGGGAAGAGAAAAAAAATTAAAGAAAAACAACAACAGCAATAACAACAACAACAACAACAACATATGCAACCCCAGCGAGAGCGGTGCCCTAGCACCCCAGCATGGCTAACTGTGCATGAAATTGAACTGATTGGAGTTATTGACCAGAAGGCTCCAGCCCCTGAGAGAACAGGGAGGAGGGTGGGGGTGCCTTGTGTGTTACCTGATTGAGTGAAAAATCCTCAGCCGGTTGCTTTGATGCCTGGCACTTTACAGCAAAGAGTGATTTAATGGAGGCTGCCAGACCTCATCAGTGTCAGTGCTCGTGGTAAGGGCCCTCTGCTTCCCCAATACTTTATATATAAGCACCTTCCATGTCAGTCCCTGATGGACAGATGCTTACTAGTTGTTTTAACTGTGCGGTAAAAAGAAACACTGATTGGCCTCCACCTTTAGCTCCAAAAGAGGGGCTTTGTAGTGCGAGGAGGCTGTTATAGGCCACCCTAGCGTGCAGAACCCTCGCCCTCAGCTATTTTAGGCCTCTATAAATAGCCCTATTGAATTTTTTGCTGAGGTTGATAAGCCTATAATTAATGTGACCATCATTAGGCACGGTCAAGTTCTTCTCAAGAGGAGCTGCTAGTGAGGTGAGGCAAGGAGAATGGAGACTTCTCTGTCCTTGTTTTAAGGATGAGCTGAAACAAGTGACAGCCAAGCAGCTTCCCCATGATGTGCAGAAGGCACCACTTTGTTGTAAAGCTGCAGGATAACACACAGTGTCATCTATCAACTCCCTGCAAAAAAAAGAAAAAAAAAAAAGAATAGGGCCCACTGTGCTGCGACTTCAGTAGATCTGAATTGCATTGGAATTGCATCATTAATAGAGCAGAAATTATTCCCAGCAACTCCGGGAGAATACATTGACCCCTGAGGGAGACTAGAAACAAGACAATGTTTTTACAGCAGGAATATCTAACTAGAGGTCCCATTACCCCTTCATCAATATACAGCAGCAAGTGAGGGAGAAGATGGGAGGAGGGAGAGGAACACACACACACACACACACACACACAAAAAAAAGAAGAGTGAATGTAATAGCTTATAGTGCTAATGGCAGCCTGAGCACTCAAGTCCCAAACATTCAGCCGTCTCATCTCATCTGGGCTGTGTAATTGCCCTCCTGGAAACCGCCACGCGAAACGGCTGCTTCCGTAGTGAAGAGTGGCAGCTGCTGGGTGTTGAGGAGAAGGCCTAGGTCAGCTCCCCAAGTGGGGCTCCTTGCAACCATGAGATGTCATAATTAATAGCTATGTGGGTGCCTGGGGGCCAGTTTTGGGTAGGTGGGGGTGGGATTATTTGGCTAAATGGAAGCCAAATAGAAAGAGACGCCAGACGTATTCTCCACTTAACATAATGTATACTTATCATCACTTTGCCTGTAGCAAGTAAGCCTGTGCATCATCTTACCGCCTGCTTTTCATGGATATTTTTCTCTCTTGTTTGCATTAGGATTCCCTTTTTTATCTAAACGTACCTAGAGATATGTTGCTTGGGTGTATCATGGGAACTTATTAATCTTTGGGGACCAGCGTTCTCCCCAGTTAAGTAAATATACATGAGCTGCTGTGCAAGATACAAGCTCCCAGCACCTCCACAAAAATCTGTTACTTCAGCTTCCCTCTTTCTTCCCATCTTCCTCTCCCTCTCTCTAACATGCCGCCTGGGGGCAAATCTCACTCTGTCTCATCTGCTGCTTAATTTCACTGGAGCGGCCCTCAGTAATGAAGCGCCTTGATGTACATTTGCCAATTCCTGCCTCTGCCACTGCGATATAATTGGGATGTGACTAAGCATGAATACCCAGCACAGGGTTGGTTGACCTCTCGGCGACCCCGCGGAAAGCGCTTTTGTCATAATGGAGGTATTATCTCACATAATCTGGGAATGGAGAGGGATTGTCTGCAGGGTGCCAGGGATGGAAATGAATTGATATAACTCTCCGCTCCTGCGTACCACGGTGTAAGACCAAAAAAAAAAAGGAAGAGAAAAAAAAAAGCAAGATATATTTTTTTACATGCTCATAATGAAGACATTTTCTGCTTATCTATTGCTGCTTTGTGTTTATTGGAGTAGCAGTGCAGCTTCTGGCAAAAGCAGGGGTGTTTTTTTTTTTTTAAGGAGGGAGTTTTGATGTTGTGGCACTAAACTGGATTTCCCTGTTTGTGTGTATGTGTGTGTACGTCAGCCTTTTCCCTGTGTAGATGGCACCGTGCACTCACGTTAGTGTGTATGTATGTCTGTTAATGACCCTGTAAAATGACAAGCTGAGCTGGCAGTGAGAGTACAGCCGACGGTCAGAGAGAGAAAGAGAGACAGAGAGAAGGTAGGAGAGTTCAGATGGAGGTGTGAGGAGGGGGGGCTACGCTCGCGAGGTCGGTGGTTGCTGTGATTCACCATGCTGTCATCAGAGGGACTGAGGCCCCTGAGTGGCCCTCTC
This sequence comes from Cichlasoma orientale, assembly GCA_034780415.1. NCBI lineage: Eukaryota > Metazoa > Chordata > Actinopteri > Cichliformes > Cichlidae > Cichlasoma > Cichlasoma orientale. The sequence continues at coordinate 215,084 of JAVDPK010000532.1, read as the reverse complement.
TATTCCCACCTGAGAGCCCTGCAAATGGAGGGGCCGTGCTGTCATTATTTACAGCCCGCAGCTCCTAACCTTGGATTCGGAGCTCATCACGGCGAGGGGAAAATCAGATTGGACTTGACGTGTACCCGAGCCAGTGACCTTGATAAGTGTGAGGTGCCTGCAGCAAGAGGTTAGGGAAGAAGCGCTCGCAGTTGTGCGCACACATGTACATGTTGGTGTGTTTGTGTACTTCAACCAGGTGGGGAGTTGGAGGCATGGTTGAATGACAGAAACATGACTCAAGATGACGCGTGGTAGGCGCACTCACGGACCAAGATGCAGCAGGCATATGTGGCATTATAACTGTTCATTTCCGAAGCGCCAGTGTAGAAAGTAAAAGTCGATTTTTTTTGGTGATATCAGCTGTTGTGAATTTTTTTTTGATAATTGCTTAAAGGTTTATCATTTTTCATGCAAAAATAACCACAGACTGTATGTAAAAGGAAGAGCCATGGTGATGTTGCCTAAGTTATCAGCTAAAGCTGGCATGCTTGATTAACAAGCTGCATGCGTAGACCATATGGGTGCGTCACACTGACACAGATACCTGCTAATTAGTGCAAAGTAACAGACTAATAAAATAATAGAATTTGACGCACCAAAAGTGAAGCACAAGCTTCTTGGATGGGCTGTTAGTACAGTTTATCACCAAACCATATTATTGGTAGGTAATTGCATGATATTTCCAAGACTAAGCAATACACCAAACAGCTGAGAGGTCAAGTTGATTTACTCTGATTCATAACAGGTGAAATGTAGCCACGGCCCATCACAGTAGCCACGCCCCTTATAATGCTAAGTGTATACCTTAATAAAATGTTAACAGCGGATTTATGCCATCCCTTGCATTAGATATGAAGGGGGAAATTGGCTATAGGCAAGGCAAGAACTTGTCGCTTATATCCTGTTTCATGAAACAGGGATAGGTAGTCAAAAAGCTCTGTACCCCGATCAGCTGTGCTTGCATATTGGCAACCTTAGTCTGGAAACACAGGTGAGCTTTGTGTAATGTAATGAATCTTTTCCTGGATATTTTTATTTCCCCCTTTTTATTTATTTATTTTTTCATCTGAAATACTTACCTGGAGACCAGA
>JAVDPK010000532.1:177194-205374 GCA_034780415.1 Cichlasoma orientale | reverse complement strand
ACACACACACACACACACACACACACACACACACACACACACACACACACACACACACACACACACACATTGTTACTCCGCCCGACCAACCCCCTTCATTTTGCAGCCAAAAAAGCAAAGGGAAAGGTTTTACACACACACACATACACACATACACATCTAACTGACAACTCATCAGCCAGCCGAAGGGCTGATTAGCACAGAGGTGACTGCGGCTGTGTCTGTGTCCAACTCAGAGGACCACACTGTCCTCACACTGACCTTGAGATCTCTCTCTCTCTCTCTCTTTTCTGCTTTTCTATCCTTCTCTCCTTCTTACTCTCCTTCTCACCACTGTTCTTTATCTTCTCCCTTCCTCTGGCTCCATCTCCTCTCTCCTTCCTGCCTCTCCTTTTCTGTCTTTTCTCTCTTTCCTCCACACTCTGTACTGCACCACTCTGCACTGCCCCTGTCCTTCCACACAGCCAGGGAGGGATCACGAGGCAAAATGCAGGCAGTGGAGAGAAAGAAGGAGAGGGAGGGAAGAGAAGTGAATGGGGGAGAAAAAAAAAATCTGGCAGGCTCCCCCTTTGTCTGCAGGCGATCAGTTACAGTCTTGGTTGCCGATGAAATTTAATCCCCACCGCATTTACATGCCAAGTTTGACTTCTGGCAAGCCTTATTAAATAGATTTGTAAATCATTTCATCTTGATTAGAATCTGTTCTCAAGGGATCAACATTTTTTTTTTTTTTGCCTTGCTTGTGTTTTGTTACGTGTACAGTCTGTGCCCACTGGTGTTAAAATTTTTTGAAAGTCAACCTTCGGTGCTGATATTTTTTTCGGTGCGCGTGAGCGTAACCGGTAGGTTTGGGGGGACAAAGAGCAGTGGGTGCCAAATCCCGTCTGTCACCAGCCAAGCCACTGTGTCAGCATGTCTCTCATCTCTGGGGGTCATGTCGGTGGCCGAGCTACTGCTATGATGTGTCTTCTCTTTATTAGGCTGACACCACAGTGTCTTTAGCATGGAACAATGTCATTTCAAATTGCGCCTAATCAGATGGCATTTTGTAATTGCCAACAAACATCTTATGAATATGAATTCATAATTGTTCAATTACAAGTCGACTGCATCATATTTATTGGCTTATTTATTTTTTTCTCCCGCTGGCCTGGGCCAATTATAGGATTTCAATCTTGAGGCAATCAAGTGATAAGGGTGAGGCATTTAGTGTTTGCTGTCACTATATAATTCTCTTGAATGTTAAACATGCATCTGGGAGGGCTGTATTTGTCAGAAGACTGTGCATGGAGGTGCACCTGCCTAATTGAGTGGTAATGAGCTGTCAGGAGTGCAGGCTTGGTGATTGGCTCCTGGCAGGGTGTCCTATGCCAGTGGGACGTATGGGCTGGCCCGGCCCGGCTGGAGGATCAGCCAGCTCCACAGCGCTGCAGGCCTGAGTGGGCGGAGTGTGGCAAATTAGGGTGAAGAGGCCAGAGACACTGGCTGCTGAGACACTGTGGCTTTTACTCCACTGTGGGATTTATTTAGGTTGTTTACAATTACCCTTACTCTCGAGTCGGTCTTACCACGTCATGTCAGAGTTGGCAGACAGTTTTAGATGTTTTGCTTAAGCAAAAATAGCAATACTGCATTAAAAGTAAAAGTTCTCTGTTACTTAGAGCCCTCATGCGCTCATACTGATTTACAATGTTTATGGTTAGAAAAAATAGATGATCTGACATCATATGTAGTAACATAGACTATTGCATTGTATCAAAATGGTGTAAAATTCTAAATGTGAGATCTAGCCACTATAAAGTTTCTTCAAAAAGAATGCAGCATCCAGTGCATGTCTGCTAGTATTTGTACATTTGCACAGTGTGTGCATTTAATAGATGCAAAAATTAAAGGTTGTGTGATTCAGTATCTATCAGTGATGATGCTAAATGACTAGGACAGTGTCCACAATTTCAATTGAATGCTAACGCAAAGAAACAAAGTGATAATAAGTAATAATAATAAAGCTAATGCGGAAGTGCCAAATACCTGCATTCTATCTGAAGGCCACCAGATGGCGAAAGCTGTGGTTGCAAAAAGACTTCGGTCTTATAGAAGTCTACGTTTATAAAAGCTTTATGACTTAACTCTGCAAACACTTAACTGGTGAGTTTATGGGCTCACTCACTCATTTTCAAAAATTAAGTTTGTTCTGTAAATCTTGTTCATACCATGTTCATTGGCTAATGGGATGTCAATCACAAGTCACGGCCAATCCATTTTTTTTTGCAGCCAAGATGGCAAAAGCGGAAACGCTCAGCCCGAGGCTTCAAAACAGGACCTGATAAACCAACGGGTGATGCCACTGTAGCTGCGTCCACCTTTTATACTGTTAGTGTGTTTGTTTCTCCTGAAGTTACCAAAGTCAGATAATTTCAAAGAATAGAATGCTTTCTGCAAAATGTATGTAAGCATCAAATGTAAATGTACTCGGATTGATCTCTTTGACAGTCCTATAATATTATAAGGTGTGATGTTATTGCATTATTGTAAATTGCAGTGCAGTGGGAGGGTGGTGACCTGTTACAGCTGAGATAGGCTCCACCCCCCCCCCCCCAAAACTCTGAATTGTATAAGTGGAAGAAAATGGATGGATGGTACCAGAGAAAATTTACTTTAATCTCTGTGCTGATTGTTCCATTTGTCTGTTTTTCTATATTTACAGTGTAATCTTTGGCAAAGGAAATGTGTAGTCATTATGAAAGTTTACAGGATGTCAGACTTCACCTTGTTGTTATTACGTAGAAGAAGTTCTCATCATACTGAATGGGTTCTGGATTGATTTCGATTTCGTGCATTTTGTATTTATTATTGTGCTTTTTTTCCCCCCCATTTCATCTCAGTGCGACAGTCTGCGGTGTCTTTTGCTGTCTTTAGCTTTCCCTGCACTTTGCGTTAAATACTGTCACGACATTATTCACTGATGCATCGATTGCACTGAAACCACACAGATACCAATCCAGCTATTTGAGACACTGTCACCTAGATCTGTGAATTCCACATGGATACAGTTCCCAGTTGGCAGGGCTCAGGTACATTTATTTTGGAAGTCTTTATTACCAATTAATAATTAAGTTAAATAAAAGCAATAAAAGTGCTTCCATTGTAATACACAAGCAATCTTGGACTGTGGTAAGCTCCCAGGCTGTAGTCCATAGCACTCTAGCAGCATGGAGACTCTCCTTCCACACCCACGTCACCTTGTAAAAACTGTTTTTCTTCTGCAGTCGGGAAAACACCATGTCCTTTCATCCCAGATTACTGTGTGCATCTGCTCCACCGGCAACAAGGCTGTTTTCCTCTGGATGAAATAGTTTGGACTTAATGATATTTCTGCTTGCCATCACCTCATCCCCTCGCTCCCTAGGCATCAAAGTACCTGCCATGTGTGTGTGCCTTTTTATTCATGAGACCAAGTTGTAAAACGTGGAATAATGTTTCAGCGCTACACTGGGATGTTGTGGCCATTTGTGTGAGTTCCACGGCTTAATTGAATAGACTGAGTAATTATTTGTCAAGTAATGCTGAGCAGAAAATAAATAGCCACTTTGCGGCTGTGAATTGTGCCTGATGGCCATGTGTTGATACTCTCACCAGGGAGAGTAAAAACCTGCTCTACTGGCTAAGTATCTGATTAAGATTCACATGATGGAACCGCAGACGCTTTAGGATAGCATGTCTCCTGGGCAAAGATAGTGAGTAGAGTTAAGTGTCAGACGGTGTTACATTATCACACTGGAGCATAAAGCCTTGACTGAATAAATATTGCTGGAATCATCTGTTCACCGCAAACCATCTGTAGCACTGAGGTCACTGTGACAGCTTCGGAAAGAAGCCTACAAAGAATCACCACAGATGTGCATCTCTGTACGGCAGATGTGGGACAGTGTTCTTTGAGAATTGTTTCCTTCTGTAAGGTTTCTTTTTCCCTTTTATGCTGTAATTTGTTTATGATCTGTAATAAGCCAGCGCACGGCTTTGTTCTGCCATCCTGGATCCATTGTAAATTTGCAAGTGTTTTTAAATGAGAATAATGACTTCTGAGGATAATACATTTTGTAATGGTTTTATAATGAATTTATTGACATTGTAATCCTGGAGATTTTTATTGTTGCAGACTTTAATATTACTTCTGTTTAGGATTGCAATTCATTCATAGGGAGATCACCTTGTGATCACGTTGCTCTAGAAAAGGTCGCTTTGAAGACGGGGACCAGGTCTGCGTCCCGTCTTCATATCGACTTTGGCGCTTCAAGATGGTCATAAAATGTCAATAAAAGAAAGAGTCTGTCTGCTCTCAGTTTGTGATTAAATGGAATAGAGTTGGTTTTTCTGCAATCGTGATAATACGGTGAGTAACTGCTGAATCGGATCCTCATAGATTTGAAATAGAAATTCAGACATTGCTGCAGGGCGGTGATTGTAAACAGTCCAAGGCGACATGTGCAATCGCCTTGCAATTGAATGCGGTCGCCCAAAGTTGAGGGTGTTGCATGCTTTTGGGCAACTGAAGAGTCACCGCAATTACTTGTATTGGTCTCTGACAGCAAAAAAAATTCAATGCAGTCATGGGGCAACCACCGAGGTTACCATTGTAATTTTGCAGTGCCATTATGGCAACTGTTTTTCCACGAATAGCAAGTACATTTATATTCTCTGATTACTAGTTATAAGTAGTTGTTTCCATTTGGCAAATAATGCAACTGGAAGATCGAATGATTATATTGGCTACCAATCATTGGTTGGTCATTTTGCTTAATTTTTTTCTAATGGTCTGCATCCTTGAGAATTGAACTTGGTAAATAATTAACCCGTGTAGAGCACTTGCAAGCATGTGCTCGTGGGAACTGGCAGATGGAGTTGGCGAATATTTTGCTTCCTTTGGTTCCACTGATTTCTGTTCTTCACAAAACAGGACGGTGCAATTACAGCTAGAAGCTGTCTTTAGTGGTTGCTGTCTCATCTTAAACATCAGTCCATAAATCAGACCTGAAAGCAAATGATTCATTAATGTGTTGGACATGACGTAAACAAAGAAACCGATGCGTTCTTGGATTTTTTGGCACCATGCTGGGGGCCTCGGTCCAACATCTGTTGCATTCAGTTCAAGGGCCATAAGTTTCTCCTCTTTCTACTGCATGCAAACATGTTTTCTTTTCTCTCTCTCTTTTTTTTTTTTTTTTTTTTTTTTAAAGTTGAACTGCAAAATATCACTGCTACATATTGCTAAATATGTAGCAGTGAAATCTTTGAGTCTCTGCTGGTTTACTGTCAGTCATACATGAGCAAAACTCCCGAGACATGAGTGCTTTTTCTCAAGCGTTTTATCGCTTCTGTCTTCATAAGGATTAATCAAACAACATGCGACGTATTAATTAGTCAACTTTAGACATGCTGCTAGTGGGAATTCTTTACTTTAGGACAGAGAACCTGCTGCAAGCTGCTCCCCAGTTTTATCTTCATCCTTTTTTTCCCTCTTTTTGCTAAGCTAAGCTTACCACCTGAGCAACCAACCAGACATAAGAGCGGTATCAAGCAAATGCTTTTAATCTAGATTATCGAGAAGTAGTCCTGGAGCTACTTTTATATGATCTGTTTTTATTAGTATTTCAGGTAAGAAGGTATAGAAAGTCAGAACTCATTCAAAATCAAATCACATTTAAACCATCTGTTTGAAAACAGCAATTAAGTATTTTCCTCAAATCATTCAGCTCAGGATTACGATATCGCTCTCTTCTCGTGTGATCGACACACAACAATATCCAGATGACAAAGATTTAAAAAACAGCATATCCTAAAATTTGAAAAGGTGTAATCAGCAAAAACATTTATTTTTTCCCCCCTTTGAAAAATTGTAGTTGTGTAATCAGTCACTTAATTGCTTCAGAATTAATAAAAAGCTCCTTTTCCCTGGCTTTCAGTCGGCGTGCCCGGGGTCAGCACATGCAGTGCAAAAGTGTTGATTTTTCATACATGGTCCCAATCAGACATAGGCTACTACTCTGACCTTATCTATTGTTTCTCAAGTGTATATTGTAAGCAGCTTTGGAGGCTTTAAAGAGACTTAGCCAGCAGGGCTGCCGTTGCTCTGGTGGAACATTTGGACCTCTGGCAAGTGTCAGATTTTCAGCAGCACATTAAATCTCTTAACCCAGTTCTCCCCCCCCCCTCCCCCCTTCATCTCTCTCTCTCTGCCCCCCCTTTCTCTTTTCCTCTTTGCCTCTCTCCCTGCCATGCTAACAAGCTGGCTGTGATTTATTTTTCATGTGTTTTATTGTTAGTCTCCGCCATTTTTTTTCTTGTTTCTCCAGCATCTAAACTCTTGTGCCAGTGGTTAGCCTGGTGCCCAGGCCCTGCGGGGGCAGAGTGGAAATGCAGCCAGAGCAGCTGCACATCACCCCAATTGGGCAAAGTCCTCCACTCGCACTGTCACAGGGAGGCCAGAGACGCTTTGATTAGCATGTCAGTCGTTACTAGCCAGCTTGAATGTCATGCACCGTGAGCCCAGTTGTCTAATGCTTTTGGCTGGCCATTGAGGCCGCTCCCCGCAATTACCGATAGTGCTGCTCGCTCCAGTGTCGGGGAGAGGCCAGAGAGAGCGCCAAAGTGCCAAATGATTGTCCTCAGTAAATAAAAAGCAGACATGTCCTTTTTTGATGTTCTATATGTGCGTGCTTTATTTTCAGATGCTGTGGCGCAATCACATTTGAAAGCATTTTGCGCTCCCAACATAACAAGGGGGGACCAATCAAAACAATAACTGTGGTTCCTTTTGACAAAGCCCTTGGCTCACAGTTGTCAGAAGATGTAAGCTGACTCATCCACACAAGAAGGGCATGTATCCCTGGGAGCAAGGGGGCAAAAAGCTATGATGAATCTTCCCCTCTGTGCTCTCCTCTCTCCACTGAGCCTGTATGGATTAATTACATGACTAGTAGCTAGTTTAGTCCCATTATTTATTTTTTCTAATGAATAATTTTACTCTGCCTCTCAGCCTAGATTTTATTCTGCTCAGGACTTTTCAGCTTCACCCTGTGGAAATAAGAATGCATTGATTATTTTCCATCTAGCAAATATCCCACCAACTGAGGAATAACATGCCTTCCCCCTAATTGGTTTGTTTATCTTGAGCAACAGACTCTGGGTTTGTTTGGACTCTGGCTGGCATCCACACACTGCACCGCTCCTCAGCATGATTACTCACCTTGGGAGGAGGCTGCTGGAGCAAGGTTGATGTTCCCCACATAGACATCAGGCTGTCATTCTCCCCGCTTATGTGACATCATTTGCCAAGACAGATTTGTTACAGGAAAAATAAATTCAGGCCTAAAAAGGGATTGATTTAAGGACAGGCTGCAAGTGGAAAAAGGCGACAGGAGGGATGGGGGCTCCCAGACACATTTCACCACTCAGAGGGCTCGGGCCAGATCCAAACAAGCTGCCAACAGAAGATGGATTCTGGCTTCATGTATAATTGATAAACTGTATGTTCTAGGTGTCAGCTTTAAAGAGGGAGCTAGGACTATATCAGGAAGCTATTTTTCCTCTCTGAGGCAAGCATCATTTTTATTTTGTCCTCCCCCGTTCTCTGGCTTATCTTCTCAGTTCAGAAAGCCCCGTTGAAAATTATCGTTTTCTTTGAAGACGACATTCGGGAAGTGCAGCATTAAAAGTACATCCTGTTCCTGTGCCTATTAGGAGTGCTAGCGCAGGGCAGATAGCCATCTGCAAAGTTGACTGTACATCCTGAGTTATCAGGATTAGCCATCTCACTCTTGACACCTAGCACATTAATATTAGCTATGGGAGAGTCTACCCTGCTGAAAGCAGCATAAAAGGATTAATGCAGCGCTTATCCTTTTGGAAATAATGCCCTTTATTGAGCGGATCTGACACTGTAAAGGCTGATGATGACATTGAATGGAGCCAGAATAAGTAATGGCGCATTCATCCCATGTCATGCAGCCAGAATAGCCTCTATTTGAATTCCAGCGGCTCAAACTGTATCGATTGTGCCGAAAGGCATTTGGTTGTTTTGTCCTCTGCAGCGAGAGAGAGTAAGAGCGTTACTCAATCATCAGCGTCCTGCAGCTAATGACAGTCCTCTCCCGTTGGCCCGATGACACGCTCCGTTCGTCGTCATACTGTATGCTACAATTTCACCTCTGAGCACTCTGAGCTGCGGCAATTACTGGACATGTAACGCAATATGCCAGCATGTCACCCTTCCTGTCTGTCACACATAGCCTGTGGGATTAATGTGGCTTTGCCCACTCACTTTAATAGTGATAAATTTGTATCCTGCCAATCAGCTCTGTGAGTGTTAGCAGTACAGCTTGCACTACAGAGGCTATGACTGTTTCAGTGGACAAAACGAGGGTCGAATGCTAACTTTGTACCCTATTATTTCCCCTAGGCGCAATATAATAGCTATGAAAAGCGGTTTTCTATTGTGATTCTAACACGGGACTTTAAGTGTAAATAGTGGCATGAGTCATATAATTTTTTTTTAATACCCCCCCTCACACCCCCCCCTCATACACTTGACTTAATGATGCTGAATGTAAACAGGAAATGTGCCTGCATGGGGTGACCTGGATCCAGCCACAGAGTGAGAATTTAGATGTTTGTTATTCAGCGGGAGAGAGAGTCTCCTTGAACCCCTAACATGATTTGATTATGAAGAGGTTAAACAACTGTAATAATAAATCTGTCAAGTTTTTAATACGATGTGCCATTTTATAGCGGGGCATTATAACACTGAGGGGCAGACAAGTGGCCATCAGGGCCACCTGAGAACATTCGGTCTGTCATTTGTGCTAAGTTGCCGCCTCCTCTGTGTGCTTTCTTTTGGTTTTGTTTTGTTTTTTGTTTTTTTTTAGCTGACAAGATAGTAACCTTATCAATCAAAATTGCTTTCTCCTCTCTCCCAAGGACTCGCGCTGATATGTTCTAAGTGCTCCCTCGTTTGGCGTTTTAATGGGAATATTGCATGCTCATTTGAGAAATGCCTCCCTGTTTCTTAATGAGCTGATAAAGCTCCAATTATCGAGGCAAATCCTGATTTCTGATTTGCATTACTGACTCTTGTTTCACCACACACGGTGAAATTGTACAAGACCGAGGAGCTGAGATCTCGGCCTGTCTTTCCAGAAACTTTCATGTTTTGTGTGTGTGTGTGTGCTGTGTGCTGTGTGTGTGTGTGTTGATGTGCGTGCGCAGGGACACAGGAGATGGACAGATTAGATTAGATACAGTAGATGCAGCACGGCCCCGGCCGTTTGTGTGCAGAATGTGATTTAGTTGTGAGGGTTGAGCCCACTCTGGGCTCTGTGATGGGTGAGGGGACAGACTGACAGTGACAGTGGGGTGGTAATGGCTCTGAATGAGGAGGAATGGCCCCTGCAAGACTGCCCCCCCCCTCTCTCCCAGTAGCAGAGCACAGCAGCCTTGTCCAAATACACTGTAAAATGAATTCTTCTCTACACCTGTGCTGTTTCCCCCCCCCCCTCAGAACTAGAAATCAAAGCTATTTATAGCTTGACCTATCTGAGGTGAAATGGGAAAAAATGTAAAAGAAATCCAACCTTCATTTTTATTAAGCATTCGCAGGCACAGCCCATCAGATGTTGACACATCAGAAGTCAGAAGATACAAGTAGGTCGTATTGCACTTGCAGTTTTTAAACCAGACCCTGATCTGATAGCCAGAAGGTGGATACAAGGCCAAAGCCAGCTTGTGTCTGTGTGATGTGGGCATATCAGCATTACTTCAGTTTTCTATAAAATTCCAGGTTTGTTTTTATTCACACACATATTTGCCTCTCTTGCCCTCCTTGCCCCCTTTCCTCTCTAATACTGAAAAATCATGTCTAGAACTTTGGCTGGGGAGCTCTGCAGTTCATGAAAAATGCATTCACTCAGCTCTTTTTCTAAGTCTTCGCCTCTGATACTCTTGTCATATCATATCCATGTCATGTCAGTGTGTGTATTAATTATGTAGCAGGCGGAGTTGAGGAGACAATATTGATGCATCTCAACTAGACGCCTTATGTATATTACTTACTTGTCACTGGGAAATACTGGAAAGAAAGGCTTAATTAAGGATGAGACAACTGTTTAATGTTTAGCCTTGTGAGTAAATCATTTTTAGTCTGTGTTTACAGGAAGCACTTTTTCCTGCATCTCCCTTGGGCTCCATCTTACTCTCTGTCTCACTCTATTCATCTGCCGTGGTCACTTTTTCTGGATCAACCGAGGTGTTCGACCCGGTCATCCCGCCTGGATTTAGCCTCTCTTTCAGTTTGCAGCCTCGCAATCTCTGAACATATTGCAGACAAATGGCACCCAGTAGCACCTTTGGAGGTGTCCCAAATTGCAAAGGTAATTTATTTCTTTGCGAGCCGAATTATACACGAGTAAGAGGTCATATTGTAATATGAAATTGCTTAGCAGCTGCACACATTTGCCAGATCCTGTTCGGGTTTTGTGTTTCTGTTTATGAGTCCTCTCTGTGCAGTAATCTTATGGAACTGTGATAGCACTTGAATATATTCCCTCAGCAAATGAATAGCAGGCGGGAGCACAGCTCTAGATAGTTCCTCTTGAAATACAGCTGTTTCCCTCCGGTCCTCTTCTTCCTTCTGTAACAAATGGTCTCCCAGGATTAAAACCACTACAAGCACTTCAGAGATATTAATCTTCTTCGAGGACCCCAATTCAAAAGTTGCATCAGAAAGGAAAAGTAAAGCCTTCCACGCTGTTGTGTTTAAAGCCAAAGGTGGATATGTGTTTTCCTTATGTGTATAGATTACCTGCAGCATGTAATGAGTGCATATTTTATGTTAGTAACCCTGTTGAGTCAGGATTGATCCTGTGTGTTTTGTAGTGCTACAATCGTTGTTTTACAGCGTGGTGATTGCTGCAGTTTGGCAGCAATAATTGGAAGTTCAAAGCGCCGATCCGTGAGTGTAGCCTGGGGATAAGTTTCTGGAGAAGCTGACACTTCAGACGTATTATGAAGCCATCACGTCTAATTTGCACAGGCCTCTTTTGTAATTTACCCCCAATTCAGAGGAACAGTCTCCTGCTCTGCAGCACAATGCACACTCTGCTTGCATTGTTCACGCTCATTGGAAGAGACACTGAGTGAATGAGTCTTGGAGCTCAAATAATGTGCAGCACTGTTCCTGTCATATTTGTTGCTGTGTAATGGCTCCTGATTTGGTGTTTCCTGCAGCGTCTTTTGGTTTTAGTGCAGAGCAGACAGCGCTGCACCACATACAGCAACTGTTCTCCGTGCATCCAGTCCAAGCAAGTTGTTTACAACTCACTTTCTGAAGCAACTGCTTGACAGATAAAGGACCTCAAGACGTCGTATAGTCTTTGAGAGGGGGAGGAAACCTCTTCAGAGGAAGGACGGGGGTTTTCCACATGCCGCCCAGACATTCTGACACATATTGAGGTTGTCTGTGTGCATCTTTTGAAGATGCAAATGTGTCAACCACATGTAACCCAACCACCCAGCGAGAAGCTGAGATGCTCAACTGCCTTTCTCACGGCTCTTAAATGGGTTCCAGTGATCATGGAGCCTGTGCAGCCTGAAGTCCTTTTTTTTAACACACAGATTAGTTTTTGTGGGATATTGAATAATTTGGACACATTTATCACTGGGCACAAAACGACTAGTTTAACCACATTAAAAGATGGAATAGATGTAAATTTTTATGAGCACTCATATAGCAGTCTTAAAGGTTTGTGTTGGATGTGTAAGTGTTAATGATACAGAAGCTGTTAATTGGCCAGTAATGCAAACCAGAGGTTACAAGAGTCAGAAATTGGTTAATTCGTCCAACTTTTTAGGTCTTTTTTTTTTTTTTTTGGACTAACGCACATGTAGCCACGACTTAATCAAAAAGAATATTGATACCTCAAACTTACACGCCAGCTTTGACGTCTAATGTTAAAAAAAAAAAAAGAAAAAAGACAGCACATCATAGTGTGGCATATCCTGACAGAGAGGACATTTGTAATTTATTAATGTTTTCCCTTGCACTGTCACCTATCATCGCACTATCCTCCTGCTCCCGCATTTTGAAATGCAAGAGTGGTAGTCCTGCAGCGTGGCAAGTCATGTTTCAGGCTCTCATTTCAATATCTGAAGTGAAAGGTCAGGATGATATATTCTGTCCCGTCGCGGTGCCAGTGACTTACATGCTACCAGTTGAAGATGTTACACTTTTACGAGGCCCACCCAGCCTGTTGAGCAAACTGATAATGAATCAATCTCTGTGAAACATTTATGGCTACCCCCACCAGTCCCACCCTTTTCTTTGCATGAGGCCAATTAGAGCATCCTCAGTGGCCCCTGCTGTCTGTGTCAGGGAAGCCCCTTGCATTGTCATATCAATATTCCTCCGTTGATTTCCAGCTGAGGCGAGTCCGGCTGCTCTTTCCACACATGCTAATTTGCATTCGCCAGCATGTGTGGGAGATGGCATGCTGGCTGCCTCTCCTCCTCTTCCTTGTTCCCAAACCTACTGTTGCCTCCTCTCTCTCTCTCTCTCTCGCTCTCACTCTCTCTCTATCTCTCTCATTTTTTTTTTTTTTTTTTTTAAGAGAGAGAGAGGAAAGGTTTCTTGATTCCTGGCATGCCAGAGAAGGGTCCTCTGAGGATTACATTGGCTAAGCCCTTATCACTCCAGGAAATTCACTGCCTGCTTAAAAAAGTGGTAGGAGTAGAAAATCAAGGGGAAGTGTTATTCTTTTTAAGTTTCTCCTTATTCCCATGGAAAGTTATTACGGGTTTGAAGAAAAGTCCTTTTTTTGGCGCTCAAGTTTTCTCGTAACTGCATTTCATATTTCACCCTTCCTTTTTTTTTTTTTCCAGGCGGCTGGTGGAATTTTAGAAGTGGAAAATGTGAAGGCAGGTGCTTGAGAGAGAGGGAGAGAGAGAGAGAGAGGGGAGGTTTAGGGAGGGCTTTGCTCACTGGGAAGCGATGTTAAACATCCAGGGGAAATGTTTGTTATTCTAATGGGATACCACCATGGTAACAGCTTTTAGAGACTCCCAAGGCTTTGTGTGGAGTATATGCACGCATTCATCAATCTCGCCTAATTTCTTTGGGGATTAGCAAATATAATCAGTCCTTTCTCCAAGTCGTCACCTGTTTATCGACATGAATATTATGGTGAAATTTAGCAGAACACGGCTCTGTTGGATGTGGAGAAAGCAATACACGGGCTATTAATATAAATCACAAAATGAAGCGAGTCACTGAATGGATTCAAAAGTCATTAGTATTCGTTTTGCACTGAATGACATCCCAGACAGAATAGCTTAAATTTTGCACATGCTTGCGCACTTTTTTTTTTTTCAAAATAGAAAAGCACTTCTGCTCATATTAAAATTTGAAATTAAACATGTTTCTGTCTGATACAAGTAATTAATTATGTTATTTTCACACTTAATACCTTTTAAAGGAGGTTAAAAGCAATGAAGTGAACTCATTTACTAGACTTGATGGGGCGGGGGCGGGGGGGGGGGGCGTCTAGTGACAAGCCTCAGTCTTTAAAAGACTCGAGTAACTCGTAAGCCCCTCTCAGTCCTATACCTTTTTCTCTCCCGCTGCAGATTTCTTTAAGTGGCTTATGTGAATTGCAGTTGCCACATTGAAGCCGAGAGTATACAGAACACATTTCTCCGCGGCCGTGACCAGCTAACAGCGCGTTGAACTTGTGCGTGCGGTGATTGAGAGGTTTCACACACAACACTGCAGCGCTGTGGGAGTATAGCCTGACCTAAAGCTAAGCCTCCAGCCAGAACAGCCTTCCATAACACTCACAACACTGCTCTCTTATCTACTGGCATTTCTGTCTGATACAAATAGCCAAGACATGATATAGTTGGCTACATGTCATATCTGGCATTGTACTACGCTCTATCTGCCCCCCCACCAGCCACCCCCCCCCCCACCCCTGTGAAATATAATGCTTTTAACTCACCAGCTTCTTGCCTTGGCTATTTTTTCCATCTGTAGCAGAGACAGAGACCAGTGTGTTTGCTCGTCTTGGCCAAAGGCCAGAGGCTCTTTCTGATATAATCCCCACCATCGATCAGACTTTGTTTACTCTAACATGGTTTCTCTCCCCTCCAGCAATTAGAAGGCAACCTTCCACCTCCTGCTCCTCAGACCAGCTTTATACGTTTATTTTTCCCTTAAGTGGTAATTTTTCATGTTGCAGCTCAGCCCTGAGAAGTGTGGGTGTATATTAAGTAATGGATACTTTTCAACCAGACTGACATGTTAGAGACCACATTTTTTTTTTTTTTTTGTTAATGTTTCTTTGTCTTTAAAGAGAAGGATCCTCCAGTCACCAAACGCTGGCATGTATCAGTACATTGTTGAAAGACGATTCGCACATATTGCACTTCACATCCCATGTGTTTCATTTAGGCTGCTCCACTTAGAACTCTCAAGCGCTTTGAAATTTTAGAAAAATGGATGTGGATGGAGAAGCTGGGGCTGACTCTCCTGCCTCTCTGAGAGGCTCTCGTCATAATAAATCTGGCCGGAGAGTGACTGGTCCTTTCTGCTATCTTGGCTGAAGAGGTTTATAATCTAAAACCTTTTACTTCATTGGTAATGTTGTCATCACAGATGCTGGATGAGCTGTTGTGATGTGTTACCCAGGTGCTGCACCTTTTAGGTGAATTAAATTAATGAGGATCTTTCTTATAGACTGAAGCTGACTTTGTGAGGTAGATCTAATAAATGGATGCTCGAGTTATTGTATTTGTTTATAATGTTAAGTTGGACTGGTGGTTATGGTTTATCTGTAATCACTAACTATTGTAGGGCATGATGCAGGAGGTCTGGGTATTTATTTGAACCAATTCTGAGCGTGAATTAAATTTTCCATAAAATACTGTAATGTGGTCAGTGTCAGTGTTATGGATGGGTCTCAGGGGTCCAAGCCCACCCAATAAAGTCACTGTGCCCCTTCAGCTAAATTCTACGGCTACACTTCAACTACAATACAGTTTGATAATGAAAAACATAAACACCCACATTGCGAGTTGTTGCAGCGCGAGCTCAATTTAATTATTCGGTCAGCAGTAGTTTAGTGCTTCTGCAGGCTGCAAGCGTGGTAACCAGCATGACTGAGGAGGACATGGAGCGCACGGGCCTGTGCAGGTCAGAGTTTGGGAAGTACCCATCAGGTCTCTCCGAAACTATCAAGAGGTCACTTATCATCGTTTGCAGCTAGTTTTAAAACATAACCCTACTCAAAAATGTGAAAAAATAATGTGCTGAGGATATTCTGCACTCACAGTCAACTGTCTTAGTGTGCGGTGAGCTCACTGATCCACTGCAACTACAATCTAAGACAGATAGTTTTGCACCTTTATAACTGTGGCTACATTTCTGTGTGGGAGTGCTATGCGTGTATAGTTGCAGTTTTGCATATCGGTTCATGCTTGTGGTTTAATGTAGCTTGTTTAGCCTTAAATATGTTGCGTAGCCTGTCCAGTGGTGGTCCAGCGTATAGGTGGATCGTCTGGCATCGACCCTGGACAATAATGTCCATAGCATGTGCATTTTTATTATTAAGGTCGGGTTGCTTGAATAAAACATGAGAAATAAGATGAAATGAAATTGATGGATGAAATCTCAATATGCGTCCCATCACCACGCAAACTAATGAGTGTTTATTATGTAGGGAATAAGGAGATCGAGGAGATTGAAAATGCGTTTACACCCGCCTTTGCTTTGCGTTTTTTCTTTTTAACTTTTGCTTTAAAAAGTAAATTTCAAAAATGCAGCAAGAAAGTTTTCCACATTGCTGAGGTGGGAAAGTTGATGTCTTAATAAAAGCAAAATATGAGCGAGTGCAGTGGAAACAGACTCCATTAAACCATTCGGTGTTCTGGAGAGATGAAAAAAAATTGCATCAGAAGGAACGCATTAGATCAGTAGCAAAGCTTCCAAATATAGCTCTAATTATAACTGAAGATCAGTGAAAAAAAATGCAAATTATAGTTTTGTTCATCTGATATTCGAATAGTACTTTTCTCACATCATCCTATTGTGCTTTGGCATCCAACTGCCAACTGTTTTTACCAACTGTTAATCTCAGTGCAGTCCTACTGCTACTATTTGCACTCCAGCAATCTATGGAAATGCTTTTTTTTAATATGCATATGGAATAGAAATGTGGGGGGAATCACACACATTTTAAGTGGAAACCTATCTCAGAATTTTCTTAGTTACATCATTTGCATTCCAGCATTTCAAGTTGGCGTCACAGTGCAAGACCGAAACAGCTGTAAATGTTAATACCGCAGTTAATGTAGGATTAAATGTCCAAAATGTCGACATTTAAAAGATCTGCAAACACACACGATGCGCACGTGAGCCATGAAAACACACCTCTTAGGTTTGAGCCCGCCAGTGACCAGGGCAGCTTCTTTTCAGGCTCATTTTATTAAACTGTTTATTTTATTTAGACTAGCCTCAGATTAAAATAAGACTTGGTTTAACCTTCTGTAATCCAGTATATCTCCGTGAAATAAATCACTGATGTGCGTTAGTCATCTTGTCCTACAGAGAGGTAATATCAAACACATTGCAGCTAATAAGTCTCTCAGTCTGAATTATCAAAGCCGAGCAGCATGCGAATGCCTCTGGACAATTGTAATTTAACATCTAACACATTTCTTCACCCTGTTACTTTTGGCAGGCGATGCTGACGCCTACCAGTAGCATCTGAATTTTGGGATTTTAAGGTTTTGTTTGCAGCTTAAGAAAGCCTCATTTTCTGGCTGTCATTATATCCATCTTAGCCCGAGATGCTGTTCTCAAGTGGAAGAAGCTCTTAGTACGCTACAATACTAATATTCCAAAGCTTTGAGGAAGGAAAATGTCTATTTAAGGCAATGGAGAGCAATAACTTCGACAATGGCTCGCAGACAGATTATAAATTTCAGAACTTTTAATGGTATTATCGTGCATTTACTTTCAAAAGTTGAAAGCTCCTTCAGTGTCTTTCATTTTTTTTTTGCCTTTTTCTTTTGATAACCAACTCTGTGAAGCTCTGCTGAGATCATTTGCATGAAGCGCGGTTTCCGTGCACAGGTGGTGAAGCTCTCCTTACTGAATTTTTGCCGAAACTGACCGCTTCTCTTAAAAAATCAAAATACCATAGCATATCTCCGTATAGCTTTATAGATTTTATTTACAAGTATAGTAAACTTCAGATGGGTGTTTTTTATTCTGTTCTTCCCTGTATGTTTACATCATCTGTGTGCATTCGATATTTCTCCCTCGTGGCTTAAATATAAACAGAGCTGACTGGAGCTGACTTGTAGCATCTCGGCAGCAGAAAGATAAAAACATGTGGAGTGAATAAACAAGCTCAGAAGTTTCTTAGCCTTGGCAGTATTTCTTCCTAGTTGTCACTTCGTATAGCTTTGTCATTTTTTGCATAATTCCACGGTGCATTGGCTCGACTTGATTTGATTTAGAACCTCTACTTTCAAGGAAATTGGGCTTAGGGTATGAAAGTTCACACTTCTTGCCTCCAGGCAATTGATTTCTTCTGAACTTGATTTCGGTGCTGTAGCATTACCAGTACTGAGTATTAGCACCGGGTTTGTCACAGAGGTCTGAAGATACTCAACTCTTGGTGCGAGTTTATAACTTTAAAGCTGCGGATATAGAATTTAGAAGAAAGCGTGTTTGATTTATTGCCTGCTGAATAATGAATCAGTAAGAAAATGAATCATTATTTGCAGCGTTGGTTTGATTATCCTCCTCACAGAAGGTTTCCTCTTTTTCTTCCAACATAAATTGTAAAAAGAAAAAAAAAAAAAGAAAAAAAAAAAAGGAAAACGTAAAACCAAAATTTACTTAATTTAAGTGTCGTCATTGCAGTGATGCAGTGTCGGACATTGATTCAGTTTTGGAGCTGTCTACAAGTGGCTACAGTCACACGAGGGAAAACGGTTGGAGACTTCAGCATGACCAAAACTTACCAAAACTGCAACCATGTGCAATCCACGTGCGACCTTGTTGCCTTTGAAATGGTTGCTTCTAAGACGGGGATCAGGTGTGCGGCCACTTGCAGTCAGTTGTTGGTGTCTTCAAAGAAATTTGGTGCATCGAGAAAGCGATAAAACGCTGCTATCAGTTTGCGATTAAATGTGGTCAAGATGCCAATTATCTCCAATCTGTCTTCGATAATATGGTAATTAACTGTGATAAATCAGTGAAAATCACAAGTGTCTGTTTGCAAATTTGGATAGAACCTCTCAGAGTCTACACGCTGGTAGTGGTGAAGATGAAGATAGAGGCTTGGATGGGGCTCCGAGTGACCAGGGTGAGGTGGAGATGGGAGAGAGGTGGGTTGCACGAATGGGAGTCTGAAATGCAGAATGACAGAAGAGCACTGAGATTTAAAGTGTGCAGAATGGAGTCTGATTAGCTCACAGAAGGCGGGCGAGAAAATGATTGGACTAGAGTAATTATGTCAGTATTGAGTTTGACAGCGTGGGAAAGAGGAAGTGATATAGAGAATAGACCGGCGAGCCTGAACATCCAGGAAAGCAGGCAGATGAGTGATTACAGTTCCTCCTTACTGAACTTATGCATAAGCTTCATTTGGAAACCAGTTAAGTCGAGTCCTCTGTCGCAGAGACGCTCACTGGCGCAGACTCACTCAGATCGCAGTGTTTTGGCACTCTCAGCGAATCAGTCTGAGAGTAATTGCAGAGAGTATGAGTCGAACTACGATTGTTTGGAGACACTTTGCCTCACGCCAGCTGAGGTCACAGCAGCTACTTTTCAGTCAGATTCCAACAGCAAAGAAATTACATGCATTCACCAGGCAATCACGATTTTTTCCTAGCCGCAAGGAAGTTTGCGTCCAATTTTTCTTTTACAGTGGTGTCACTGAGCCGTTAGAGGAGCTGCAGTCTTTGGCATTTCCACGTCAGAGTCATTTTTCAGCCCTAGAGGTTGCCACTTGCTTGAAGTCTTAATGAAAGTGCAAAAAGTACTAAATCACTGCGGTGCTCCTGTTTAAAAATAAATGGTGAAATAGTTTTGAAAATTACAACTGAAATTCATGAAAATTTCTCAGCATATAAAAGAACTGTAAAAGGTACCAACAGGAATTCTTCCATGTTCTCCAAACAGGATTTTTCTTTGCTTCTACCTTGCTGTGCTGATTTTGAATTCCGATTTGTTTATTAGGCAGAATCTCTTCAAAAAGGTACGTTGGTAGCTGTTGGTGTTTTTCTCACGGGGTCATCATATCATAGTTTCAATTAGATGATTTGCTTTTTTTTTTTTTTTTTTGCTTTTTTTTTTTAAGTAGGCATGAATAATTAAAAGCTCTTTTTTTCCACCACATGTTCTCCTGGTGCTGAGCACACAGTCAGAAGTTATTATTAGACTGAATTTAAGCGGCCCTGTGTCCTCAGCTCTGAGCAGTGGGCACCGAGCTCCTGCATTGAGTTTGACAGCCTTCACACAATATTGTGCAAGGGCGCTCCCTTAGCTTCTCATGCTGGTTAAATGTAATATGGCAGATGGATAGTATTTGCAGGGAGAGCGGGGGTCTCACCCTCCCTCTCACTCTGCTTCTTTTTTTTTTTTTTTTTCGTCGTCTCTTGCCAGTACCTCAGACATTTCAAGAGGGAGAAATATGTATCAAATTAACTCTTAGCAATGGGGCCTCCGAGCTCCCTGCCCTTGTCTTTTCAGCAATCAGAGCTTTGTTATTTTAGTCTTTCAACCAAAACCAAACTGGATTCAATGGCTTCAGCAATTACCTGTAATTTTCCAACCTGGTGCGCTAGCTTTCACTGCAGCAACTCTGAACAGGGAAAGATTGTCTCCTCGGTTCCTCATTTTTTTTGTGTTCAAGTTAAGTGCGCTAATTCATTTACATCCACAGAGTGGTACATTTGGAAATGTTCACTTCCCGGCAGCAGGAATGTCTGTGGAGATTTAGTTTCTGTCTGTGCACAACCTCCGAGTCGCTGAAACTGGAAACCCCTGCGCAGTGTCGACACTCAGACACTGAACCTCAGCTTTATACATCTGACCCATATATTAATACGTCCTTTCAAGCCGTTTCAGAAGAGACAACTCTGGAGCCCCAACATCTGTTTTCACATGGCAGACTTTTATCCCATTTTTCCATCGACCCCCACTAACTCTCTTTTCCATTCCCCATCCTGTTCTCGAATCGTGAAAGAAACTCCAGGAGCCCAACTTTCATGTGTGGTTTTTTTTTTGTGTGTGTGTGAGCCGGAGTGATGTTTCCTCTTCAGAGGTACTGAAGGAGAGAGAACTGCTCACACTAAAATGCTAATTAAGTGCAGTGTGGCAGACAAGGACACTTGAGAGTGTATGCATTAGCAAATTTTAACTCCCTGCAAACCAAACAGTTTGTTCTGGGCTAATCTCCCAATGATAGAGGCAAGAACAACAGTGTGAACCGGAGAGGGTAAAAATATAGACTTGCTGTGCAAGTTGAAGTGAGAGACAGAGGAGCATGGTTCTCTCTTTCATCACAAAGACAGCACCGTTTTAACAGAGGGAAGCATCTCTCCTGGCATATTATTTTTGTCTTCGTATAGGTACCATATGGTATCTGTAAGGGAGAGTCATTTTGTGCTATGCAGTGAATTATTCTGTGGATTATTATTGGCATTTATATGCTCTTGGCTTTAAATCTAGTCTGTTTTAGATCTTAAGTACATTCCTTGGCATCCTGCTCTCCTGCTCAAGTTGGCCTTTTCCCCTGGCCAACACATTTTTGAAACTGTAGAGCTTAACAGGAGAGCAAAAGGCAGCCATTTGAAGAGACCCTGAAGCTGATCTTGAATTACTTTTGGTGAGATACCGCTCAAATCAAACCAATTGTTCCAGTGCTGTGATGGCAGCAAAACCTTAACCTCAAGTTGAGAACCTTTTTCTTTTAAAACCTAAAGGGAGTTTACTACCTTACTGTCTCTGATGGTTATACAGGCTTCTGGTGTGACACACCCACCTGTCAAATGATGCCGCAGTCGGCTCTAATGTGTGATGAAGATGACTGAGCATATTTGCTTTTGACCTTCTAGCTTCTAGCATCTCTATATTTCACCCGTACCTCAAGAGGCCTTTATAACATCAGGGAAAAATATCCACCAGCTTCAAAATTGGGTAATATTTAAACCAGAGTAAATGTTTTAGGAATAAATCCTGCAGGAGTCAGTAAGCAATGTCTCTGCCCAGTTGTTAAAACCAGCTTTCGCGGCACATTTATGTTGCCCTGGAGATCCCAGCTGACATGATAGCCCCCTTTTCCTCATCTCCAAGCGTCCTTTAAGAGACGGGCCCTCCCTTTTGCTTCCAGCACAGTTGGCCTCCCTCCAGCCCCCTTAGAAGAAGTGAATGAATTCCTAGATGTCTGATAAGCTTCACCAGAACATGATTCTTAATGGAAGAGAAGAAGAAGAGGCAGATGCTATCAGCGCGCCTGAATTGCCTCGCAGTCAGATTAAACATCCTAAAAGGGCGGCGAACGTTGCGAGGTTGTTACACATTTATCTTCTCTGTTGGTTTAATTGAACTTGTTTCCAAATTAAACCAACTGGCCGTTTCAATGCAAACAAAACATCATTAGCATTGTGAAAATCCCAGTTGTTTTGTAGCACTCATTTTCCTTTGAAATGAAAAGCCTTAAATTAGCTCTTTTCATCCTTGTAATTTTTTTCCCCCTCCACTCAAGGCACTTTGTGACACCATTAATCACTTACCTCTGTTTATTTGTCATCTTTCTTTCTCCTGTTTATTGAGCCAGAGACTAACACAGATTCACTCACTCACTCCCCTCCCAGCCACCCTGCAGTACAAGTGTGAAAGGCCTTGTTTATCCCTGTGTGTTTGTGTGTAAAACAGCACGACCTTCGCGATCAGGGAGTAAAATATATCTCGCGACACTAGCGGTAGCATACCAGAGGTGTCTTGATGGAGATGGAGTCATACTGAGCTAATGAAGCTCCAAACTTCAGCTATCGATCCACCTCGCAACGGTGCTTTACAGAGATAACAGAGGAGGAGAGCACTGTGTGGCATCACGGGCGCTCTGATCTGTGTGACATCTAATTCTGTGTAATGAACCCTGTGCACCAGAGAGCCTGATGGGGGGGCTGTCTATGGTAATGACAGGGATAGCGTGGCCTGGGTGGCTTTTGAAAAGCTCTGGAGAAGTGCAGGTTAGCTTTCGGGGTTTTCCTAGGAAAAAGGGAATGTATGACTAGAGTAAATGCCAAAAAATGTAAAAGAAAAAATTGAAATCCTCCTTCTGTGTCTGATTCCACGCCATCTTGTAGCTGTTCCACTGGGTGGTGTTTTTGGTTGTAGACTGTCTTTCCATCTCTACATTTTAACTCTACTCCTGTCTACGCTTTACATTTGGCAGCTGTTGTATGCCCGTCCATCCTAGAAGAGGACTCCTTAGTCTTGAAGCTTCCCACATTTTTATTCTGATAGAGTGATAGAGCTTTTTTGTGATTGAAGCTTTTCCTTACTCGAATTGAGGGTCTCAAGTCACATTAGGCCGCCCTCCACTGAAACTAGGGGAAAAAAAAGAGGATGTGAAACCACCGCTCGCCTTTGGGTAATAGATAGAAATCGAGCAGCAAGATCACAAACTGTGAGCAGTGCATCAGAGCAACGATGTGGTTTGTAGTCGGCTAGTGTGACATTGTACTAAACAGTGTGAAGGCTCACAGCTAGAATAATGATTCGTATTTTCGAGCACAGTGCACAAGTTCTTCTGTTGGCCACAAAGGATTGCAGTGGGGGGAGAAAAAAAAAAGTTCATGCGGTGAACATGTTTGCAAACAACTCCCTTTACATCTAACCTTAGACTGGATTGGACGTAGCCACTGCGGGCTCGTATTTTGAGCATTAGTTTAATAACAAAGCGAACATCATTTTGTGTTAAATAGGATCTGAAGAAGGAAAAATGTTAGTCGACAAGAAGTCGGGACTTCTTTTACCGCGGAACTTTTTTTTCCAGCAAAGAAGTTGCCCCCTGCTGGCCATTAGGAAGAATAGAAGACTTCACTTTTTAGACCTGGAGGCTGTGTCCACCTGTAATGTGCAGTCTATACGCCCAGCAGCATCATGAGCACTGAAGCTGCGCTCACACTTGAAGCGACGTGGCGACCAGAGGCCGTGGAAAGTGGCATTTTGCGACTTCGGTGACACGGGCGAAATATCACTACAAGCAACCCCTTACACGTTGCACCATCATTTCATTCGTATGGAAATATTGATAAACCCTCAGTGAAAACCTGTGATTAGTAGTTTCATAAATAAACCTGACTAGGATCTGGGGATTTGATTAAATTTTGTGCAATTGCAGCGGACAATTCCTCTTTTCTCTGAGGTGGTGATAGTTTAAATTCCTTCCATCATTCCTGAGTAATAGGAAGTATCAAATAAAACCTTCATGACACACTGCTTTGAACACTCCCCCTTATTCCTGCAGAATTAAATTAGACCTTAAAAAAAAAGATTTTCCTTTTCCATGACCACCTCTGCTGCTGCTGGCGCAAATGAAAATGCCTTTCCCAAAATAGATCATTTTTACCCTTCAGATGTCCACTTTTATTTTAAGCCCGGTGACACCATGCCATCCATCACACCCAGCTTTTCAGATGTGAGCAGCCCCAGGGAAAACACTGATACAATGCAGAGGAAGTGCGATAGCGTGCTGCTGCTGCTGTAGTTAGGACCTCTATGGTTAGATTACCACTAATTTCATCTCAGAGTAGCATTTAGACATTTTCTTCCTCTGCCTGAAGTGTAAGTCATTCCTCTTTTTAGCGTAAACATTGAAAATGGATGCCCTGCCTTTCCAACTCTTCCCTCAAATTACCACTTGACATGGCCAAACATCGCTCTGCATTATTGTCTGCCAGGAAAATGCATTTCTGAGCGCTTTATTGAATGTTGTGCCT
Source organism: Cichlasoma orientale (assembly GCA_034780415.1). NCBI lineage: Eukaryota > Metazoa > Chordata > Actinopteri > Cichliformes > Cichlidae > Cichlasoma > Cichlasoma orientale. Next base: position 181,308 of record JAVDPK010000532.1, on the reverse strand, counting down.
GGCTGGAATTTGTACGAAGTGTACCCAGCACTTTGATCATCTTGACCTGGAAATGTGATAGTCACCCCACTTCACAGGGCTCTTTGACACCTGGGAAACTAGATCTGGTATTCTTGATACGCGATCTGCACCGCAGTGTTAAAGACTTAACTTCTCCTGTTGCGCAGTCAGCACAGGCTACTAATGGTAACTGGAATTTTGCATGCCTCAAAGTCTGACTTTTTCCCCCCACAAGCCGCAAGATTTGTGAGTCTTTTGGAACAAATGACCTGCATGATTTTTATGAACAAGATTCCTGCAATATAATGTACACTATATAACACTGTAAGTGGATTTTGTGCATCAAAGCTGAGTTTTTTGACAGATGTTAAAAGACTGCATAAAAATGACAGAAAGACAAGCTTTTCTTTATTTTCCTTGACTTAGTGTAGTCTATGTTGGACTATTTTTGCAGTGTTCCTGTAGTTTGCAGTAGAGTTGAGCCAAATATAACATCTATCTGTCTGTCCATCTGTCCTTTTTTCAGGAGGGTGGTAGACAGATAGGAAATAAGTTGCTTTTATTCCAGTGTATTTTCCATTCACTCGCTAACTGATAAATCTTTTCAAAACAACTTGTTCTTATTTAAGGACTGTACTTACTAGAGCAGCTTTGATGGAGTCATACTTTAAAATAAACCTTTTTTATGTTATACTCGGCCTTGGCGCTGAACCTCAGCTTAACCTCTGTCTGAAACAAACTCTTTTAACTCCTCTTTTGTTAAAGCAAATCTCCCTTTAAGCTGACTTTGTTCTGATTGGCTGCCCCTCGTAAATAGAAGGTTTGAACAGCGGAAGGGCGGGGCTTCTGTGTTCTAAGCCAAATAGAGGTCTGTGAGTCTCTCCATGGATTTGCCTCCCCAGACCATCACTAACCCACCACCAAACCGGTCATGCTGAATGATGGCTGGCAGACACAGCAGACCTTCTGGCAATGACACGTATTGATTTGCCATCCTGGAGGAGTTTGATTACCTGTGCAGCCTCTGTAAGGTTCAGGTATCACCTCATACTACAAGTAGTGACACTGGCCATAGTCAAATGCAAAACTAGTGAAAAAACTGTCAGATTTTTTTTTTTTCTGTGGCCTCCACCTGTTATGGAGGTTGTCTCATTGTTGCCCCTCTAGTGCGCCTGTTGTTAATTTCATTAACACCAAAGCAGCTGAAACCGATTAACAACCCCCTCTGCTACTTAACTGATCAGATCAATATCCAAGTTTAATGAACTCGATGCTATACTCTGGTTAAAAAAATGTTCCTTTAAATTTTTTGAGCCGTGTATAATTCAGCTATTAGGGGTATAAATGAGAAGTTACTGTAATGAAATGATAACAAAAATTATATGATGCTTTTATAAGGTGTTCTAGGTGCATAAATGCTTAAAAAATGAGTCATTTTAGCCCATTGCTAGTTGGTTGCTAGGCAGCGTGATATCTGATATAGATAAGAACCTGCAGGGGCCAAAGATGTACCTGTGTGCCAAGTTTTGTTGCTCAACTCCTGATGGTCTAGGAGGCGTTTGGAGACAAAGAAAAGAAACATATAGATTACAGTAAAATGTTTAAAATGAGCATGCACCCCTGTAGCTGTATTTGTTTATTTATTGGGATAAATAAACTCTAACACAAGGCACAGCTGATCTTCCTGTGGTCCATATTAAACTTATACATCAACATTATTTCAAAACATTAACATTAAACTGATATCAATAAACACACAACTAAAACTGTATAAAACCAACAGTGACAGTCAGCATTGAGTTAAGTTCCACAGATGTTGCTTAAGTGACTTCTTAAATGGTTTTTATCTATTTGATTATCTACGCAACAGTTCTCTTCATAAGATTAGTTTAAGGATTTGGCAACTCTAACTGCCCAGAAGTCACCTGCTGGCTTCAGTCTTATGATCATAGCTTAGGCCAGTACTTACAAGTTTATCACAGCAGTGTAACAGTGTTATATATTGTGACAGAAAATAATGAAAAGCACACCGTTTCCCTCAAACAACTACAAATGACAGCAGTTTAAATAAACATTAAAGCTTTTATCAGACTAGGTATACCTTGGCGTAAGCCACCTGATTATGTGCCAAATTAGTATTCTATTACATTACCATATCTATTTCTGAGTCTGTGTACATTCACATAATAATAAAGAGACTATACAAATACTTATTAAAGACAAACAGAAAGCTCTGCTACCGTACCATTAGTGAGCATTCCCCATTTAAGCCTCCTTTCTCATCCGTGGCTGTCATCCTCCTGATGTCTCTCTGTCACCTCTTCCTCCTCCTCCTCCTCTGTCTTTGTTTACGTGCACATACTGAGGTGCTGCTTGTAACCTCTAAAACATCTCTTAATGTCCTGTCAACACAAATATCTATTAGTAACAGCTGTAGTAGGGGGAGACGGCACAGTATTAAACTTTAATTTTTATGCATCTGCAGTATTTTACACAGCTGATGTCACATCCTTATTGAGTGTTTCTGCAGTTTAGGCTTGTCTGGTAATCGGTTGATCACTAGACTATACATGTTAAAATTCAGTGGCTTTCCGTGGAGAAACACAGATTTGTTTATAGGTCGGCTTTATAATTGATGATGTAATTCAGCGGCGCGTGTTTCTGTCTGTTTTGGTTTGTTTTATAATTTTGAAGTGGTCCTCAAGGCAACACGTTATCCCTTGGACTGGATGCAGTGTTTAAGAAACGCAGCAAAATGGACTTGAAGGTTTAAATAAGAATTAAGTATCAGAGTATGAACAATTTTTTTTTAGTATTTCATGCATATAATCCACTCAAACATCACTTAATCTGCTGCATTTCTTAGCAGTTTAACGTGATAGCACTGGCAGTGGTACTGAGGTTAGAAGTAAATTACAGAGAGCCAGTGTGTGATTAGAGAAGCTGGCTTTTAAAGTTCACCACCCCTCAGGATATTTGATCGAGCCACGGGCCTTTGATCACCGTTAACATTACGGTAACCATGACAGTTTATTTTCAACTACCAAAAAAGACCATTTGTGTCAGAAAACAATCTCCCCTTCCTCTGACACATTGGCACACCGCAAAAGAAAAATGTCAGGGTCAGTGATGGGCCATTAGCCCAGAGTGAGTTCTTTTTGTGCCGGCGGACCCATTGAAAACACCTTTTTAGTCTTCAACAGATGGTACCGTGACCCAGCAACCACAGGATGACCTGAGCCTCAACCTGAAGACTTTTTCCAGAAAAACCCTGCAGGACGTACGAGCTCATCAGAGCAACAAAAAAATGTCTGGCCAGAGAGCAGAATGGCACATGAATGCGTAATAAAAAAAATTCACCTTAGCGCAGCTGTATTGTAATGCCTTGTACATTTGATTGACTACACAGTCACCCTCCATTCATTGGTATTATACCCTGTTCTTTTTCATAGAGGTCGCTCCTCTATTGCTGCAAATGTCATAGTGCTTTAATGAGAACTGCACTGTAGCCCACAATGGAAGCTTTTCAGCAAGATTAAATGTATCACTGAGCTGAAACTTGCCCCCCTCCCCTTTGCCCCTATTGTGACACAGTGGTTTTACAGAGCAGCTTGTTGCTGAAAAACAAGGTTAAGAAGATCAGTATCAAAGGAGGAGTGTTTTTGTGTGGCTTGCAGGAGAGTCTCGCTTCAGGTTTCCACCTGAAACACAAAGGTGTTTTCTTACCTGATTTGTATTCATTCACACAATGAGTGGGCCTGCCTCTCTTGTTTCCAAGTAAGGAGAGTCCAGACAAGACTTTTGTTCGCCCTATCATCGGATATGTGCATGTTGCTTCCTCCAGTACAAGCCTTGGAGCTCAGCCACAGGCTTTGTCCTGGATGGATTTTTTCCTGCCCTTTTTCCTCTTCTTTGTTGCTGCGCTTATGTTCTAAGAAGCTATTTCAGATAAGTGTTTGAGCACTGCAGTTTCTTTTTTTTTTTTTTTTTCCCACCCTTTGGCTCCTATGTTATTTCAAGATTATGAAGCCATGTCACCTCTGGAGCTTGAAAAAAGGCGACTGGACTTCTTTTTGTTGCTTGAAGACGTTTCACCTCTCATCCGAAAGGCTTC
>JAVDPK010000532.1:86789-171414 GCA_034780415.1 Cichlasoma orientale | reverse complement strand
CCCGCATGAGACATTAACCTCTATGTGTTTATTCACAAGGCCCCACAGGCCAACTGGGAGGATGAACACAGAACCATCTCTAAAGCCAGCAAAGCGGAACAATCACAATGTGTCATTGGAGGAAAAGACATGAAGTATTAGCTGCTGCTCTCCTTTGTGTCTTTCAAAACTGAATTTTAATTTAATGTGCTATTTCTGTGATGAGTCACATGCCTTTCGTTCAGCGCCAGAGTACACTGACCCTCAGTGTGACGTACAGTCAGTGAGTTGTATCATGAGTCATAGCCGCATTAGCTTGTGATGATTTGCTAAATGCAAAGAAAGGCTGCCTTGCTTTTGTTTTGGGCACTTTTGCTTATGTTTAATTTTTTTGGTGTGTGTTTTCACCCCCCAAAAGAAAAGAAAAGAAAAGACAAAAGACACAAGACAATTGAAATTGATGGTTTTCTATTACATGCAGCTGGGGACAAGAAATCACACTGCACATTCTTGGATTAAAAAAAAAAAAAAAAAAAAAAGATTATGTAAATGTTGGCGATGTTGAATTTCCTTAATTGTCTTGAGTTCTTTGCTTTAATTACATCAGCCATTTCCAGTTGGTCTAGCCTCCGAGTCTTATATTTCATCAGGTTACAGTAAACGTTAGATGTCCCATTCACACTGCCAGTGCATTAAAGTAGAAAACCTTTTGGTGGTTAGGAGACAATCCTTTTTAATTTCACAGTCAACCTATTTTTTCTTTTTTTTTTTGATTAAAAATATTATATATCAAATACTAAATTTTAGAGCCATTGGGCGTCTAGTCATCGAATTACAGCCACATTATTTTGCTTATGGGACCAGATGTGTGTTTTGCGCACGAGCTTCTGCCAGCCTTGATTCTTTTTTACGATTTGTGTCAAATGTGACCTCAAAAGTGGAAGAAAACACATTGTCGCATACCTTGAGGGGTTTTATTCATTTTTAATTTTAAGCTTGCACTATTCAAAAATCATTTACAATATCCAGCTAATGTTCATTTTCTGAACAAAAGTAAGAAATTATTTATACACAAGATTGATTTCTTTGAGTGAGCAGATTTTAGTTATTAATTTTGAAGTATGTGTTGCTTTTGTTATTAAATTAGGTGAAATTTGACATTCTGGGACCATCTTTACAGTCTCGCTTCTGCCAGATAAAACTAGCCATGACCTTGAGAGGGGACAGATGCCCGCACAAATTTGTTTTACATCAGGAGGACAAATATTACTGGGCCAAAGACATGAATGTTAGGGTAGCTGGTGATTCTTAATTAGCTGTAGGTGTTGATGTCATCAGGCTCCAACTGTGAAAGTGGGTGGCTAATTTTTTTTTTTTTTTTTAAAGAAATGTCATGAAGTGCTAGATGAGGGCCCGAATGCAAACACAAAAGACTGACTGAATGAGAATAAACATAATCTGAAACTGGCTGGAGACGCATAAGGGATGCTGAGGCAAAGACTGAGGGGAAGACAGCACTGTTTATACACATAGGGGCAATTGGAAGTGGACCCAGCAGGTTAATGAGACACAGGTGACAATAATCAAAGACAGTTAAACAGGACGGGGGAAAAAAAAATAGACACAAGACACCACAGACAAGGAACTATCAAAATAAAACAGGAAGTGAGAACCGTAACTAAATGGGGAAATGCAGACATGAACTTAACATAGAGGAGTAACAAGCTGACCAGAACGTTGATCAGGTGCACAAGCTTGATGATAGGTATACAACATTTCTAATGAGACTTTTTGAGCCCCTAAACCTGTCTTACAGTATAGGCAAAGAAATGTAAACTTCACCACCACCTCTGTAAAAGTGTTTGGAACTTCATAAATAATTCCAGCATGGCTCTAATGTTTGGGGTTTTCCATCATATTGATTCACTTTCCTCTGGAATAAACTGAACAAAATAGGGAAAAAAAGGAAGCAAAAAAACTTCAGCTGAATGGAATAGCCCTTAAATAAATGCCAAAAGTATATCTGGGGCTTAAATCTCAATGGGATAACAGGAACTGCAGCAAAGGCGTGCATGAGTTGTACAGCCAACTTTACACTGGGAACCTCTGCATTACATCATCATTAGGATATCTGCCCGAATACAGTCATTCAGTTCACCAGCACGAAAAAGTGACCAGATGAGCAATTCAGATGTTTATCTGTTAGATATAAAAAATATTTCTAACACATTTGATTACAAACTCACTGAGGCTGAAGTTGCAAACCACGAGCAAAGGTGTCTTTAACTTTTCATTATTGAGACGAGGCAACTTTACTCAATCACATAAAGTGTTGCTGCAGTTAAGCCGTCAGTCGTCCTGCGTGTATGCAGGCAGAGAGAGCGGTTCGGTGCAGAAGAAGAAGAATGGTCTCTCTGACATTCCTCTGTTTTTCCTGGCTGTCTGTTTTCGAGTCATGGTACTTTGGGAGCCAGCATGGCTCCACCAGAGGAGTCCGACTAACCACTGTAATTGTGCCGTGCCGTAGCCGCCTTCCCCAACCCTGGGACTGAACCATGAAATATTTGAAAATGCCGGGGTTAAGAGGGGGGGTCGTTGGCAGTGCAATGTGAAATGTGAGACCATAGAGCATCTTTAACAAGGGGGCAGATAGAAAGCCCGCCAGCCAGCCAGTCGGGCAGCCAGGGCACACGTTGGAGTCCTCTGAAGGAGAATAATTATGGATGTAAGAGGAGATATTGCGCTGGGAGCAGATCAATAGTGCCCACGTACTGCTGGCGTTGAGGTGAGCATATTTCTGGCGCAGGAGGAGAGAGTGCAGGATATCAGCTTGTTGCTAGAGCGACTCACAGAACTTTGAACACCGGCGGGCTTCCCAGATACGCTTACAATCCCAATGCCCGTCCTCCTCCCAAATCACTGCTGCTTGGAGTTTGACTGGCTGCCCCCACCACCACCACCACCACCAAAATCTCCAATCCTCTTATCCACACAGAGTTGGCGGGAGGACTTGTCTTTGTCTACTCATGATTGTATTCCCACAGTCCAGACTATACAGTCATGGTTTCCAGTGTCGTTTGGAGGACTCCCCTATTCTCTGGCTAAGAAATTGACAAAAGCAGAATCAACAAGCATAATCTACCCAACTGTACTAGCAAATTAATTTGTCATTTTGGGGACAATGAACCCATGAGCTTATTTTAGAAATTCTAGTGTCCATTTGTTTCCACTTAAACTGAATGAAAGGCTTGTTTTCCCTAATTTATAGTCATCATGCAACATGCAAAGTATTTCCTTCTCGGTGAGTCATTTGCTCTCCCTGCAACACTTATCACACGTATCACATTACTCTGTGCATACATGTAGTACATGCGGCCTTATTATTGAAGGGGGCCCTGCCCTCCATGCGGATCTGGAAAATGGCCACATCAACAGATAGCATATTGAATATCAACTCAGTTTTTGTACGGCCAGTTTATTCAAAGATCTCATGTCCCCTGTGTACGCAAATGGTTTGAATTATTTTGAGAGCTCTTTTTTTTTTTTTTTGCCTCCCTGGGTTTTTCATTGTCTGAGGCATGCAAGTCCCTCAAGAGCAGATCTTTGTTTCTCATTAGGAGGTAAATAGAGCAGGCCAAATGCTTGCATGTTTATTATACACAGGAGGGTATGGTCACTGTTCTCAACAGCTCGCTGCAGAGAAAAAAAAAAGCTGTTTGCTTTCTTGACCTTTGTCTGCACCGCCTGCAACCAAATGTCTGTTGAATTTACTGGATAATAAGCTGGGAGAAATTGATGGACTGAAAGGAAGTTGGTCTCAACCTCATCAAAAGTTTTTCCTAAAACACATTTCAACAAAAAGTCATTCATCCAGACTGAAAAATCACCATTCAACATAACCACCATTCAGAGGTCATTATTTGAAGTGAAATTTCCACAGAATAAAACAGCAGCAAAGCTATGAAATATGCAAGAGAAAAACAGCAGAATAATCATACTGGGTTGCACAAACATGAGAGCAAACACAATAAAAGCAGTTAATAGGAACCAAAAAGTAGGTTTTGAGGTTTTAGGGCAACACATGCGGCCATTCAGATGGCACCTTTTCTTTTGTCTTATTTCAGACCATCAAAAACCACGTTCTGTGCGTATTAGCAAAGCAGTCCAGGTGCTAAACTACAAAACTACCTCTGCCTGGAACCTATTAAAAGTATTTGGTGCATTATGAAAAGAAGAAACCGTAAAATCTTTTGATGTTGTCTTTGTGCTACTGACAGTTGAATGTCGAGTTTTAACGATCTGCAAGTTATTTACATTTTGCACAGTGTCCAAATTTTTTTGTAAAGTAGATGTAAAGAATGTGAGAAGTGAGAAGAAAAATCTATCGGGCTCCAGATTAATGGTAGTTAGAATTAAATATGTAATTTAATTGAAAACAATTGAACAATTTCATCAGTTGATTTGATTCAGCTGCCTCATCAGCCGTCAGTGGTCAGATTCATATGCTGTTACATTCTTGCCACATTTAAAAACCGCGCATTCTCTTTCAAGTTGGAATAAAAAAGTAGAGACACAAAGGTAAAGCACAAATACCTTAATCTCTCACGAAACGAGGGTGCGTTTTTATGTAGAATCAAATCAATGATTTAAAAAAAAAAAAAAAAAAGGCTTTCAAGGCCTTCAGCGGCAGGTATTTAACTAGAGGGAACTTAAACTCCATGAATGCTAAACAATTCCTAACTCACCGTTTCACCCAAACATATCACTTAAACTGTAAGATAAATTGATGTATTGACCCTGAAAACGGTGCCCCAAAGAGCTGGAATCAAGATTGAAATTCGGTTGCTTTTGTATGCGTATGAAATGATAATCTTCAAAGTGTGGAAATTGTGAATCCTGAAAAATTCAATCAGCTGGACCTTGAACAAATGAACATACACCAATAAAAGTTACTGGAGCAAAAGAAAAACTTCACTTTAGGAACACAAAAGTGAGTTGGGTTAGCAGATATTAGGCTATAAAGGCAAGAATAGAGGTCCTGATTTAATTTGCTGGCTCATGTTTTGAGTCAAAGAGAGGTCATATCTATTGAGGCAAGAAAGTTGTAAGCGGGGACGATAACATTTTATTGAAAAAGTAATTATTTTTTGTTTATATAGCTCAGTTTTACAAATTTATGTGACAAGGTTTGCTGGATAAATGTGTAAAGAATAGACCACCATATTCAATTTACAGTAGGGACCAGTGATTACCAAAGTTATGGACAGATATAGAAAAATATGATCCTGCAAGAGTTCTAGCAACGAATAGGTGTCACCAGACAAGTCGGACCAGAAACAAACAACATCTTTTCTAGTACAGAGGCCCGCGGGGACAAAACATAGTCAGGCCTGCCATTCACATGTGCAGGAGAGAGAGACATGAATAAGCATGAACACAGAGGAGAGAGCAAGACAGGAAAAGACACGAAAAATTATTGGGGGGGACAAAGATCCAGATCCAAAACATCTGGACTAAAGCGCTGACAGCTAGAGGAGGGAGAGAGATCAGTATCAAGACAGCCAACGGTCCAGCAAAGAGAGACCTCACTGAGGGGGGGGGGAGGGGGGGGGGAAGAGAAGAGGACACAGAGAAGAAATCGTGCTGAAATTTGAGTGCTCTGAGGCTCATGAGAACTGGAAAAAGTTGTTTAATAGCTGCGCTTTCTGAGCTAAAATGCTCCATCCGCTGTTTTTCCTTCATCCACTTCCTTGAGAGATAACCAGTTTCTGGTAGTCTGACGTTGTGTACTGACCTCTTGTTTGAGTCCAGAGGTGAGATGTGTGATAGAGGCCCTCAGTGCTGATAAGGCCATCAGGCTGATAACTAACTCCCCCCAGCACAAAGCTGCCACTGCTGCTGCCACTGCTTCCATTAGCCCCAGCAGATGCACTGAATGCCTGTCTGGTCCCTCCTGCTCTATCTAAGGTTACATCCTCTGTTCGGAGCCCCTTATGCAAACCCTGCTTTCCCATGCTGTGATTGCTATCAGAGAAGATATTTATGTAGCGCACATGTTTCTGATTGTTTAACCTTTGGACCTGTGCTGTAGGTGCTGTTACCATCCTCATAGGCTTGCTACCTCTCTCCTGCCCTTGTAGGGAGACCGAGGAAGACAGGAGCAGATGCTGTTGCAAGAAGTGTATAATGGACTGACAGGCGAGGGCACTGCTGAAATTGGTCCCATGAAAGCTTCAGTCAAACCTTGCACTTGCTTTTAAGTTTGGAAAGTGTCTCAGCTGAATTATTTTAGTTAGTTCCTTTATTCAGGCCATTTTATTTTGAAAAAGCTGTCAGATAAATTTGATTATTATCGTGCCACCAGTGATCATAATTTTTGCACACCCTGAGCAGAACTTTGTCAGCTCAATTCCCAAAAACCAGAAAGAAAAAGAAGTTAAATTTCTAAGTATTTTTGTCTGACTGTAACCTCACTATTGAGATAGGGGCTCATAATTTTGATGGGTACACAAGCAAAATCTCAGAAAACAATATAACTTACGTAAGATGTGGAGAGATTGTCCAGGCTATGCCACATGAGAACCACACATGCATGCTATCTTTTCATAGTGCACAGCTATTCAACCAGTGCATTAACAAGGTGATTCCCAAAGACCTATTAGTTGAAAATTTGACATCTCTCGGCATGGTGTGCAACATGTCCTTAAAAATTTGAGGAAACTGGACAAGTGGAGAACAAAAGTGGAAGTGTGGCTGTTAAGCCATTCTTAAGGAACGGAAACAGAGAAAAGGCTCAAATAAGCCAAATTACACAAGAACTGGACTGAAAATCAGTGGCAATAGGTCCCATGGAGTGATGAATCCAAATTGAAATTGAGGTCAGGAGAGAGGTACAACAATGAATGTCCACAGCCATCTTTAAAAACATGGTGGAGGGTCTGTCATGGTTTGGGGCTGTATTTCAGCCAATGGCGTTGGAGATCTTGATGGAATTATGAACACAGAAAAGTACTGTGAGATTTTGATCCACCACACAATACCGTCTAAAAAGCAGCCATTGGCAACGGCTTCATTTTTCAGCATGAAAATGATCCCGAACACACTGCCAATGCAGTAAAAGCATAGATAGGATAGAAAAACCATACAGTGACCTCCCTAGAGCCTGACCCCAGTGTTATTGAAGCAGTGTGGGATCATCTTGACAGAGAATGGAACAAAAGGCAGCCAACATCCTTGAGAACTTTTCCTGAAGACTACTTAAAGAAATTGCAAGAAAGCTCGCCTGACAGAGTTCAGCCTGTGTTGAAGAATAAAGGTGGTCATACCAAATATTGACTTTCAAGCTCATGAGAATTGTACAAACTCTGTTTTTGCCTTATACACTGCATGTTTCAAAAATTTACTGCGCCTGGTTCCCATTTTCCTTGCAAAATATAAAGAAATGCGGGTTGACTCAGGACTTTTGCACAGTACTGTACCTTTCAGAGTTTGAGAAAGCTCTTCTATGGATTTGATTAAAGTGGCTGATGGAAGTCTATCTGGAAACATACACTGACTTGCAGATTAAATCCTGAGTGATCGCACTTGAATGTAAGAAAATATCAAGGCAAAGATGAAGCATGCCACTTAATGGCTCAGTAAAACCTAAAGTGAAATACCATCAGCTGCTGTTGAGTAAATTCCCAGAGGCAGTAAAAGCAACTCCTAGCTTTTCTGGAGTGTGTTGTTCCTGCGTGTGTTTACCCCCATGTTTGTGGCATGTCATGCTTGAGCAGAATTGCTCCATTCTCCTGGGAGCTTCAGGAGGGCTCGGTACAGGTGATTTATTCATCCTAATCTGTCCCGCACAGTAGCAGGGGTCTGCCTTCCTTCCACCCAACATGAGTGAGGCGCTATCAGCTTGCATGATCGTATTAATAATCACCTGTGGTTGTTATCAGCCCGCACATCTATGAGGTGGCAGCTTCCTGTTCGGCAGCACCTGGGCTCGCGCTGGGGGCAGACATCCTGACATCCAGGAGGAGATGTGTGTGTGACCCCGAGGCCACGTCAAGGACACTTGATGATCCTCTTCGATGCCATCGTCTTGATTAATTATTCAGACTCCAACCACCACCACCCCACCCCCACCCGCTGCCCTGTAATGTATGCTGTAGTAATCTTACTGGAAACACTTGAGTTGAATGCCAGATGTTGTTTATACTGGGCATTTATGAAAGCTGTCTGACTCGCCTCAGTGATGTCTTATGCTGACATGTAGGGAATGAAAAAAAAACATGTCATATGCTGTTGTTATACGTGTGTGTGTAACAATATATATATATATATCTGTAAGTGGTGATAATTGGCTGAATTATTTGGCGTATTATAACCCAGTCATGCGCAGTTTATTTGAAATGGTGTCTAAAGTCATCAGTCATTTCTAAGTGATCTTTACAGGCCTGATAATTTGTTCTCGTGTAGTTTGAAAGGTGTTCTACGTATACAGAATTGTTGTTCTCGTTTAAGTAAAACCCCGAGTTATGTGAAATGAGCTGTTATACAAAGGAAGAAGGAAACAGGGGTTTTTGGTGTGAATAACTTGTCAGGGCTACACCCAAAAAAAAAAAAAACCCACAACGTCAAATGCAATTCAATTTCTGCCTCTGCATCAGCTCGGGCTAACGGTCAAACAAATGCTTATTTTCTGAATAGCCTGGGGGAGTTTGCTTTTCAGCTTATCAACTTTTATTAACCTTAGCACTGAGGTTTGCTTTTTGATTTAGATTCTTTAAAACACTGAAATTGGATTTTTTTTTTTCCTGATGCACTCCTGCTGTGACATATGCTCGACAACTTGTTACACAGAGGAGAAAAAACTCAGTACTTGCTTTGGTTTTTTTTTTTTTTTCCTACTGGGAATATTTTATCCTGGAAGCTAATGACTCAGACAATTTTATTAATTTCTTTTCTCCTGGGTGCCCTTATATGCAGTGGTATTTTAATAGCCAGTGCATTAAATGATTTGGACAGTTGGGATAGGACTGAAGAACCGGTTCCAAATTGTCCAATCTTTTGGAATCAAATTCATTACAAGGTCCAGCAACACTTGTAGTATAAACACTCACCGGCCACTTAATTAGGTACATATATTTGCTTGTTAACACAACTATCTAATCAAAAGGGGGCACCGGGGTGGCTGAGTGGTTGAGCGGGCGACCATATGCATATGCTGCGTGCGGGTGACACAGGTTTGAGTCCCGACCTGTCGCCTATTTCCCATGTGTCTTCCCCTGTATCTCTTCTCCCGATTTCCTGTCACTCTCCACTGCTAATAAAGCTGCTGTGGCCAAAAAATTAAAAAAAAAAAAAAAAAAAAAAGAAAGAAAGAATGGGGACAAAAGGTGATTTAAGTGACTTTGAAGGTGGCATGGTTGCTGGTACTAGACAGGCTGTTCTGAGTGTTTCAGAAACTGCTGATCTCCTGGGATTTTCCTGTGCAACCATCTTTATAGAGGATAGTCTGAAAAAGAGAAAATATCCAGCGAGCGGCAGTTCTCTGGGCGGAAATGTCTTCTTGTTGTCACAAGTCAGAGGAGAATAGCCAGACTGCTTTGGGCTGATACGAAGACAACAGCAACTCAAACAAATACTCGTTACAACCAAGTAATGCAGAAAAGCATCTCTGCATGCACGTTGAACCTTAAAGCAGATGGGCTACAGCTGTAGAAGACCACACCAGTGCCACTTATTATAGATATTTTTTTCCACTTATTGTGTTCACAATAACCCTGAACCAAAAGTTCACCATTACAGCTCACATGGGGCTGCTGATCTGATTTTATTGAAAAAGAACATTAAAAGTCATTTCCCAGCAACAAGCGACAGTGTTAGCAACTATTTAGCATCCAGCCAGACGTTTCTATAAGATGGTAGAGACCAAAAACTGAGCTAAAAGCAAAGTATAAAACTCTTGGTGGCCAGACTTCAAATAATGCAAATCATCCTCTGTGTCTATTGGCTGTTTAATTAGCTAACTTTTTGCTAACAAGTTTGCATGTAGTCTTGTGTTCATAGCTTGTTCACGTCCCCAAGGCAGCAAAAGAAATTGCATGTTGTTGCAGCTTTCTGAGATGGAATGCAGAATCAGCAGTTTAGCTTCATTAAAAGGAAGGAGAAAAAAAACCCGTCCACACGATATAAATAACTTCACAGAAAATATGCAATGTACAGCTCGCGCGCTGACTGTTTCAGGCCGGCTAGGCTCCTGTCACTTACAGTGTCAAGGAAGTGTGAAGCTTTGAAAACTGCCCTTTGCATGAAGTGTGTATTTCCTCTTTCATTTTGCTTGGCAAGACATTGTAGACTCCCCACCCCCCCCCCCCCCCGACTGGGCTCTGGATTATTAGCTTAAGCTCTCTAAAAATATCCCTTTGACTGTTTAAGCCTCTGACAGCAGCAACATCTCACACATTCTGATAGCTTTATACTAACTATGGCTGCAGAGGGCTCATGCACTCTGCCTGCTTTTGTTATCTTTTACCTTGTTTGCCCGAAGAGAAGGAGGAGAACATACAAGCCCTGAAATCTGCAAGCGTCCTCTCTCTTTTGGAATCAGACTCGGAGGAGATCATCAAAGGCGAGCGTGCAATCACAGCAATCTCTGAACAAACGAGACGCTTTTTTTTTTTGAGCATGAGAGGATTTCGCCCAGATGTCACTCGAAGCACTTGTCATTGTTGCAACAGCTGTAGAAGCACATGGGCCGTCATTTGAAAACCGTCTACCACAACATACCAAAACAGCACATGTCAACACGCGCAGCCTGAAACATAAGATTTTTGAATATTAACGCTATAAGCCCCTTAAGGAATTGTGGCTTTAATTGCCTATCGCTCCAGTTTTATTGGCTGTATGTGTAGTCTCGGTAATTGCATATTTACCGCCATACAATATTTATCATAGCAGTATATTAGTTTTAGCTGAGCTTTACAGTACAGCATATTTTTGATGCTGGCATTCATAACAACTAGAAATTAATAAATTCCTAAAAAGGATTACACTGTACACATGTGGCTCATAGACATTGCTTCAATTATCTGTTCTTCTTACACCCACACTCTCTCGAAAGGCTTTTCTCACAAATATTATAGCTGCTAACTAGAGAGAGAGAGAGAGAGAGAGAGAGAGAGAGAGAGAGAGAGAGACAGTGGGTGAGGCAGAGCCATGTACTGCTCAGCAGCACTATAGTTATTCCAGCCTTCACTTGTGTGTCTCTTAAATGCTTTGATATGAAATATTGCTGTTTTGACAAGACATTTTGCTGCTCTTGTCCCTGCGAGATGCCTCGTGCTTGTTGGTGATGGAGCGTTCCTCAGGAGAAAAGTCAATATGTGGTTGTAAATAAAGGAAAATAAATGTGAGACCCAAGCCCTCGATAGATTGAAAAGGCAAAGGGAGGTTCAAAGTGAACGCTACCTTCTGCTGATTATAAAACCGCTTCTTGACTACAGCAGCTAATTGTCTAGGCTGTGTGCGAGGGGGGCAGGGTGGGGGTGATGAATTGACATATTGCTGGTGCTGTGATGTTGATCCAAGCCAGAGAACCATGAGGCTTTCCTCCAGGGACCAGTAACCTTATTGTTCCATGTCATCTCCTCCCCTTCTGTTTGAGGACCAGGTTGTCAACCTCTCCCCAAGGTCACACTAACACCGCACCCCACCCCCACTCCTTCTGCAGATAATTGGATTATTTAGAATCATAGCATCAACTTATTATCCTGTCTGGGGTCAGAAGTGAATTTAGTGCAGGAGGTTGTCTGTCACAATTTGTGACATCGTTCTGAGCTGACAGGCAACAGCTTCTGTCATCAGTTAAAGGATCGTAACACGGCCTATTTATTACTCACATGTTGTACATCACAGCTAACCACACTGCAAATAATGTTCATGTTCTTGGAATAAAACGTGATTGTTTTTTCCATTAACTTTTGCACAATATGACAAATCAATTATCAGGCTGTTTAAAAATAGCAAGTTTAAACTTTTCTGAGCGCATTTAAATGCATCATTTATTGCTTTGTTTTTTTTAATGTATATTTTTATTTCAGGTATGGTTGGTTGGAAGCCAGTGGTTTCCATTTATCTCTTTACAATATGAGAAAACTATTTGGATGCTTGAAATGCGTCTGAAGTCGCAGACACAACTTACATTTTTGCAAGTGCATCCCATGTAGTTTGGGATTTGGGGGTCATTTTTCTGTTGGTTTTGATTGTTTTCTGTAGGAAATTCAAAAAATATTTTTGCATTTGTAGTTTAGAGAGATGCAGTAAAATATTTTTACAGCGTTTGTCATAGAAATGAACTTCAAATCCACGCAGTTTCTCGTTAATCTTTTTTTTCTTCTTCATGCTATTAATCGAATTGAAGGTGGATTTGAGAAGTTCAAAAAATGAAAAATGTTTATTCGTATTTAACAGAATTATGTTCTTTATTTCCTGTCCTATCTATTTAATCATCTGGTTACCCTCAGGTGAGAAACTGCAGGAGTCTGCTAATAGACTTTCAGCCTTTTTAGATTTTTTTTATTGAACCCCCTTTGTACCTGCAACCACTGGGAGATTACATCGAA
This sequence comes from Cichlasoma orientale, assembly GCA_034780415.1. Taxonomy (NCBI): domain Eukaryota; kingdom Metazoa; phylum Chordata; class Actinopteri; order Cichliformes; family Cichlidae; genus Cichlasoma; species Cichlasoma orientale. Next base: position 158,824 of record JAVDPK010000532.1, on the reverse strand, counting down.
ATATGAAACACATAAAAGGTCAGCATCAGCGTGCGGTTTTCGTGATTAACATGATACAGCCTGCATAAACATTTAAGTGCACCTGTTAGGAGACTAAAGCAACATAAAGTGGGCGCTGAATGCCTGCAGTGTTGGGGATTCCCACACACTAGCACATATTCATGGTTTCAGTGGTGGTTTCAAGGCTGGAGGCTGATGGAGTGTTATCTCATGCTGCTCTGGTAAGATGAGATGATGTCAGGCTATAGTTTAAATGGGTGGGCTGCATGCCTATTAAATCAGGAGTTGGCAGAGCAACACTAACTCAGGTTACTTATTCTCAAGTGAAATGGCCAGACGTGAGGAGCGGCGGGAAGCGAGATGTCTTTACTTCACGTCTGGTGTGTGACACTGTGCTCTGTTTGTGACTCTGTAATTAACTGCTCATTTGTGTGTGTCTTATCTCTTCTAGGAGGCGGCCACATTTGCCAAAGAGCTGGGCTTTGAGGTGAGTTGACCAGCAATTGCACACTAAAAAGATCCTAAAGGTTTATTTTTGCTGATAATGAAGTTCTTTTTGGACAGTGATTGATGTGCTATTATACTCTCCAGGCCTTGCAGCAGTTGCTATGGAAACCTGGCAGTCGTCATGGTTTCTTTGTTCAGCCAGCTCTCTGTTATGACGCACTCTGCTAGGTCTGCACCCAACATCGCCTACAGATGTTATTTATTGAATTTTGAAAAGCCTCTTGGGAAGCTGAGAAGTTGGGCATGGTTTCAAGCTTTTCTCTGCAGGCGTGGGGCTCATCAGGTTGCCTGGTTAAAAAGCCTCCTCATTATCTTCATTGCACTCAGGGATCATACTGTATGTCTCCTCTTCAGTGCCATAGCATTACACTACACTGAAACGCACTGTAGTCTTTTAATAACCAAATTACAGCCACCTGTGATTTTGGATTATGGAAATGAAGATTACAGAAAGTACACTGTGTTTTAATGTGGGGCTGCCTCTTAAGTGTAAAGTGAATGTTCCCTTAGTCTATTTTTTCCTTGTGTTTTGCATATTCCTTCCATTGCTATTTAAATGCAAAAATCAAAACACAAATAGCCGATATGCGAGTTGTTTTTTTTCCCTTCACATGGGCTCAGGTATTTTAAGTGCCTTCTCTCTTTCAGAGGTAGAGCTGCCTTGAATATGTCTTTGCTCTGTGTGAGTAATTGTCATCCAGAATCACTAACGGTGTGATCAACGTGACTGGAATAGAAATGCAATCCTGATGGCAGTGACAGGTTTAAGAGAGGAGAAAGGATGAAGGCGGAGGTGGGGGGGGAGTGGGATTGGGGAGGTGTTAGTAATGGAGGGGCCTCACATGGAAAAAAAAAATCCCCACAAAGGGCAAAGTGAAGACTCTCCTAGTAGTTACAATTCTTTGACATTTTCCGTGTCAACCTGATTTGGCAGAACACTCTGCGAAATTGCATTGGATGAATGTGATTTCTCAGATAACATCAGTGGTGTGTACTGTACTTGGCACATTTCTAGATGGCTGTAGTTCAGAAATGTTTTCTTCACCGTTGTCTTTTTTCCTCTCGTCACTTTCTGGCGACAGTTTTAAACTTTGCTAGCACAGGCCAGCTCCTGGCAATCTTCAAAAATATGAATATGCACAGTATGCAGCAGTCCGTGCAAGTTTGATTAAAGCCCAAGATGACAGATAAATGGTTGCGGCAGTGTTAATGGAGGAAATTTGTTGCTTGCAAATACAAAGTACACCTGTATGAGTGCGCATGTAGTTTCATTAGAATGTGTTTTGTAACCGTGATTTGGTCAGTACTGCCAAAATCAAAAACAAATACAGGAATCAAAAAAGCACTCTAATAAAAATGAGCTATTACTCAATTTTTGTGTTATTTACATTTTACATTTCTCAGTACATTTCTACTTCACTATATAAATTATGTTTTTCAGAATTTGCCGTGGATTGAACAAATAGGTAAATTGGAAAATTTTTAATTACATTTAATTAAAAGTGGAAAACTAAATTAATGAAGCAAATTAAAGAGAAATACCATTTTATATAATACCTAGATATTGTTTTTAATTATTTTTATTTTTAAATTTAAGTTAAATTTCATACTTTTTTGATGCATTTTGGAATATACATTAAAAAAATGTATTATTTACTTTATTTATTTACTTACTCATATTTGTTTATTTACTATTTATTTATTAATGCCATATATTAATCAAATAAATTAATTTTAAGACTCATTTATAAGCTTTAACAAGTAATTAGACAAAAAAATGTTACAAGATCAACTTACCAGAAATTTTGAAGAGCTTTCAGCCGTATCCCGTGGCCATTAGCAACAAAAGGCATGTGTTCAGGTCATAGTTCAGTGGCAGTCTCTGCTGCCATGGAAAACCACCTGTTAACCATTTTCTGGTAGTTTCAAGTAATTCAAAGAAAACTAAAATTGGTGTTTAAAGCAGAGTGGCTCTTTTTGAAAACATCAATATTCAAACAATAATTTCAAAATAAAAATGTAATATAAAAGCATTATTTACGATAATAATTATATCAATAACTTTTCTATTATAGTCTAATAGCCTAACATTTTTTCTTTGACTAATCAAAAAAAGGCAAAAAGTAAGACTTGCTGTCTGCAACAAATTGTATGCACGCCAGTGAGGTTGATTGATGTTCAGTAAAAGTCCAGATTAATTGGGAAGGGTGACACTTTTGAGGAAAACTATAATTGGATTTTGCTGTATATGACCCTGAAGCGCCCCATGATGTACTTTGAGCGTATCCTGAAACACTGTTATCATCACATTATGGATGACTAACAAAAATGACAGCAGGCCTTCTTCAGCTTAAATACAAGATAAAAAGCTTTCCCCTCCAAAACAGCAATCAGCAGATCTGAACACAGTCGCCTGATTGTGATCTGTTTCTTTTAAATGCTCAAAGAACTCTCAGCATCACGGCTCTAATTGAATCTCTCCCTCGTAGTGTTTCTCAAGCAGCATGCAGTGGAAACGATCAGTTTCTCACTGGCTTCAACACAGAAACACAATTTAACACCCTTGTAGAGCTTTCATATTTCACGGCTTCTTGATTTGTGTCTGATCAATTGCCTCACAATTGTAAATATTGCCATTTGTCAGTAGTAAACCAAATTGACCATATCATTTGTCAAGTCATTTGTCTGCGCTCACGCTGAACGTTATTTTTCTGCATCATTTTGCCCTAGGAGCTTGTCAGGTAAGTGTTTCTGCCAGGCAGAAAGGAGGAAGTTATGTATGCTTGTATGTGTAAAGGGTAACGCAGCACATCCAATTTTAGCACATCTAAAGTTTTAATACTAAAGTGTGTAAGAAAAAAAAAGCTTAAAATGTGAAGAGAAATAAATGTTTAAGGTTTAAAATTATTCACGACTCGTGGGTCCAAAGGTAAGACCACGGGACAACGAGCAAGACTCCCGTGGGAGTCTCAACTTAAACACTAATACTTGATGATGTCTTCTTTATATTCTGAGATTTTACTTTCGATCACTTTAGTGTAGCTGTAACTGTAAAATTGGATATGCTGGGTTCCCCTTTGACACAACTTAAGACTGACTTTTAGATATTTTAGGTATTGTGTTACGTCACATGGAATAAAACTAGAGAACTTTACTTGATTTTATGTATGTAGCGCGCAACTTAATTACCGTACAGATTTACTTTTGTTTATATTAAAACTACTTTCGGCTGCTCCATTATTCACAAGGTGTTTGAATTTGCAGATTTTTATTCTGGACAATCTTCCCGATGTAACCCCCCCAAGGGTTTTGTGTCTCTTCCCGGGATCAAACTGGGGATCATTTGCTTGTTAGGCGAATGTGTAAAGTGCTACGCTATGACGCTGCTGTTTACTTTTGTTCGTAATATTTGGATTAAATTATGCAGTTGGGATTTAAATGTATTTTAAATTAAATGTGTCTTCATAATTTGTTCATTTTGAAAAACACTTACTGTGAGTTTTTGTCTGTTTATACTATTTTGACATCTTTTATTTGCAGTGCCCTCTATGGGTTCTGTAACATGCCCAGGGTGTTGGCAGGTTGCCACCCAGGACTGTTTGATTCTGACTGATTGTGAGTTTGTCAGACCCTAATGAAGACTTGTTGTTTTTTTTCTGCCAAGCTGCTTGAAAAATAAACTTAAAATATCATTTTACCACAAGAAAGAGGGCTTCATTGATTTTCTGTAGTTACACTTGCACCACATAATATCTAGCTGGTTTCCCCTAGATTTTTTTTTTTTTCTCTACCTGCCCTACTGAAGAGCACCTGTTGAATCAGCCATCATTGCCATGCAGTGCTTTCTTTTTTCCTCTTTTTGTAAACTTATATGTGTTTGTGTGTGTGTGCACTACCACCTCTGGCCTTTAGAACCTTTTAGCTCCTAAAGCTGAGCGGAGTACTTTTTTTTTATGTCAGTGAACATAAAACCTAAGGGTGACAATGTGCCGAAGCCTTGTGTGGTTTTTGCATTCAGTGTCTGGAGGAGTGCTTGTGGTTACATCCAGTCACAGTGACAAATTGCTCTTTTTTTCACCATCGCCTGCTAACGGCCTCTGTATTAACCTCACCATTAGCACTTACTTAGAGTGTTACACCCATTTTTCCTCAGCCCTGGGTCTCCCTGGACCTCTCAGGCCTGATTAAAGGACGTTTGGGAAGCATTTAAAGGTGTAAAAAGCTCATTGGTTTGACTGAGCCAGTGAGGCTGGTGGTATTGGGCTGGAGCCTATCTTTCTGATTACTCCCATAATCACAGTATTTGCTCACCCCTGAAGGTGCTCAATCGTTAGCTTTGATACAGATGCTAGAGGCATCTAGGATCCCTAATGCTAGCTCCTCGGTGTGCTGTATTACAGAAAAGCAGTCCACCCCACTGCGAGACGGCGATAAAGACGTTCTACCTGCTCATAGTACATCATGATGAGTTAATAATAAAGTAGCACTGACAGGTGTGGTTTTTTTTTATCCCTCTCATGATCAAAGGCAAGCACTCTGGAGAGTTCTGTCGTCTCCAGGCGAGAATATCCATTCAGTGCAGATGCTGAGGAGAGATGGCCTGTTTCAGGAAGAGAATGATACAGTACACGCACCACCTATCCCTTCAGCTCGCAGAAGTAGCTTTATCTGACAACGGCATATCTTAACACGCTTATTTTCATCTCACTTAGGGAATATGACATTCTAATATTTTGCAGTTCTCCAGTAAGTGCATGGAAGCATCACCGAGCGCCCCTCAATGATCTATTGATCTGTTTTCGAAATGGGTTCACAGCCCATCTGGTTTCATTAGCGCTTTGATCTGTCTGGCTGGATCGGAAAAATCTGACCTCTCTCAGTCACACGTGCGATCTTTGATTAACTCTTCAGAAATTGCTCTTCATGTTGCATTCAGTCAACTCAACATATTCACCCGGTGGTCTGGTGTTTTTACAGACAGACGACATTGCAGAGATTGCAAAGAAAACCCAAAACCTCCCCAAGGAGAACACAAAGAGGCAGCGAGTGGTGGTCTTCACCCAGGGCAAGGACGACACAGTCGCAACTGTTGGTATGCCATTTTTCTTTTCAGCTTTTTGTCTGCTTATCTACACATATTTTCCACTCCAAGCCATCCCATCTTTGGCCCCTTTTGGACATCTTTACCCTTCACTTAAACCTCATATCTCGAAGCTGCAGAACACAGCCTTAAATAGATGCTAGATCGCTGACTGAAGGGAGCAGAATGCTATCAGTAATTTCTTTGAAGTTAAGCTCCAATATTGACACCAGATGTTAAAAAAAAAAGAATGCTTGCACTACATTCTGTCATTTCAGAGCATAAAAGAAGTGTGGGGGATGCAGAGAGCAGGCATTGATTTGTGAAGTACTTCTAACTTTGTCTTGGACAGACTCCAGGCCAGTCCTCAGCAATTTTTAATGCTTCAAACTCTTACATCCTGCCCTTTTTCCCCCTCTTTTTTTTTTTTTTTTGGCAAAACGCTGGCAGAGTGACCTTGGGGAATGGTTGACAGAGCTGGCCTTCAAATCAATCCAATTTCCTTTGATACAGGGCATATTTGTTAACAGGACATTAAACGGCAGTGTCATCATAACTGAGCAGGGGTTGCAGGTTTAAGCAGTGTGAGGAGAGACAATAGTTTCCGATTACTGCTGGGAGCCTTTGCCTTTGTTGGGAGCCACGGGGTGTCTCTCCTCATTGCCCTTGCAGTTCAGTTCAGACTAGTCGTGCATGGGGAGAGATAGCCTCAGGTAAAGACTCCAACATATCACTCATCACTGGGGACTGCAGAGCGGCAGTGCAACAGCAAGACTGGTAGCACTGCAGGACAGTGTCTTCACGTGTGTCCAGTGTTCTCAATTTCATACTGCTGGCAAGAGTATTTATAAGCTGACATTTGGCACAGCATTATTAATCAATCAGAAATTATTGGTGCCTTTGATTTATGTCTATAAACTGTGCTGCCATTTTGGCCGCATTCTCAAAAGGCTACATTTGTATGATAAAGAATAAAGCAGCTGTAATGAATATTTTTATGTTAACAGTGCATAAATTAACTACGTTTAACGTGAATGGGCACACTCAAAGTGATGAACTCACAGAATATTTACTCGGCTGTGCAGTTTTTCACAGTTATACAGAGATTTATAATGCCTCTGTACAGTTGTGGGAAGCTATATTGAGATTTTGGTTCATTCTCAGCAATTTTTTTTAACAACTAAATCATTTTTGATAGTGCTGGAATAAATTCTCTCAAAGCTACCCGTCCAATGCCAGTTAGCTGATGGAGTTCCCACAGATGGAGACCAAAATCAGAGCTAAAAGAAGACTGACTTTGCATTAAGCATATATACGTATATATAAAAGCTCTAAATGAATAAAAGCTGTTTAAATTGCTGTTATAAAAGTATGCTGGTGAAGTGTACGCAGCTGCGTAAAGCCAGCTAGAGACGCACGCCGAGAATCTCGACTGCGCACAAAAAGAGCTGAGCAATGATGCAGTCAACTGGACTTCACCATATTTCCAGTGCTTCTCATCTTAACTTCAAAATCTCTCAAAACTATGTCTGAAAAATACGGTTTATTGAACAGTTTCTGATGCATAAACTGCAAATCAACAAACACACTATTTTGCCCCAAATCCGCATCCAGCAAACTTCTCGGTTATGAGGGGTAAAACCCCCACTCAGTGCAGCCTCACACACCTGGGGGTACCACCCTGTCCGTCAGCCAGAGAAATTTGCCCCCTTACTGATGGTGCCGACTTTTCCATCTTTAGCCTGTGGTGATAACACGTGGATTGCAATTGATTGACGGTTTTCTTGTAAACCTGGTGGAGTTCTTATCAGAAGTTTAGTCATTTATGAATGTGTTACAAGTGAGAATTTATGTATTTGCATCCTTACTAAATCACATTAATTCAAAGAACAGGCACACTATGACATCTTAAAGTAAAAAATTAATAAGAAAAATACCCCTTTGCATGTTAATCTAGAAGTTTAGAAATTTTAGGAAAAAAAAAAAGTTAAAAACAATATTTTTTGGACAGTTGTTATGTCACAGTCTGCCATATTTCCAAACATATGCAAAAAAAGGTGATGTCATTATACAAGTATGCTGCTCTATGTGCTTTATGTGTTTGAGATTTTAAATAAGAGATGAAAACTAGCCAACTTTTTGGGAGCGTTTCTGGCCGAATAGTAATGGAATTGCATTATTGTCAGCACATCACGTAATTCCTTGCATAATATTGGTTTAATGACCAATAATAATAATAATAAGACATAATTGCTGCCACCAAACTGAGGAAAAAGAATGAGATGCACAAAGGAAAAGAAATCTACAACACACCAATAAGAAACACAAACTACAAAATGAGCTGTGATTTTAGTCGGCAAATGTAATTTATTTGTGTGCTTTAGAGTGTACCCTGCTTCTCACACTATGGCAGCAAGGAATGTTTTTCCCATGACCCTGAATTGGATAAGTGTGTAAGTGGATGGAAGGAAGGAAGGAAGGAAGGAAGACACACAAAAGCTGCTCCCTTGATGTATGCTGCTTCTTATTCATTTAAACCTTCCACAACAAAGATTTCCAAATGTTCTTCTTCTTATTAATTTAATCACACAACTTCATAAATTAACTGTGTGATGTGTTAGTATTATCCCAATATGATTCCACTTAATAAGTGATAATACAGCGTTACTGCACGGGTTTAATTAAAAGCATATATTTTAATCGAAAAGGCTAATTTGAATTTTCATTATCAAAGTCAAATTCCTCGAAGTGAATTTCCTTTCATGAGAATTTAAAAGAAACTCTTTAAAGAGAGTCCCGACATTTAAAAAGAACACATCCAGAATCCATCCATTGTGCTGGAGGTGATGGATAATTCCCGCCTGCTTTCCTCATTGCTCCTGCATGAAGACACAGCCGTGCGCCCCCGTGAACTTTATATAAAATACATGATGAATGCTGGCTGGATGAAAGACAATGTGTTTCAGGTGTCAGCTACAAAGGCAAACATGATAAATGTCATTGACTGTGCTATCATTGCAGTGGAGCAGTTACAGTAGTAGGTGCAGCACTGGTGGCGTGTCTGTGTGTGAACATCACTATTCACGCCAGCCAAATAAATGTCAATGTAAAAAGAGAATTAAAGATTTTCATTTCCCAGAGGCGGCGCTCTAATAAACTTGATCTCTCATTTTGTTTGCAATTTGTCCTCCTGTCAGGATTTGATCATTTGCCAGCCTCTGCATGTCATGTTAAACCATTTTATAGTGATTAAGGATGGGAGAATGCCTTCCCCCGTGGTATAATTCTCCAAAAAAAAGAGATGTCAATTTGTTATTGTTCTTTTTTTTCCCCTGCCCTTCATTTGGAGCCTTTCATCACACCACCGCTTCAAACGTGCCTTTTAAGAGCTGGTAGCAGGGGGAAATGGCCCTTTATTTAGCTGCCACTGACGCTGCGGAACTACACTGGGCTTTTGCTTATACACCCATTATAGCAGTAATTAAGATCATTGTGCCCTGAACCTTAAACGGTGAGGAGATCTAATAAATGATCATTCAGCAGGGGTTGCCGCTCTAATCGCTGATAAGGACTTGATAAAGTCTGACTCTGCTCCTCTGTGAGTTTTAGGGCTCTCAAGAGGAGACGGCAGGCAGTTTTTAAAAAAACTCATGTATACACGGTAATCGCAGGAGATGGAGAAACAAGTGAATACTAGTTACAACCCCCCCCAAAAAAACGCAGATTTATGCAGTAGTTTGTTAAAGAAGGACACCAAATTAAACGTTGCAGAATTATTTGAAGCTCTACTTGAATATGTCTCAGTAGTCAGTTTAAAAAGGAGGATATTTATGTTCCATACTTCATAATAGGCAAAATCAATTAACCGCCTGCGCTATGAGAAAGACCTCCTCTCTTTTTCCTTGGCGTCTCACATTGAAGTGTTTTCTTTCAAGACTCCCCGAAAGGATATTGGTTGGCGATGATCTTTTGCCTGCGGTTACAGTAATTACAGGCATATGTCCTTTTTTTTTTTTTTTTTTTTTCTTCTTCCCTTAACTCAGTTGTGAACAAAGATGCTGGTTATGATGGAGAAACAGATTGAATGTCAACTTGCTTCTAACCTGTCACATTTGCCAAGAAAGTGGTAATGTTGTTTTCCTCTCTAGGCTCCGATTTTTTTGGCTGAAATGCAACAGGAATCATTCCAGAAGAAGAAGTATTCTCAGGGAAGTTTCTCGCATAAAGATGTTTCACTCTGTCAAGCACTTTAGCTCATGAATTTCAGCTGAATATTCATGTGTAATTCCCAGTCGCCGGGCACCTCAGGATTTAAAATGATGTATTAATTGTTTTACTTGTGTAGATGATAAAGTGCGACAGGATCAAAGTTAATTTTAATGACCTGCCGGCTATTTGATCCACTTGTCAAAGCAACATTATTGAGGCCTGGAACATCATCAAGTATAGCATGTAATAATATCAGAGTCAAAAAAAGAAAAACTCCATATGCTCATTTTCCTCTTATGCAGAGGTTGTTTTATTTGCACGTATAGTCACTTATTTTAAAGGAAAGCCTTATTTTAGGCACTGTTGTGCAGTGAATTGTCATTGTTAGAAAGAATAGCCGATAATAAAGGACTTAATTGATACTCATTTCAAAGAGACGCCTGTTGAAAGAATTTCTTAAGTTTAATCACCACCATTCAAGAGTTGTAATGAGGGAATTATGAGAGTGAATTAACAAAAGCACACAATTATAGCTTACTGGAAGGAAGTATTTGAATTCCTTTGAGTTTTTTTTTTTTTTTTCTTTTCAGTTTTTTTTCTCCTCTCTGGTGCAGGTTACCTGTCAAAGCACAGCCATACTGCACTCCCACGTATTCGCCACCAATCTGCTGCTTCACTCATTTTGTCAGACTCAATTCTAGGAACAGGAATATGGTAGTGTTTAAAAATAAGTACAGCAGAGTTATACTGATTGAAAATAATGTTGCCGATCTCATTACTGTGAAATGAGTTCAGATGTTCGACAAGCCAGAAACAACAGAGTATTTTGGCAGGAGTCTTTTTTTTTTATTATTTACTGCGATTTTCATGGCTGCTTTTTGCCAGTGAGATCTTTGTTACAGACGGCTGGAGAATTGTTGGACTGTAACTTGAGTTAATATGTCAGTCAAATTCGATAATTTGCATAGCTGAGGTTATATGAACTCTGGCCTAGCAGGAGAATAAAAACTCTGGCCATGAATAAAGACAGTAAATGTAGGATATCTTATGTGCTTTGTGTCTAGAAATCATTGGGTCTGGAAATGCCATTAAAAAACACTTTGCTGCCAGCCCTAAGCTGATCAGTCACAATGTTTTATGATCATTACTTTTTTTTTTTTTTTTTAAATAATACAGATGCATCATATTTAAAAAGACCAAAGGCTGAAATAGCCCAGAAAGTTACATTAGCCTGTTGATTCCTACAGGGATCAGGGATTATTGTTTTTAAAGGATTTGGGCAAAAATTAAGCCCGGACAAACCCCCAAATATGTTACAGTCCCTAAATTTGTGGCGCAAAGAAACTCAACATGAGATGCTACCACCTTGCTGTGGGTCGCAGAACTTTTAATAATAATTACTTACAAAGATCGACCATAAATAAAGGCCGATCTTTGTCAAAACAAAAAGGAAAGAAGGTGTTGAAACAATCACATTGACCATCAGATTGAGGCTTTTTTTCTAAACTAATATTAGTAAACTAAACTAATTACACTAGACTGCTTGTAACCACCAACTCAACTAATAATTAATAAGCAAAACTGCAAAAAGTAACTGAGGAAAAAGGCTGGTGCTGATAGAGGAGATATGCTCTATCCCCTCTGGCTTTATATGAATGCAGGTGAGCCTCTGCAGCCAATCAGCACTAGAGGGGAACCAGAGAGAGAGTGTGAGGTCATAAGGATGAAAAACAATATATGGATGGTAAATGTGTCAATTCACTGAGGCACGCTTTATACTGAGGCTGTACTGGTTAGCGCAGCTATTCTTTATGCTATAATAAAGCTAATGTCACCATGTCACCCCGCTAATGCTAACATTCTGATTGTTTTTTTTTTTGTGTTTTTTTTTTATCACGTGTACAGTGTTGACACACACAGTTTTAAATTTTTGCATTTAATAAGGAAGGAATCAAATGTTTTTTATGCCTTTCGTCAAGATTCACATGGATGTTTCAGGCTTCAGCAGCCATGTCTAAGGAGGGAAGTAGACAAAGGAGGGAAACTAAACAGCTGAATGCAATTGAGGTAAACAACAGGCAGGAAGTAAAAATATAGATAATGCATTTGAGACAAAGAAAAACAGGAAATAAATAGAAACAGTGAACACCAGTGAACTTAACAGAGAACAAAGAGATGAAATTTAAAAGTCTGGAAACTCAGAACTTTGGATTCAAGACCCAGGACCTTGACACCTTGTTTTTCATTCACTTTGGATAAGCTGACGTAAATGAATTATGGAGTCTTTGTGCTGCTTGCGCTGGAAATTGAGAGAAATTAGCATTTCTGAATCGCCAGTGCAGGCATCAGCCGGTCAAATCGCATTTATTCAAATGCTTCAGTGTAGCTGTTTGTTGATGAAATCACATTAAGCAAATATCCCGAGAATCCAGAAGAATTGCAGGAATTAACCTGCTGTGTATGAACAAAGTTCCTAAGAGCCAGCTAGCTTGGCTGATCACTGCAGTAAAGAGTGATCAGCAAAGTATCTGGAATGCCCACCTTCAAGCATTGAAGCATGAATTATGCTTCTGTGTCAGTCCTACGTATGTAACCAGAAATCCCCTCTGAACCCCACAACATAACGTGATGTGCACCTCTCGAAAAATGTAACTACACGTCAGGTCGACGCAGCGCAAGGATCGTGATTACCGCGTAGAGTTCAGAGGGGATTTCAGGTTACATATGTAGGCCCTGCAAAGACCCGACGCAGAATCATAATTCAGGCCTTAGGCTGGAGAACCGGTGGCTGAACAGTCATTCCTGTAATACTTCTTTGAAGTCCGCCGCCTGGGGAGCATACGTAGTTGGTGCACTGTAATGTAAATTCTCCATGGATGAGTTCACGTGGTCACAAAAACAGACAACAGTGCGAACATCTGCACGGACTCTCGCACTCACCGTCCGATGACGAAATTTGCATCATTCGGACCTGAGCGGACTCGCGGACATGGGAAGCATAATCCCGGCTTCGCAAAGATGTTTGTGGGTGACCTTCTAAGACTGCATTTGGCTGTTTCATCTTGAAAAACCACAGATGTTTGGAAAATTGGATTTTTTGTGAGATTGGTGTTATTTCCATTCAGTTCTAATTACACTTGATTGATTTTGATTAGGATTTTATGGTGTGACTAGGGGGAATTTTTCAGGGCTTTCTGTAGCCAGTGGATATGTAGCAAGCCTATTCAATTGTGAGTGGTCAGAGTACCAGACGACTACAAATGGAAACCAGATCCTATAACTTGCCTACAGATATTTCCTTATTCATATGTAGATATCTATTTAACTAGTTCGATGGTAGATAGATATCAAAAAGAACATAAAAACAAGGAACCAATAAGACACAGCAAATAAAAAAGAACCAGCTAACAGCAGTAGGTCTAATAAATCCTGGCCATTTTTAATGAATTCTGTCAGCTTTGGGTGGTGGTGGTATCCAAGAGATGAGCATCACTTCTTCCAAGAGGTTACCTGGCTTTGATTTATCTTTCAAATGAGACCTGACTCCTCCTTCTACTGCTTCACCATTAGACGTATTTACACCCACTTATTCCCAGTTAGTGCTTTTATTTTTTTGTTTGTTTTGATTTGTCTAATGAATACCAGAATCTCTGCAGAACAAGTGCAGCGGCTTTGGATTTTTAAGGCACCCAGTTTTATATCCACAAAGTTTATCGCATAAATGCGACCGCATCTAACGACTTCAGATCCTTAAGCGTGGAGTAGATGACAAACTCTAATTTATTATTAGCACATTTTATGTGCAGTTAATCATTTGAAGAGGGAGGAGGATGCTCGAGCTTCATCTGTGGCATTAATTAAGTGAAGTCGTTATGCTACTAATTAGCTGATCCTGAAAGGATTCTTGTATTATTTTAATTTATTATCAAAGTGACAATCGGCTGCTTCCCTTTAAAAAGAAATTGTGCTGTTAGGAAAACACAATAACTCTTAATCTGGTACATCTTCAGCGCATGACCTGTAAAACACTCGCAATCTGCTCTCGAAAGATGGCTTTTTCAAGCGCAACCTCACCGAGTGTCTCTTTCAGTTGGTGCATTACAGTAATTTTCTTTACATCAGGTGTCGAGTATATGCTCAGCTCCAAGTTGTGTGTCTTCAGCCCTTTAGGACGAGGAAAGAAAAGTATCCAGAAAAAATGATAATGTGCAGAGTTTCATCTGCAGTGCAGATATTCAGTTAGCTCTTGTTGGATTAGCAGGGAGCCTCATTAAACACGTTTTTTTTTTTTTTGTCCTCATGTTCTCCTTAAACTCCCAACTTCTTTTTCTCAATAAGAGGTCTGTCAGACTCCTCTTGTTCCTTTTATCCACATGTCAGTCTTTTGTCTCCTGCACCTTTTTGAAGGTTCACATCGGCACCAGAGCCCTCGGATTGTTTGAAGATTGTGTGTGTGGTTTAGATTGTTCTGACATAAGTTGCTGATTTAATGTCACTCTACACCTCAAGACTTTGTCATCTGGTAGAATTTTGTTTCTTTCTTTCTTTTTTTCTTCCTCCTTCCTCTCCTTTAAACTGGAAGTCTCTTTGAAGTGCATATGCTACTGATAATTGAAGCAATATAATTCACTGAAGATAATAAAGAGAGCCTCATTTAATGGATTCTGTTCTGAACTGAAATGAGACACAGTCACAACTGCTCTATCGTTGTTTTTAATTTATTAGAGCGCTGGATGATCTGCCGCTTTTGAATGAGGGATGTTGCAAATTTGTCCATTCATCTAACATCATATTTACCTTGTTATCCACACTGAAACAATAGTTAATTAATGAACCGAGAAGAGTTGTCATAGTTTTCAGTCAAAAAAGAAAAAAAAAAGCCAGATGTTTAGTGATTGTAGCTTTTAAATGGGATTTGCTGCTTTGTATCTTTCAAAAACACCTTAAGTGTATTTGTGGTTTTTGGGCTTTGGGAACCTGTGAAGGGTAGTATTCACTAACTAATGAAGGATGTGTCCAAACAATAACCAAGACAATAATAAGATTAATTTAGAGTACCTGACAGCTCTTGCGTACGTGGTAGAAGATATTTGTGGCGTTTGAGCCCGTTGTGGAGGCTGGTGTTTGCACCGTACAGTTTCCTGGACCATGCAAGACCGCATGACATTTGTGCTATAGCGGTAGCTACTCGTCAAAATGATGAAAAATATTGCTGTGAACAGTATGTTGCAACATCACAAAATAAACAATAGAGGTTTTTATTTCATCGTCTGATATATTACCACATTGCACAGCCCTAAAGACAACATTGCGCTGTGTTATTTGATATTAATTGAAACATGCTGAGCGGCAGCACAGATATTAAAATCACATTACATAAAATATTAAACTCACTCTGGCACAACAACGCCTCTATAAGGTGCACTTGCAGGTACATGAAGAGAGACTTGTAGCAGCAGGTAGCAACAGGTGACAGCGCGCACAGGCTGTGGATAGTTGCTGTACACAAATCTGTGACACAGCAGGTATGAAAAGAGGACCATTTTAACGTGCGCACAAGACTCTGTTATTGTTAACAGATAATGAGACGAGTCACGGCCCCGTCCTTGATCATTTTATTACATGGCGTGATCAGTCCCATCTTCAATTAAACACGTCTAAGACAAAAGATATGATGACTGATTTTAGAAAACGCACTCGTGCACACGAGGTCACGCCCATTAAGGCGCAGACGGTGGAACGTGTTCGGTCTTTTAAATATCTCGGAACAATTATTGATACTTTGAGGAAAACTGTTAAGCTGTGTGCAAAAACAAGGACACCAGGGTCTGTCAGGTTTAAGGAAACACCATTATTTCCACATTGATGATTTTATTTTATCTCGCTTTTATTGGGTCTGTTTTATCCTTTTCCTTGGTGTCATGGCTCGGATATTCATCTGTAAAGAACAGAAACTCACTCAATCAAAGTGCTAAATGGTCTAAGAGGCTGATTGGTGAGCCACAGCTGAGCCCAGCATCCCTGTACACAGACATTTACAGCAGTTGGCTGGTTCGATTTTACCTGACAGCGGGCGTCCTTTGCATAGTGAGTGAGAGTTGCTTCCATCTGGTTGAAGGTTTCTGGTCCCAAAGTGCAGAACAACATGGTTTATAAACAGTTTTGTTCCAGCAGCCATCTCTCAGATAAACAGATCCCATTTTTTTCCATCCTACACGATGCTGTAAATTCTCTGTTTCTATTTATTTCTTCAGTTTGTTGTATTACGCTTATCTGTTCTCGGTGTTTTTGAAGACTCGCTCACTGCAGACCAAATCTACCTGCGGGTACAAATAAAGCAACCTGAACTTAACCTGAACCCGACGGCGCCGGGTGCCGTTTCCATCGTGGGTTATCGTTTGGCTTTTCAGATATTTGGTCATAGATGACCAAAGTTATTCTAATCATCCATAAGGGACGGCAATGTGAACATCCAGACTGGATATTCCAGACTCTACCAAAAGCCAGCGCAACATAAATCTTTGTTATTTATTGTTTGCCATTCTGTTTTCACATTCACTCCTCGGATAGTTCATAGATTCCAAAAGTGTTAGCAAATGTTCACCTTGAGACGTTCGCTTTCGTTGACCACGATGATTCAGAGTAAAGATTTCCTCGTCCCGTGAAAGCAAAAATGATTAACTGCACATAATCTTCAGCTGCGCACTTCATAATTAGAGCAAAAAAAAAAAAAAAAAACCCACCGTGCCGAAGTGCTAAAATAAAACGACCAATTATTTTTTTATTTTAAGGAAGCGTCGCCGTGTGAAATGACCCTCGAAGTGAAAGAAATAATAGGCTACAACTTGAGACACAGAAAGTGAGGAAAAACATTGATGTTGAACTTTAATTATTAATCTTCTTGTGTCCTGACTGCAGGTGACAGGGCCACCGTGTTCCCTGTTTTGGACATAGACCAGAATGATATTGTGGACACTAATGGAGCCGGAGATGCTTTTGTTGGAGGTATGGCATTATTAAGTGCATAGCTTCATATCTGTGTACGGTCCAATTAACCTTTGGTACTGGCCAACTATGTAATGTAGTAAAATCTCCAGATTATATGTGGGTGACTTTTACCCTGCTGTTTTTCACTCCAATCATAGCGCCATGTAAAACAGCCATCATTTAGGTCCTGTTGAGGAAGAAACAGCACTGTCCCTTTATTCCAGAAGCAATTAGTACCTCGCTCGTTTTAATCCTAACTGCTCCCCAAACTATTCTCAGAAGTGATGGATGGTTACGGGTTGACCTCTGCTCTTCTGTCTACCCAGGATTCCTCTCCGCGTTGGTACAAGAGCACGCGTTGGAGGAGTGCATCCGGGCCGGACACTACGCAGCCAATGTCATCATCAGACGGGTCGGATGCACCTTCCCAGAGAAGCCAGACTATCACTGATGCATTCGAAAACACTGCACATGTGTCTTTTCCACAAAATACTTGTATTTGTATGTTTCAGGATTTTGTGTACACTTATTTTGTATTCACAGTGACAGACTACATGGGACTAATTGCCTCAGCTTGACTATTTTATCAAGCTGTAAAAAGCAGCTCGGATGTTTTAGTATCAGTCAAATACTGGAATAATTGGTGTCTGTTTAAAGGATTATTCCACTAAAATCTGTCTTTTGGGTGTGAGAAACTGAATGCGCAAGGGAAGGTGGTGGGAAAGTGTCCAAATGTGTAAGCACATCTCAAGAAACAAATCAGCATAATCTACCGTACTTCTCTAACATCGATCCATATTTTTTTCCATTACTGAGCAAACGTCGTGTCCCAGTAGCTCCTCTGTGTTGCTGGAGTTAGCGTATTTTAGCGATTTATTTGGAAGTTGTTAAAAAAAAATTAAAAAAAATAAGCTGGCAGAGAAGTGCATTATCCTGAAAGAGTGGTTTGAAAGGTTTCTACGTGACTCCTTCATGGACTCCAAATCACAGCCAAAAATAAAGATATATTTAAGTGTGTGCAGAAACCTCTCAAAGCCATTCCTACTGCAGAAGCCACTTCTTCATTTTATTTTTATCCTAATATTTATTATTGTTTCAAACGATAATGCCTTTGCCTGTAAATTGCTAATTACACTTATTCAGTGACGAGATGATAGTGACACAGAAGTGGTGTACGAGTGCGAACTACGAGTGCACAGCTGTAAGGTACAAACTTTCCAGCGCAATCTATCGTGCCTGCAGGGGGTGGTGGGTGAGATTTGTGATGCTATGAAATAGAAACTAGAGTACATTTCCACTTCAGAGTATTCCTTTAATATTTAGCTGCCATGCTGCAGCAATCAGGGATGGGGTACTGACAATCTTAATAGATCTTAATGGGACAAAACTGAAAAAGTGTTTGTTTGTTTGTTGTTTGTTTTGGTACTATTCAAATAAATCAACTGATCCCACCACGAGACTTCTGGAGAATTTTGACATTTAAGAGCGGTTTAACCCAGAGGTGATGTTTGTTTTAGGACATCCAAAATTTTTTTTTAAAAAGCAACAATGTAGAAACAATGTTTTAACCCGCAGAGTTTGTGAGTTTCCTCATTATTCAATCAGCCAGAGGCACTAGCTCTCATGCTAATCACTTTTGGATGGCTCAGCACCCTCCATTATGGGCCTGGTGTCCTGGCTCTGCTCAGCTGCCCCCCGCTCATGCTTATTGGGTCCTAACTGGACTCTTGTGGTCTGGAGCTGCACTGCAGGGCTGCAAGAGATCATTTTTCTCAGTTTAAGGGATTAGTGGTCGCTCTTCGCTGGAGTCATTAGAGGGACCTGAAAATTAGGCTGATCCTTCGTACCCAGCTGTGCTGTCGCTGGGGGTTGGAGAAGGGGATCAGAGGGAGGCCCTATCCACCCACCCCCATTTACCGAGGGCCAGCAGAAGTGTCGGGCAGTGTCTCAAGTGTTTCGTGCAAAATAATTCAACACTTATCTGTTCTGCAAAGAAGTGTGATTGAGAATTTTTGATTTATTTTTTTTTTTTGGTTCCCCTCGCACAACCTGTTACATCATATTGTCGTTTTATTTCCTTTGAGCATATCAGATGGAATCCAGTATTTACACTCCCCTCACACGCAGCCCTGTTTTTGTAATGAGGCAGAGTTTATGCATTTATGCTAATTGGGGGCCATCTAGGTGAAAACATTCTCCAGCCAAAATGTTATTAACAACTTTGAGACACTTTTTTTTTTTCATCAGCTTTTTTTTTTTCTTTTTTCTTTTTTTTTTTTTAAAGGTTTCACACAGATGCGCTTTGAAAAGGACCACATTTCTGATTGGGCAAGATCACACTCCATGGCAGCTGGTTCATTTGCTTCTCAAGATGACAGATGGCAAAACACAAACACAAAAAGAGGGAGCCATGATTAAGTAATGAGAATGCCTGCCACAATAAGGAAACTACCAAACATACTTTTTCCCCCCACTTTTGCTGGTTAACTTTTGCCTTGCTTTTATGAAAGCAAGACGCAAGAAAACAAACACAGAAAACTATACATTTGATTTGGGTTTTTATTATTCGGCGCTGTTTCTTTTGTAAGCGGAAATGAAGCAGCGATCTGCAAAATCTCTTTTCGTTTAAAGGCTCGAGTTAAACTCACTTAACTAATCAGAGCAGCAGAGAGAAGGACTTGATTTTGTGACATTTGCCTACTTTTTAAAATTATTATTATTTAATTGCAGGGAAAGGAGGAACTGGGGCCCTGGCCAGTGTTTTGCCCCGCAGATGGGCAGCAGTGTTTGTGAACACCAGTGCGGCAGTTGGCAGGGATTGAGGTGGGGGGGGGGGGGATGGGCAGATTGCAATGGCACATGCTCCAATTCAAATTATCCCTGGACCCATGCAGCAGTGGAGGACCTGCTGGGGCCCAGGGTGGCATTCATTATAACCAGACACAGGCAGGTTTTTGGTCAGCGCCTCCATCGTGACACGAGTCCTGAAAGCATCAAATCTGAACTCTCACAATTTTACAGCTGCACCTCAATGAAATAGCATTTTATTTGCACACATTTTTTTTTTACCACAAATTATCATTAAGCAGATTCAAGCAAGTGCCGAGGACTGAATGGCGGGAAGATGGTGAATGATGTGAATTTTTCAAGTAGGACGAATGCACGCAGGTCAGCAGGAAAGATCAAGGTAATGAGGTGAGCCCCGTCTGATGAAGATGCAGTATAATGGCAAAGTGACAAGACGTGTATTAAATGAATGCAAATCAAATTACACATCAGAGGCCCCCCCCCCTTAATATTTTTTTCTTTTCAAAGGCAGCTTGTACAGTACTGCATGTGTTCATAATCTGATGGGAAGTTACCAATTATCTCTCTAATTACATCCTATGACTGCATGAAAAATTAGCTTTCTGGCATTTCTAATGCTGCTAAAGTGTTGGTGAACGAGCGAGGCCAGTGCAAATCTATAAACAAAAAAAAAGAAACTGAAAATTTAATGATCTACATTATTGCTTACAACTATTGCTCTTCCCTGGGCTTGGTGAAGTTAATTAACAGATTAGTTGGGGGGGGGGGGGAGTAGTGTGCAATATCCCTCGCGGCGCTGGGTAGTATTGGCCAGTGCAAGAAATGTGTAAGGATTTAAAACAACAAAACCAAAGTCTGGATTTATGTGGTTGTGCTGAAATCAGCCCCATCAGAGCGCATCAATTTGGAAGTTTTAAAATGCCCATGAGGTGTTAATAGGGCTGTTACGACATCAAAATGTCACTTAGCAAGCCGAGGCTAATCCACTAAAAAACACACATACACACACACAAAAAACATGGAAGTGTAAAAATGTTCCTCTTGGCTCATCACTGGACGTGTTGATGGTGAGGGGGGGCGAAGTGAAATTGACAATATCATTGTAGGAGCGCACTAAAGGGGCGACGGTCCGCTCCACTACACTGAAGTAGGGATGTCTACAGTGGAAGAAGAAGAAGGGGGAGGGTACCACTTTGTCACAGGCTGCTATGTAGATTAACCTTTCAATTAGTTGTTATCAGGTCCTCTCCATGTCTCGGCGCAAGCTTTTCAGCCTTCGTTTTAAGAGATCAAATCCCACGAAATCGCTCGGATATGTCGCTTCGCATTTATCCTTCGACGTTTTCCCCGATAACGAAGAGGAGTATCCGAGGGGGGGAAAAACTTGAAGAGGTAAAACTACCAGCAAATATTTACGGTAGCCTGTGCCCTCTCTCTCGCTCTCTCTCTCTCGCTCTCTCTCTCTCTTTTTTCCTCTTTCCTACTAGTTATATGTTCATCCTTGCATGAAACTTGGCGTTAATTTGTTGTGCCTTCTCGCCCACGGTGGCGGCGGCGGCGGCGGAGGCTGATTAGATCGGTTTGTGTATAACATCTTAACAGGGGGGGAAAAGCGCTGCGAAAAATCAAAAGGAGGGCTGTGTACCGTTTCCAAATATATAATGTGGAAAATGAGAGCGGAGCTGAAGCTGAGAAATGGGGAGCACTATAGCGAAGAACTAGCGATACATAATTGAGAAGCGGTGATGAAGGAGCCGCTCTCCCGGCAGCCGTGTTAACTTGTATTCCCCACTGAACGTCTGTTCCCCCCTCCGGGGCTCACTATTTGTCCTCATTGGAGATATTTGATAGTTAATGGTGATAAAGAGGTCATGCCATCATTGCACAGCGCAACACGGGACGTTAATAATTTCTCTGGCGGATGTGGAGCGAGCGGAAAACCTACTTTTTTTTTTCTTTTTTTTTTTCTAAGATAACGAAACGTATATTTATCGCCCCCTCTATTTAATAGTTTAAATGTTAAATATCGGGAGAATTACGGCTCCTCTCGGGGAAATAATGAAAAAAGGGGAGGAAGATAAAGAGGGGGGGGGGGTAGCATGCATTTATGCCTGCAGGAGTCTTGCATATGCTACCTGGAATTATTTTTAAAAAATAAATAAAAAGATCTGTGTGCCACTTTAAATCAGTAGCGAGGGCCTTTGTAGGTTTTATGCAAACAAATGATAGATTTAACAAACAGCCAATTAAAGTCTAAAACGATCCAAATCACTTTCAAGTGTAACCAACTGTTTCAAGGGGGAATCTAAGTAAAGGTGGGCCGGTGTTAAACGCTTTGTAAATGAGGTTAAATATTCATCTCATTTAATTACAACTTAACTATTTCGTGCCTGCTATAGTGTATTTATAACGCAATAATAACCTGTCGTCTCGTACGGAGCCGCAAGTTCACATATTACGAGCGCTGGAGGTGAATGATATTAATTTATCACTGTAGGCACCTTAAGAGGCGGGTCAATTGAGTGAAGTGACAGATCATACAGCCAGTGCCGTGCCTCTTAGAGTGAGCTCATACATAAAGATTGACATGTGCTTTATCAAACCAGAAATCGGATCTTGTCTTTACAGCCAATATTGAAGTTGCTAGGGAGGGCACATTAGTGTAGGTAAGCTTTAATGAGACTCCATTGGATTGTAATCAGCGTCATGTCGGATTCATGTAAACTACAACATTGTAACAAAATGGCGACTGTTTAGGTGACATCAGTATTGCTGGCAACGCTGTCATTTATCTGCTCAACTCGGCGGAGCGCAACTCTCGGTTTGTTAACGTAGTTTTACCGCCGCTTTCTTCCGTCGTCAAACGGCTCGGTGGCGACTGCGGACGTGCCCCGGAGCGCCTGTCAGCAGCTGTCAGGAAGTGAGCATTGATTATTACGTGTGTCATTAAAGCTCGCGCTGATCAGTTTCGTCGCCGCGGACGTCGAGCTGTCAAAAAGTCTCGTGTGGATAACTAACGGTTAAACTTTTACGTATGATCTCCTTTTTTTCGTTTTCTTTTTTTTTTTTTTTTAATGTGTGTGTTTTTAGCCAGTTTGTGTGTGATATTTAGTGCAGCAGAAATAAATGTTCACTCGTAAGGCTACCTTTTTTTTAAATGCCGAAAAAGGATTCTGAGCTTTCGAGGTGACTGTATACTTTCCCAGAAGTCGGTAGAAGTTTCTAGCTGCCTGTCATAGTGTGAAAACTTACTACTTGCAGAAAAGAGTCTCTTTTGAAATGGACATCTGGTTTGGTGTGTGGATTATGGTGTCAGACTATGGATTAAGTCACTCTGATTTCTTTAGCAGCCATGACAGCGCCTGCATCTGTTTTTATCCATCTGTTTCTCATGTTTTAGCACATCTTAAAAAGTCCTGCATTCCTCTGGCTTAGCTTTTATACCCGATATGCCATCAGCTAGTTTATAGAATGTGAATAAGGAGAAATAAAAGTTGATTTGACAATTTGTTTTTCCTTTTTCTGTTTCTTTTAGATTTAATCTGGAATTTTATTAAACTCAGCTCCTGGTCAGCTGGTGACTACCATTGTGGAATTTACTAGTGCCAACTTTTATTGAAGGTCAATGTCAGATACCCAGGATTGAGAAGAAGTAGTGAGCGGATGCGATTGTGGAACATAACTTCTTGATCCTACTAAGGATGTGGATGTACCCAGTTTTCAGCAGCAGAAAGGGGGAATCTTTATGGATCACATTTTTGTGAGGCTAATTGTTCAACCATGGTAAAACTTGCAAACCCTCTGTACACGGAGTGGATTCTCGAAGCAATACAGAAAATCAAAAGGCAAAAGCAGAGGCCCTCGGAGGAGAGAATTTGCCATGCAGTGGCAACGTCGCACGGACTGGACAAGAAGACCGTCCTTGAGCAGTTGGAATTAAGTGTTCACGATGGCTCTATCCTCAAGGTTACAAATAAGGGGAGCGCCTCCTACAAGGACCCGGGAAATCCTGGAAGAGTTGTATCAATCTTACCTGCAAATGCACCTGTGCCATCAAAGGAATCTATATGGAATTTGAGCGATCTGCGCCATATTGATTGGAATAAAATACTTAGGAGGGCCATCGAAGGCCTGGATGATATCCATGGCTCCTCGCTGAAGAACATCGAGAGGTATCTGAGGAACCAGGATGACCTCTCAAACATTGTCGATAACCCCGCTTTCCGGCAGAGGTTGCGGCTGGCGGCTAAGCGAGCAGTCAACAACGGCAGGTTGTCAAAAAATGGTCCGAGGTATAAGCTCAGCCATGGGAGCATGGAGGGATGGAGCTCCAGGTGTCCAAGTGCTTCCCCCTTGGTCCTGTCATCTGTGACACTCCTCCCCCACGAGCGAGACCAGGTACACACACCTTGGCCTCTGCATTCCTATGCCTTCAAACTCATGTTGTGTCATCCTGAGCTTTTCTGTGCCCTTATGCTGCAGTTAACCCAAAAGGAGACATTCCTAAAAGTAAAAAAACAAAACAAATATTCCTGTTGTATTGTTTTTATCTTCTTACCAAGCTCTGACATGTGCCACAGCTTTGCTGTGTGAGTAGTAAAAACTTTTTGGTTCTTTAACAGTGGCATTTATTTGAGATCGCCACCAATTAGGAAGGTTGAAAGTTCGGGACATGATTGTGGTCTTAGCCTTTGGGACTTAAGTTTGGCAGGTCTGATGTAATGCCATCTAGAGTGCATCCCTTTGGGGTTGTGTTGCTGTTGGTCTCCATAATAATAGAGTTTGGATAATCAGAAAGTCATGCTGACTGTGTGGTAGGCAGTCTGCTGTAGGCTTTCCACAGGTTATGTAACCCTAGCCTAATGACCTTAAAGGATGTGGCTGGCTTTCTTGTGAGTTGGTGAACAAAATTATGATAGATTATTGGTAATTTGCACAGAAATGAGCATGTGTTGAGAAAGTAAGACTGAATATTCTCCAACTGCATGCAGCTGTTATGAACTTTGTGCAAACTGAGATGCCCCAGAGAGGAAATAACACCATATAAACAAACTTTCAACATCCACGGGGTGGTTTATAGTTTGCAGAGATTGTGTCTTTGTTACTGGTATTTAACAATAACACAAGCTGCTGACAAATGTCTGTAACATGACAGCACTTTTGTTCTTGCTTTGCAATCTTAAGACACTGTCAAGAGTGGGTAGAGCGCTCGATGGAAAATAGTTTTCTCCGTGTGACCTAAACTGCAGCGTGCAGTCATCTAGTCGTCGAGGCTTTTTTGCATATCATGTGTTGAGGCTTATCAAGATGAAATGCGGTCTAGTTTATGCACAAGTTATGCAGCTGAAGTGGCGAGCAGCATCAGGCTATAGAGATGTCACCCTGCTCTTCACCAGTTTCACAGTGAATAATCAGGAAGCGACACCTTGATACTGCAGCCACAACTGTGACTGTGTCTGTGGTGAGGCCAAAAGTGAAACTGAGAAGTGTTTAGAGACACAGTGTCCTGCAGTGGTTCTCATAGCTGAGGAAGGCCTGCTGTTTTCCATTTGGAACATTTCAACCTATTGCTCGCGGCCTGATGACATCACCTCGCCCAGTCCAGGTTTGCTGTTCACTTCAAAGGATGAGACAGCTCTGCCTGCTCAGTAGTTGAGTGTGTGTGCTGAGAATAAGAGATACTTTGAGGTAAAAAAGAGCAGTCTTGGTTTAGAGTTTATTAGATTCTGAAGAGACTCTGGCAGGAACAAAGGCAAGGAATGAGAGTTTTTTTTTTCCTGCTGTGTTATGCAACCACTTGAGCTCTCTCTCTCCCTCTCTACCAGCACTGTTCTAATAGGACCCCACCCCCTCACTCAGGACAGCCTGCTCTTTTGAAGCAGCATAATTTCCTGTAATGTACTTAATTTAGAATCCCCA
The DNA here is from genome assembly GCA_034780415.1 of Cichlasoma orientale. Taxonomy (NCBI): domain Eukaryota; kingdom Metazoa; phylum Chordata; class Actinopteri; order Cichliformes; family Cichlidae; genus Cichlasoma; species Cichlasoma orientale. The sequence goes on along the minus strand of JAVDPK010000532.1, from coordinate 133,314 downwards.
AGTAAATCATCAGCATCTCTTCAGCTGCGTTTCTCTATTATTATTATTATTATTATTATTATTTTTTTTGCATTTTTCTATTGTACAGATTGCAAATTGCTATTGGTTTTTAATCACCAGACACAAGAATATTCCTAATGGAAATTAATCCAGCTTCTGGATCAGCCTTCATAGCTGAGTCAGTGGAGACTGTGTTATGGAGCCTTATTAAGCCTAATTATTTTAAACAACTTCAGATCACCATGCTCAGAGCATTTCATCAGCGGCATACACAGGTTGCGCATTAGCACTATCATTATCACTCTTTATCACTTTAGCGGAAATCATATTTAAAGTTGTTTGTTAGGCCATAATACAAGTGTCACACATTCACTTTATGTACCTAAACAACAAGCCATAACCCAAAGTATTCCTAACACCAAGGCTCAGATCCCTTTGTCTGCATCTGTTAGCAGTGATAATGCAGACTGTCTTGTGATCAAGGACGACTGCTAATATTTTTCCCTTTTTGTCTGCTCAAAGCAAATCTGAATTCAACTTTGATGAAGCCTTAACTGACAGACTTTGCACAGTCAAGTTAACAAAGCACAGGTCTTACCTATTACAGCTGAAACAAGCCATTTTTTTCCTAAACTTCCTCCCATTTAAAGCTTGCTTTCTTCTGATTGGCTGCCCCTCCCAAGAGATATTATCTGCTGTCAGTGACAGCATGTAGAGACAAAAGTAGAAAAGACTGTACTCGGGTGTTTAGAGCAGCGTGCTACTGAGCTTTTGGTTCACAAAGATTACTTGCACTAATCTTAATAGTATTTTGTCCCCTTTACATACAGAAATCATTGAGATCATCATATGCATTTGGACTCTGAAGGATATTTTATAAACAGCACTGTTTGTAGTCCTTGAACTTGCTGCCTTTTATCTGAGCAGGTGTTTACGTGTTTTATTTTGAGTTACCATCACATATATCAAAAATCACCAGTTACCTCTGAGCCAGAGTGTTAAGTCATACAGGTGTAGCCTCATCACAAAGCTCATCACATAGATTTTTTTGTGGTTTTATGTCCATAATCACAGCTGTGTGAGCAGCAGTCTGCTTCTAATGCCAGCCCGCTTTCAAATATTGACCTGGCAGGTTGGAAAATAGAGTAATCATTGATGTGGCAGTAAACTGCTTCCCCTCGCCGTAGCAAGTAATTGATACAGCCAGGAACAATGACCAGATTGCCATTGCATCCCTGCTTCACTTTCCCTCTGGGGTTCATTTGGATGGAGTGACGGGCTGAAGGGATGCTGCTGTTTTTGTGTTTTGTTGACGGATGGAAAAGAAAAAACAACACCTCCCCCCCAATTCAAATGAGGGTCAGCATGAGGTTGGGGCCAGCAGAAATTTGAAAGATGCAAATTTGGTTATAGTCAGGATGATGATCTGCGTCATAGAAACCAGGAACTAATTATGGCCATCCCTAGAGAGCCCTCCAAGGCTCCAGTCAATTGGTGAGGTCTTAGTGTGTAAACTGATGATGAGGTGGGTTATTTACGGTCACACCCTGCGAGTGTTATTTTCCGTTAAGAACTTCCTCTCAAGCCGAGAAGGAAACCACAGTTTGTTTGTTGCTTCTGTAGAGGCTTTTATGTATGATCTCACATTTAAAGGGAGTCTTATGAAAGCCATACTGCAGGCATCTCTGTTAAGTCTGGTCTTGATTTCAGCCTAAGATTCATTAGACTTCGACTGGCTGCTGTATGAAGTAATGACACTAAGTCTTCCCAGTTCTCTCTCTGAAGTCGGCCTCTCTTCACTCTGAGTGATCAATGGGGAAATTCTCTTAAACCTTGAGCTCATATTTGACTTCTTCTGAACTTAACGATAAGCCCTTAAATGAGCGTTTGTTCTGAGACTTGCAACATTTACTGTGGATCATGGCAGTAACAATGAGAGCATGTTTTATTATTGAGGTAATTTGATTACATGCTGGTTAATCCTTTCAGACTGGAGTGCAAGCTTTAAGAATTGGATTAAGCCCTTAAACTATGATTACTAAGATCACTTACCCATTCAGATGTAATGGATAAAGGAGGTGGATCTCAGATGCAGCATATCTCTGAGGATAAGATTCATTTATTATTCATTTCTAGTCTGTGAGAACTCAACTCTTTTTTTTTTTTCCCATTCTCTGAGCTGCTTCTTCCAGCTGATATTTTCGTGGCTGTTTCATTAAATCTGCACTCTTCATGTTAACCAGCAATACATGACCAGTGATCTAAAACATCCTGACAAGACACAACGTGCAGGTATCTCTGTTCAGACTGTCTTTCTGTCCCTTAAACAGTTTGTCTCTGTTTGTGTTCCCACACCAGCTCCGGGTTGACCCCATCCCAATATGCAGTTTCTGTCTTGGAACGAAAGAGTCAAATCGGGACAAGCGGCCAGAAGAGCTGCTGTCCTGTGCAGACTGTGGGAGCAGTGGTAAGTCGCCTGGTGTAACGCTTCACTTATTGGATGTTCCCACGAGCCATAACGTACTGTAAACAAGACTAAACTGCTGGTATGTTAGCTCAGATAGTGTCAGTGTTTATGTGGAATGTAAGTCAGAAATATGGTTAAAATCACTGCATTGGTGTATATCATGATGTCATATTTATTTAAATTTTTCATTTAATGCAATAAACTAAGCTTGAGTTCTATCATCAGTCAAATGTTTTTCACATTTAATGGTGTTACACGGTGCTAATATTCACAGTTTTGTATGTGCCTGTGTTTTGGCTCAGTAGTTCTGTGTTTTTGAAAATATTTTCATGCATTATTTTGGCATATTATCAGTAACCCAACAAAACCATAAATATCTTCTTTTCACTAATGCTCTTTCATGATACATTAACTTGTATATCTCTCAAGTATAACAATCCCGCTTGACCTAAATTTAACATTAAAGGAAGCAGTGTCAGTTTCAGCTGCAGAACAGCACAAAAATAACACTGTGTATGTGTCCCTCTACTCTACTTCTCTACTTCTTGACAACACTGAATACACAGACAATCCTATTTGAATAAACTTTATTACTCGGGTGTTTGTGTTCACGGTGAGCTTTACATTGTGGCAGGTTGATTGACCCATTGCATGTGAGCAAGTGCAGGAAGGCCAATTAAAATGTGTAGAGCAAGTTGACTCATAGTACAAGATCAAAAAAAAACCCACACATACACAGTGTGCATCCAGCTTTAAAGGGCTAGCCCTCCTAGCATGTTGTACCTGATATGCAGAACAACTGTTGAGCAGTCAAAACCTTCTGGGTAGAAGTCACGCTCTAGAGTTTCTGCTCCAGGAGTGTGATTATATAGAAATAAATAGATTATTCAGAGGTGGTATTAAGCAGAGGAAGTCTAGAAATCTCGTCACGTTGCACGTAACAAACGAATTCAGGAATATTAAAGAAATATCAGCAAATTTCTGTCATCTCAGAATGTACAGTATATATTCAAGCCATCCAACCTTGGCAGAAGCAGTTCTCTACATCGGTTAGGCAGATGTCACATTCTTTCTCCATATTTTCCTCTTCCCTTTAAGGGATTTATTGGAAGAACAATCTGCAAATTGAGTGGCTGGAGGGATCCAAATTACTTGCAACCCTCAGAAGGGCAGATGCTCCAAGTGACCATTAGAATCTGAAATCACCCAAGTCATTTTCGTTCAGTTCAAATTATTTTATAGAGCCACTCCAGTTATAGTGGATCAAAGATCAACCCTTTCCCCGCTGCAGATTGTTGGCATTTCCTTTAGTGTTCTTTTGTTCCAGACAAAACTGCTAACCTCCCATAAAATTACCTCTGCCTAGGAGTCATTTATGTTTGAACAATTATTTTAAATGCCGTAAGGAATTGTTCTCCTGGTGACATTTTTATAGCTCAAATTTGACTAAGTAGCATCGAGGTGGTTTTCATTAACCACTCGTAGTGTACACAAATTGTGCTCTCACTGTAAAACAGCTGTTTTACAACCATGAGAGGGAGCTGGGTGAGGGAAGAGGCAAGCTTTTACATGACTTTCATGGATCAGCTTCCATTAGAATGAGTGCTGCTACTGTTTCTGCCTCATTAAGATCAAATTATCTGTAATTAGTGGCTCAGATGTTTGATCATACTGTTTTTAGACACAACTTGTGGCAGGGGGAAAAGTGTTGTGGACATACAGGCACAGGCCCGGCATTGTTTTTAGTGACGTAATATGTTAATGCTTAACCCGACTGTGTTGACAAATGGAAAACCTTGCCTCTGCTTGGTGACACAACCAGTGGTGGTAAAAAAAAAATGTCTCATGTTAATATGCATTTTTTATTGCTCCTAAAGGGCATCCATCATGTCTGAAGTTTTCCCCTGAACTAACCTCAAATGTGAAGAGATTACGGTGGCAGTGTATTGAATGCAAAACCTGCAGCTCCTGTCGAATACAGGGGAAAAACGCTGTGAGTATTATACATGCATCTTAACACACACCATTTTCAGTGTTGTTGGCTTGAAGGTAGATCCCATTTTGTGCATCCCTGAGGATTTGTTGAGATTTGTAAAGCCTCTCTTGTGCACAATTGGGCTTATTTTTCAAAAAAGACTTTAAATGACGGGGGTGTTACATGTATGCAACTGGGACATCCTTTACACATGCCTGCTGTTCCCTTTCAGGATGAGATGCTGTTCTGCGATTCATGTGATCGGGGCTTTCACATGGAATGCTGCGATCCGCCGCTTTCAAGAATGCCAAAAGGTGAGGTGTTTACACTGTCTGGCTTCTCTGTTTCCCCCTCTGCTGTCAATTCAAAGCCTTTTCTTCACAGACGGCCGTTTGGGGCTGTCACTCAGCACACAGAGAAGCAGCGGTGGCTTATTAGGAGCTTTGCATGCATATCAAATTATTCCAGCTTCCCCGGGGAGATTTGCTATCTCTGGATTACAGTACTGACCCTACAGTGAGGCTTGTAATGATGGTGCACGTACTGTAGTAGGATATTTGGCAGGCAATTCATACAAGTCACATAGCTGAGCTCAACAAGCTGACACGAAGTCTATTTTGCCGAACAGAGAATTGACCCAATGTTTTTCTTATGGATTTTCGCTTTGTGCTGAGTAATTGATTGTCATTGTGAGCTGGTGGGAATCTTGCCAGTTCTTCCTATTAAAGGAAATGTTTCAAATGAATGTACTGTATGTCCTCTGAATTGATGAACCCACCCAAACGGTACTCTCTGTGTTTGGACACCCTCCAGGAACCTGGATCTGCCAAGTCTGCAGGCCAAAGGAGAACGGGAAGAAACTGCTGCACAAGAAAGCCGATCAGATCAAACGTCGATATGCAAAGCCAATCGGAAGGCCCAGAAATAAGCTCAAACAAAGAATGTAAGTGTGCTGGAATCAACAAACAGCAGTTACATTATACTGAAGGTTCATTCTTTTTTATTCTATTTGGTATAATAACGATGCATTTTCGGGTAAGATCTTGAAATATGGGAACAGTTCTGAAGGGAGGTCAAATAGCTGCTTTTAAACAAAATGATGTTGGCAGCTGTCCTTGGTCCATTGCAAACATCCATTACAGTTTATACACCGACTCTGGTTTAACTTCCAGATATGATTCATTGTAAATTTAAAATTAAGCGGTAATAAATTTTGCTTTCACAGAGAATAAGAATAAAGAAATACACTTATATGCATTACATAGAATTAATATTGGCAAATTAATGTGTAAAAAGCGCTTAATTGTTGTTCCATGGACATGGTTTTCAGGTCTTTAAACTGAAGCCAGTGCATTTTTCTAATGGCCAGCGCAGGGAGACGCATCTAGTACAATTGTATAAAAGTCTATGGGACAGCAACCTCTCTGCACTCTTGTTCTGTGACCTCTGGAACCACCTTCCTAATTTATTTATGGTTTCAGTTTTACTGAGTACAACATGAAGTTATTCTTGTAAATGATGCTCACAATTAGTGTTTAAAGAGGAACAAAGCTGGGTATGCTTTAGGGTAGGGCTACCTTATGATTGATGGCTCGCTTCCCCCTTGAGCGTGCAGCATTCCTCAGTTTCCCGTTCCCTTACTCATCATGAAAACACCAAGACAGCAGCAGCCAAAATGCTAACTTAACTCTTATTTGAATACATATCTTAATATAAGAATATAAAAAAGAATCTCAGAGGATTTGTACAGCCCTTCTATCATTACAATATTTCGATTTAAATGCCATTTTCAATCAGCAGCAGTGCTAATAATAGTTTGAATGTGCTTTATTCGTGCCACAGAGGGACACTTCTGTTACAGCATGTTACAGCAGCAACAGTAACAGTTAAATTATATAGATAGTTATACAGGTTTTAATTATATAGACAGACGCTTTCATAATATATCAGCCCTGATGTGTGAACATGAATATCTTATTTAAAACTGTCCGCAACTTAAAATGTGCTGTGAACATTTCATTCATTCTGTGTATGAGGATATGAGCTTCTGGAGTCAGGTTACAGTAAACAAAGATTATTGCGTCTAACTGTAAATCTCACAGATAACTCTGAACAGGAAATGTAAAGGAAGACTTTTGGCTTTGTATAAATATTTCAGTTAACGACGCGGATACATTTTCGTGAATGATTTATGCCTCTGAAATGTAATTATATAATTACCTACCTGAGTAAATGTTTCTCATTTTGTTCTTGTTCCGGCAGGTCTGTAAGCAGTGGTGACGGCTCCATGGTAGCACTGGGAGGAAGGGGGTCACCTGGTAGGGGTCAAAAGATTACCGTCTGTTCCACACCTTCATCTGGTCATGCTGCATCTGTGAAGGACGCCAGAGACAGATTTGCTGTTGCAGACCCTTGTTGTGCGGTCGACGCCACCCAATTCACCACTTCCACTCCCACCACCACTCCCCTCCTCACGCCCACCTCCACCCCAGCTACACTCACTGTTAACAAGAAAACCAAAGGGCTTATCGATGGGCTTTCCAAATTCTTTACTCCTTCCCCTGTGGGCCGTCGCTCGCGAGCTGTAGCCGTAGAGTCGCCCGCCAAACAGTTAAGCTCTAGAGAAAAGGGTCCGCCCAAACTGTCCAAGCCACCAGAGCCGTTTGCCTTTGCTGCTGATGCCTCTCAAAAGATAACCCCCTCATCCTCTGCACTTCCTCCCGCTTCCACATTGCCTGGACTTAGCCCCCCCTCGCAGGTGTCCAGCAGCTCCACTTCTGCTAACTCTCCCCAGAGCTCTTCCAGCCAGTCTAGTGTTCCTTCCCTGAGTAGTCTCTGCAGTAGCAGCCAACTTAAGGGACTTTTTGACGGACTTTCTCACATTTATACTACTCAGGGACAGTCACGGAAAAAGCGACTACCTTCCTACGCGCCACCTAAGCGCATGCCCCATAAGCAGGACTCACCCCATACGTCCAAAACGGGGCCCCAGCGCTTTGGAAAGAACGAGTTTAATAAAAATAGGTTACACTCCACAACTGCTGGGCCGGGCCGACCCAGAGGACACCCATTTAAGATGGTCAGTCATTTCAAACGAAACCCTTTCTTTAAAAAGCGCAGGACACTAGGCAGGCTGAGGTATAAAGGGAGCCCTCAGAAGGGAGCCCTCTCACCAGGAAAGGGAGACTTGACAGACGGAAGAATTAAGCCTGAGAATAATCATGGTAAGCAAGGCTCGAAAATTCCAACCAAGACCTGCGTCTCCACACCTTTAAGCTTCTTCTTTATTTTTTAATTTTTTTTAAAGCTTGACACCCGCAGTTATTTTTTTCCAGAGTAGAGCTAATCTTTTCTTTGAGAAGACACCCTCAGCATTCTAACAGACTACTAATCTTCTTCCTAATTTAAATTCTTTTAGTTTATTAACACAGTTTCGTTGCGTTTTGACTTGACTGCGGAGTATACGTGGCTTCCATCCTCTCGCCCGTTGGCTTTTGTCATAGTGCATGGCCCACTAACTCCCTCATGTTGCTCCTTGCTCTGTCTTTGACCCTCTGCAGTAGTGCACCCATTGTGATCACTACCTAGTAGAGACTATAGTCCCATCGCCCTCTTCCTCATCCCACCCTCACTCTTGAAATCACTGTCTCCTCTCAACCTCACTTCCAGCGGTCATTACAAACCAGTGATTCACCCACCCAAGCTGACTCAGAGCTGACACGATGATTATGGCCTAAGTGCAGTAACCCTTACATTTCACTGTCCTCAAGAGTGAAGTCACAGCTTAAACAAAAAAAAAGAAAGACATGTAGGAAAAACAAACGGATATATGTCTCAAGAAGTTCTAAACAATATCCTGCACCAACACTCCTCCAGCACATTTCCATAAATATGTTAATGATGCATCACTTCCACTTGTAATGGTTTTTTTGTTTTGGTGGTTAAGTCATGGTGTTGATGTCTTTCATAAAATTACTGCCTGCTTTCCAGCATCAGTTGCTTTTCATGTCGACACTCGCTCCCTTCACTGCATCTGCTTCTTAATTCATGGGAAACTGTCTTGGTGGATGACTAAGCACATGAAAGTGGTTACGCAATTAGAGTGATTTAGTTTCACTTCATTACATTAGGGATTTTCATATAAACATGCAAAGATGATACATTATGAAATTCCTCTGAGACACAGCCTCAAACAGGCTCAGCAGCAGTACTCACAGTATAAGCACATTTGCATAGAATGCATTTATGAGATTATTCCACGGCTGCTTCAAACGGGCCGCTGCTGATGTGCCGTCTGATGTGTTGATGTTGTGCTATTGTTCCTCTAACAGGCCACAACGGGGAGCTGCATGTGAAGCAGGAGACTCCGGCAGACTTTGCGGCCATGTCCAGAGAGCACGTCACAGAGGAGGACATTGAGACCTTCACACGAGTCCAGGAACTCGCCGCTCAGGTAAGAAAACTCTTTAAAAGGTCAGAATTTTTTGCTCATTGTGGATACTTGCAACTTTATTGTGATGTGTAATCATATTCTCAAGAAAACTGTAAGGAAAACTATATTCGGAATATATAGACAAAGAAGGTCTTTCGGTGATAATATGTGATGTCAGCTCATTCAGTTCTCTTGAGTATATTGTAAAACAAAAGCAGCCAACTTCTATTCCAACTGGTTTCATTGTCTAATTAGTAAACTCTTGCCAATATAAAAGCTAAATACAAGCCAAGAACATATGAAACAATAACCCATGTAAAAGAAAATCTTCTTGCCTCAAGCATTTTTTCAGATTCTGAGAACATTTTTGTGTCATTTTTGCCAGCAAAAGCAATATTTTACTAACTTGGTATTATTTCAGTGATCAGTTATCATTATCAACCAGTTATCTCCAGCCCCGATTAGCTGTCCTTTTTCTGTTTAACATTGACAACATTGAGATGTTTTTAGAGTAAGGCCTCAGTCACACTGGCCTAGAGACCCCCAGGCGATTGGTTGATGGAAGTTGCTGGAAGCATCCAAGTGGAATCAGTTGCAAAGAGGGTGCTCCACTAAAAAAAAACTTCTTTCATGCTTTAGTTGCTGGCAGGTTGCTGCGGTCACCCTTTGCTTGCATGGAAGATGGGGACTTGTCTACAAACACTCACCCTTTGCTCTCCGAACTGTAATGGATCTTGGACAAAGTGCAGTGCAAACGGAGAACATTAGCCCTTGAAGTAAAAGTTGCACGTTTTGAAATGTGTTAGCTGCAGCAGTAAGACACAACTTTTCCTGACTGCTCTGTAGGTCTGCGTGGGGCGTAACTGAGCAGGTTAACAAAACATTCGTATAGGTTGAATTCTCCACTTTCTTTAGACTGTTTACCTTCGAGCGAGGCCACAATATGGCCTCAGTCAAATCGTTTTTCTTACCACAGAGCTTTTTGTTTTTCTAAGATCTTGAAGCATAATTATGGAGTTTCACTCTATATTTAAACACATAGATATACCATACATCTGTAATGCATAGCAACATATGGGTCTAAATTAACATAATTTATTATAGGTTGATGCTGATGAAAATAAGAGGTCTGAAGTTTAGTTAAAATAATCACAGGCTCAAATATTAGTAGTATGATTAATGATTAGTTTGCATATAGACTGAGAGCGGTTACTGGAATGTAAGCATGGTAAACATTATCTTAATTAAGCGACTGATTTTGGTCAGATATATCTTTCATGTTTCATGAGAACTACCAACCGCAATCTTGTCTCAACAGAGTTTGTGACAAGAGGAGCTGTAATGCTGAATTATCTGGGTCACTATATTTATCGATGTGTCTTTGTTAAATCTTTTTACAGAGAACTGGATCTCTGATGAACGCAGACTCAGTCCGATGCCCCGCTCTCATTGAATTCGGGAAGTATGAGATTCAGACCTGGTACTCATCACCTTACCCACCTGAATATTCAAGGTAAGTTTTATTTTTTGTGCTAAATAATGCCAAATTCTTTTGTTGCCGGTGCTGAGTTTATTTCACTGTCTATTATAAAACCTCTCATGCTGAAGTACAAACCGTAGCTTTCCCTTTTGTCTTCACCAGATTACAAAAGCTTTATATATGTGAGTTCTGTCTGAAGTACATGAGAAGCAAAAACATCCTCCAGAGACACACAAAGAAGTGTGGCTGGTTCCACCCGCCAGCCAATGAAATCTACAGAAAGGACAACCTTTCCATATTTGAGGTCAGTTTCCCTTTACAGCAATAAAGCAATAACTGTATGCTGCATGAGATCCGGCTGAACGGGCTCTGGGAGGGGGGAAAAAAATGGGAACTGTTTGAACAGTGTCCTCTTGCTCTTTTTATTCCGTGTTTAGGTTGATGGAAATGTCAGCAAACTATTCTGCCAAAACCTCTGCCTGTTAGCCAAGCTTTTCCTGGATCACAAGACCTTGTATTATGATGTGGAGCCTTTCCTCTTCTACATACTTACAAAGAATGATGAGAAAGGCTGTCATCTTGTGGGCTATTTCTCCAAGGTAAGAATTACGGAGTGATTTTATGGGAAATGAAGGAATACCACACATCATCTGTAAATGCTGATACTGAGACCTCACTGTAGTTTGCCCATTTAGTGATGTGGATTTAACTTATTCACAGTGGTTCAAATGTGGGGGATTTGCTGCTTTCTCAGTTTTAGATTATTGTAAATTGATCATCTGTGGGATATGTAATGCTATCAGAAAATGAATGTCAGCTGCAGCCCTAATTCTCGCACAGCGATACTTTATAGTGAAGGGTCTCATTTTGTGTATGCGATGTGCATGTGCACGTGCACAGCTTTAGACAAGGACAATGGCAGGTGCAGTAAATTGCCAGCTTCAGCAGAGCTCTGACATACTTGATCTGTTTCTCCTTCCCTCAGGAAAAGCTTTGCCAGCAGAAGTACAATGTCTCCTGCATAATGATCATGCCTCAGTACCAAAGGCAAGGATTTGGAAGGTTCCTTATTGATTTCAGTAAGTTCCTTAATGCCTTTTTAGACCACCACACTTGGTTTTTTATTTTCAGCCTTTACAAACAGTTTCAGATTAAAAGCAGAGTTTTGTAGCTTATGGCAAGGTGCTGTTATTTTGTTAAGGTTGTTCAAGGGGTCTAATCAAGAGCATTCATGTACAGTGCTTAGGCAATCACAGAAGATTAGGAGTGAGAAACATAACGTTCTGGCTGCAGTATTAATTTGATGGCCAGTAGTTTTCACCTAAGCATCGCCTGAAGAGCCCCCCCGCCCCCAACCCCCCGATTCTCTCTCCTTGACTTCTGATGAGGCGTGGATGCTGCTTTTATGTTTTAAGTCTAGTAAATGAAACACATACAATATTTAAAGCCTGCAGTCCACTTATGAAAACAGTTGCTGCCTTGAGTGGATTTCGGTGTTTAGGCAGGCAGTTTTTTGTCATTATAGGCATTTTATTATTTTCAAGAGTTGTCTCTGTGTCGACCGTGGAAGAGAAGGAAAAAGAAGTGAGTGCAGGGGCGGGCAGGCGGTAATGGAGCATTTGATTTCCTGTTCACTTTGGGAACCATTGAGACACAGAGATGCGAGAGGATCTGTGATATTGAGAGTGTGCTGATAACAAAGACAGGGATTAAGGGAGATTGAACACAGCTGAGTTCTGAGCTCTTTGAAGGCTTTATTGGAAAATGTAGCTTTGGAGCTGGAAGTTGTTTAGATTAAGATTTTCTGTTATATTGGATTGTATTAGAGGAACACTTTGTTTCAGGTAGCTCTCACAGCACAGCATTAGTGTGTGGAAAACGTTCTCTTTCAGATCATAATTCACAGGTCTCGGTAGCACTTTTGTTTTGCTTTATTAATGATAATATACTTGTGAAATGACACAAAATGAAAAATTACTTTTTCAATTAATTTATTGAAATATTCATCTCTAAGTGTATTTATCACAGGCTGCTGTTCTTAGCTTTAGTAATGAATATTGTCATGATTACTGGAATATTATGTGTACCCTGTTTTGTGATTAGATTAGCTTGTTTGGTTCTCAGTAGTGGGTGCACATTAAAAGGCATTAATTAATTTCATGCCGCTCATAATGGATGACCCTTGACAGGGCCGCTATAAAACTAATTACACACAGATCCATATTAGTATTTTTTTTCTTGTGCGTTATCTCTCCTAAGTGCAGTCTCCTGTGAGCAATGACATCCAGCTGCTTCTCTGTTTCGCTCTGTCGCTTTGTTTCCTCTTTACTCCCCTCTTTCAACCTCCCTTGTTGCCCTTGCCAGCATGTGTCATAGCTTCTGACAGAGGTTGAAGGAGTGGAAAGCGTCTCTCCCTTTACACTATTTGAAGGTGAATCCCAACTAGGGTCCGGCGTCACATCCTTACATGAATGCAGAGGGGAGGGGGGGCAGTGTAGGGATTGAATTACAATCCGAAATAACCCACACCGCTGCCGCCAGCTCAACTAAAGCATTTTGTTTTTGTTTGAATCGTGTCTTTTTTAGGTTACCTTCTCACTCGGCAAGAAGGACAAGCTGGATCCCCAGAGAAGCCGCTGTCAGATCTGGGTCGCTTATCCTACCTGGCATATTGGAAAAGTGTCATACTGGAGCACCTTTATAAGCACCCAGATAAACACATCAGTGTTAAAGGAATAAGCAGGGCCACTGGGATGTGTCCACATGACATCGCCGCTACTCTCCAGCAGCTGGGCATGATTGACAGACAGGATGGCAGGTCAGTTTCAGAGCCACAGTCTCCTTCAGCTTGTGCCGCTGCTGCTGCTTCTGCTGTCTGACTTATCCAGGCCAGCGGGTATTTTTAACAGCATATCCATTAATGCCGCTGAATATTGACAGAAGTAAGTCAGGTTAAGCACCCCCAAGGACATGGAGCACCTGCTGTCCCAATGAGCACGACTTCACGCTCGTATTTAACCACACATCACCTTCTGTCTTCCTTGGCTAAGTGCTTACCTTTTGTTGTGGATGTGAAGTCATGTACTTTTCTCTCCGCCAACTAGGATCGTGCTGATCAGAAGAGAACGACTGATTCAGCGACACATGGAGAAGCTGAGGGCAAACCCACGTCAGATTGAGGTGGATCCAGATGCCCTACGCTGGACACCTTCCACAACTCTGAATGCTGTCCTGTCTGAGGAGGAGAGGGAAGCAGAGATGGACGTAGGTTCCTTTGTTCAAGAGACACTAGTTATTTGTTTACACTCACCTGCAATGCTCTTAGTAAATGATTGTTTGCTTAGCTTGGGAGTTCAAATAGAGGCCATTAATGGGAAAGGCATTCTCACTGTCAGCAGGCATCTAATGTTGTGCAAAATTGCCCTAAATCAGTTCACTGCATAATTGATAGTACTGAATATTCCATGAAATGCAATCTTTCCACGGTCGCTTAACAGGAACGTTTCCTTCATGACGGGCAGACATCCAATCATGATGCTGCTCTTATTATCAGGAGAAACCTGCAGTGATTCATTTGTCATGATGTTAATTCCAATCTCTTGGTTTCCCATTAGCGTCGTTGCTCAGATGTTGGATCTGTGCGTGCGCCTTTCCCAGAGATAATGCGTCTTGTCTGTTTAATTACCAGGCTGAGCGGCTGAAGGAGCAGGCCAGTTGCTGGGAGAAGGAGGAGAGAGAGGGCTACATGATGACTCACAGTAGTAGGCAACCTCTCACGAAGGTCCACTGCAAGGTTCCCTACAGGACCTACGAACGAAGGCCTGCTCCTCCCTGGTCCAGACGCATCCAGCTGACCGAGGAAGTGAGTGATGAGGAAGCTGATGACGACGATGATGACGACTCCGATTGCTCACCACCCATCCTGACAAAAGCTCATGCAATGCTTGCAGCCAAGAGAAAGGTGACTATGAGTGTTTGTCTGCACTGCTGTGGAGTTTTCTTCTAGGACAAAGTGGAATTGAGTGTATATCTAGATGTTTTCCTTCATTAAAGACCATGTTGTGGTTGAGATGGAAAGGTTTGATAAATATTCATGAATTCGGTGTAGGGTTCAGTGGCTTCCTCCTGTCATCTCAAAAAGCCTCCCTGAGTGCCTGCAGCTGTAGATAATAGATTGTGTTTTCACTGTTGGTGTCAGGACTGTGCACGCTAAACCTTGTACTATTGTCAATGGTCATGGTTAATTTACTGCCCTCCTCTGTGCATCTCACATCTGTTCTTTCTATATGGCACTGCCCCCTTGTGCTGGAGATAATATTGCAACTGGCTGCATGATGTCAGGGAGACAGTTTCAACAAAAACAGTATGGAAACCAGAGAAGAAAGACAGTGGTTGATGGGGTTTATTTAGTGCATTAGTTACAGTATTCATTTCGCATTTTTCTTATGAAGGATTTTGGAGGGAAGAGCGGTTGAGTCTGAGGCAGTCGGTGGGAAACAACTGGAGAATGTAAAATATATGGTTTCTGCTTACTCTGCCTTTCTCATTTGTGGGTTTCCACACCAGGCTGCATCGCTCAAACATTTAGTCTTGCAGTGTGGTTTTAACATTTTACATTTAGGACAGAATCCTGAGTGAGTTTCAGAGCTGTACCATCATGAAGGTCATCCACCTACTGCCCTACTTTCCAGCATTAAAAAACGAATCTGTTCTGATGGAGGTTTGTTTTCATGGGTTCTTCTTATGTTTGTATTTCAGAGAACCCTTGTTCTCAAGAAGAGAGGCCGTAAAAGAAAGCGAATAAACAGCAGTGTAACAACAGAAACCATCTCTGAGACGACGGAGGTGCTGAACGAGCCATTCGACAACTCCGAGGACGAACGTCCGATGCCCCTTCTGGAGCGCACCTTTAGAGTCGGTGAGATGGATGAAGAAGAGGAGGAGGAGGCGCACAACAACAAGACACCAGCTGCACCACTGAAACGACGAAGAGGTCGCCCAAGGCTGGAGAAAAATGCACAAAAAGACAATCTTGAACACTGGAATGAAGGTACTTGAACCGTGACTGTTGTTTAAAAAAAAAAACCATTATATTTCTTACGTTATTTCTCTCTTTTTTCTGTAACACCATGACAAACCAGTAAAGTACTTCATATTTTTGATCTGTAGGAGCTGATCATCTCTCTAAGAGACCCAACAAACCTCGTCCAGTGAAACGGAAGAAAGGCTGGCCCAAAGGAGTGAAACGTGGCCCTCCTAAATGGAAGCTAAAGAACGAACGAAAGATGGGCTTTAAGCTGAACCTCTACACACCCCCTGAAACTCCAATGGAGGCAGAGCAGCATCATATGCAGACTGAAGAAGCAAAGGATGGGCCGCACCAGGATGTTGGCCATGCAGATGAGGGCAGCAAAGCAGGCAGGGGCTCAGCAAGTCCCAATATAATGCTAGACAGGTTCCCCTCTGAGCCTCCAAGTCCTGCTGACCATGGGTCCCATAAGTCGAGCTCCCCTGAAGCTTCACCAGTAGCTTCTCTGGTGTGCTCCCCTGCTGCCTCTCCTGGTGCTGTGTCCCCAAGGCATGTGGATGCAGGTGATTCCCCAGAACCACCTGAAGATGACCAGCAGGAGGGCCAACATGAGCAGGAATCCCCAGCCAAAGATGTGGTGCACAGCACAGAGGGTGCTGTATCGCTAGAGAATGACAATGAAGAATATGAGGAGGGCGAGCAAAGAGCTCAAATAGAGGATCAGGATGCAGATGATGAAGATGACGGACTCAGCAAGACAGCAGGGCCAGAGAATAATGCAGAAGACCTGGAACAGAGTTTGAAAGACTTACCCAAATGCACGCCAACTTTTTTAGATCCAAAAGAAGACAATGACTCTGAGTTGAGTCAGCAGGTTTCTTCAGTACTCTGTAGTGAAGCGGAACCAGCTGCTGCTGCAGAAAGCATCCAGGATAGCGCACCGACAGAAACGTCAGAAGCAACGCCACCACCTGAAGCAGCAGCAGTCGCTTCAAAAGCAGCTGTAGACTCTGATAATCCTGTAGACTCTGAGTCAGAAGAAGAGAGCATGCCAAGTCCTTGTCCAGAACACCGCCTGCCTCTTCCGCCTGCAGAGAGGCCAACACTCAGTCCCATGCTGAGGGAGGATCCCCCAGTCTGCACAGAGATTGACTCAGAGACAGCCCAAGCTGTTGAGTCCCTGACGCAGGAGACTGAGCGGGAGAATGTTTTCCAGGACTGCGTGGAGAGCCAGGAGCCCTGCAGGAACCTGCAAACGTATGCTCATGTGGGGCAGAGCCCCCAGATCACCTCGCTGGATGACTGCCCCCAGTCAGACCACAGCAGCCCCCTTTCCTCTGCGCACTCCCACCCCAGCCAATCAGTACGCTCTGTTAGCAGCCCAGCTGTTTCCATCCTGGACAATGGCTACACGCAGATCAGTCCTGACCACAGTGCCATCTCAGTGCCGTCGCTCCATAACATGGAGACAAGCCCCATGATGGATGTGCCGTCAGTGTCTGATCACTCCCAGCAGGTGGTGGACAGTGGCTTCAGCGATCTGGGCAGCATTGAGAGTACCACGGAGAACTATGAGAACCCCAGCAGCTACGACTCCACCATGGGCCAGAACAGCTGCTCATACGGCAGTATCCCATCCAGTGGCCTGCCCCAGAGCAGCTGTGCTGTTAGTCAACAAATGGCCGCTGTTAACCCCAGTAGCTGCGGGATGATCCAGCAGAACAGCCTGAGCTCGCCGCCGCACTGCAACGTCAAGTCGCCACAGGGCTGCGTGGTGGTGGAGAGGCCTCCGAGCAACAGTCAGCACAACCAGCACAGTCAACACAGCCAACGCAGCCAACATAGTCAACACACCTCCCACAGCAGGCATGGCCCACACAATCAGCACACCCAACACAATCAGCATGGTCCACACAATCAGCTAGCCCAGCACACTCAACACAATCCCCACAACCAGCATAGTCACCACCACAATCACCACCTGCAGCACAATCAGCTCAGCCAGCACAATCAGCATGCTCAGCATAGCCTTCACAATCAGCACGGTCAGCACAGCCAACAGCAACCTATGACTCAGTGCGCCATACCCACCAATTTCGCTACCACTGTGCAGCTGGCAGACATCCCTGAATCTGGCAACCCAAACTTCGCCCTCTATGAGAGGATCAACCACCAGGGGGAGTATGGCAGTGGGCACTATTCTCAGTCATCTGGCCTCAGTCTCGCCAAACTGCAGCAATTCACCAACACATTCATAGACCACCCTCACTCGCTGCCTTTCAACCACTCGGCCTCACACCCCATCACATCATACGCGAACACCCCTTCATTATCGTCACAGCACTCTAGCCTGGTATCCTTGTCCCAGACGTCACATCGGGTCCCCAACCCGCAGGTGCAGGCCACCATGACCCCGTCCCCGAATCTCAGCTCACCACCATCCATGATGCTGCAGCGCAACATGGGCATCCCGCCCTCGCAGCGGATCCAGCCTCAGATGGCCTCCAAAAATCACATCTCTGCACGCTCCAAATCGGCCTCGCTGTCGCACCACCAGCAGCAGATGTACCCCCGGCCGCCACAGGCTGTCGCCATGCAGGCACCATCCAGGACGCTGGCCGCCATGCCACGCATGAACATGAGCATGAACATCATGCCGGCACCAGCCTACAATGTCAACTCCATGAACATGCCCTCCCTCAATGCCATGAACGGCTACAGCATGAGCCAGCCCATGATGAACAGTGGCTACCATGGCAACCATGCCTATATGAACCAGTCACCCCAGTACTCTATGCAGATGGGCATGATGGGAACACAGCCATACCCCCAGCAGCCCATGCAGGCTCCACCACATGGCAACATGGTGTACACTCCAGCTGGGCACCATGGCTACATGGACACAGGCATGTCCAAGCAGTCCTTGAAAGGGCCTTTCATCAGGCGGTAACTGTCCGCAGGACTGAGCTGCTTCTCCTCGTGTGCATTTTGCTGTTAAAAGATGCACTGATTTGGCCTTGTTTTCCTTTTTTTTTTTGGTGTCTCTCTCTCTCTCTCTCTCTCTCTCTCTCTTTTTTTTGTTATTGTTAATGACTTAAAAAACCAGCAGAAGCAGCAGCACTTGGAAAGAATGCAAAAAATTTCATCAATGAGTAAACTTCGAAGCTAATGTTAAAAAGTATTTTTGTTCCTCCAGATGGGAAGCCTTACATCATTACGATGAAAATCTATTTAATTAGTGTTAGTGTCTCTGATGTGTCTTTAGGCCAGGCGGGTTCAGAGCTCACAGGTAGAGATTTCATCAGTGGTCTTGTGTAGCAGCCTCAAATGAAGCCATTTAATGTGCCTGCTACAAGTGGAGATAGTGGCCGTTTGAACCTGTTCAGTGTACCTGTCTAACAGTGCTGACAGTTAGTTTGTACTATACTCATGCCTTTGTATATTTAAATTATTGTACTTATTTTGTAAAGTGACAACTAGCATGCTTCAGTCTCTGTTAGTGACAGTGCATTGAGTAGTACTGTACAAGTGTTGTGCTTAATAGCAAGCCATTTTAAAAATATCTGGCCTTTATTAGGTTTCCCTCCACAGGGAGAAAGATGAAACTATATTTTGTTAATTCTAATAATGTAAAAAAAAATGTAAACTTAGTCCTGTTTTCTGTTTGGTTTGAGAGGTTTTATTGCTATGTATGTATAATTCTGAAGTCTTTTGTAACAGATCTCCTTGAGGCAGCTTTCTGTTTAATAAAGCAGACTGATTTCTGTCAAAGTAACAAAGCATATCTCAGTGTTTGTACCCGGAAAAATTCTAAAACATTTCGAAATGTCCAGAAGTGTGGCAGAATTTTAAAAAAAAGAACTAAATGATTATAATGATGAATAACAATAAAGAAAATATAAATTTAGTCCAAAGTCGATATTTTACATAATGCCTTTAAAGCTACGTTTTCATTCCATCTGTAGATTTGTTTTCTATCTTTATAAAATGTTGGATTTATATTTTACCGAAGTGTAGAAGAATAGATCCTGTGAATAGACCAAACTAAGCTAATGGATTGCATGTAAAACGCAACTTGTACTTGTGTTTTTGTTTATATTGCTCTTTTGTAACCTTTCTACCTGTACAGAGTTGCTGGTAAGAACAGGGGGGAAATACCTGGCTATGTGCACACAAATCGGACAGAATGACATTCTTGTATTTATGACTTTTCTCCTTTTGTCAGTCACTTAAAATGCTGTACATTTTAGCATAAGAATAAATTATGATTGACCATGTACTTGATTGTTCTCCTTTTAATTTCAAACATTTACAAGCTGAGGCGGTGTCACAGAAACCAGCAGTCGATGTTGAAGGTTTGTGGTAATCCAGTCAGGTGTTTTCTCTGCAGCACATTATTATAAGACAAAGCAGTGCAAGGTTCAAAATGTGAGAAACACTGACGTGTCGAGGTTCCACCGTGTAAGAACAAGTCCAAGAACAGCAAAACATAAATGGGACAACAAACTGGGCTTGCACAGCCAGGCACAGTGGATATTTAATTATTTGCCGTTGCGGTAAATGGATTCTGAATTATTGAAACATTAAATGTTGCATCGTTTTCACATTCAGCAACTAGAGATGTGGAAGACCTGAAGATCTTGACTTGTAATTTGCTTAATTACTTGGATCTGTCTCAACCTAAGACTTGACTTGAAAATGTCTGTCAGTGACTTGGCTGGAGATTTGCTGACTTGATTTGATTTGGATTCAAAATACTTATGAGTTGGGCTTGTCTTCAGACCTGCTTTAATAGACCTGATCCTCGACTAGGACATTTGTCCAGTGGCCCTGAACCAGTCCTGTGAAAAACTAAGTGCACCCCGTGATTTTCTGCTTGTAGAATCACCTTTAGCAGCAATAACGAGATAATCTTTTTCTGTGTGACTTTATCAGTCTCTCACATCACTGTGAAGGAATTTTGGCCCATTCTTCTTTACAGTTCATTGAGGCTTGCAGACATTCATTTATTCACAGCATTTCAGTTGGGTTGAGGTCTGGACTTGGATTGGGCCATTGCAACACCTTGATTCTCCTCTTTTTCATCCATTCTTATGGAGATTTGCTGCTGCGCTTGGGAACATTGTCCTTTTTCATAATCCAGTTTTGGCCAAGCTTTAGCACTCAGACAGATGGCCTCACATTTGACTCTAGAATACTTTGGTATACAGAGGAGTTCATGATTGACTCAAAGACTGCAAGGTGCACCAGGTCCCGTGGCTGCAAAACAATCCCAAATCATCAGTCTTAGTCTTTTTCTAATTGTACTGTCATGAACTTTAATATTTAACCTGCTAACTGAGGCCTGTAGAATCTGAGACGTAGCACTTGAGATTTTTTGGGATTTTCTGACCTTTGGGTGAATTTGCTGGGACATCAACTCCCGGGAAGATTGGCAACTGTCTTAAATGTTATGAATAATCTTGAATAATCATCCTGTAGAATGATGACTTCAAGTTGCTTAGATATGGCCTTATAACCCTTCTGAGATTGATGGGCAGCAACAATCACTTCTTTAAGATCATTGTTGGCATCTTTCCTCCTTGGTATTGTGTTAACACACCCAAATGCTCCAGATCAACAAATTACCAAAACTTCTGTTTTTGTAGAGGTGCCTACACTTGCTGATGATCAGTTAATTAAGTGAATTTGATTAGCTGCACTTGGCTGCTACTTACCCTCTTAATTCCCATGGAAGCAGTAAGGGTGCACTAAGTTTTTAACAGGACTGTGTAGAATCCATTCAACACTTTTTTCTTTTTCACATGGCTGTAACTTGTAACATGGTCATGTCTTAAGACCTGGGACTTGACTTGGTCTCCACTGACTTCAGGCTCAAAGTGATCAGCTCTCCCCTGTACAGTCTCTCCTTTTCTCCAGGAGGTGCTGGTCCAGCTCTCTCAGCTGCTTCAGGAAGCCCCAGTTAGGGATGATGCGCCTACGTTTCTTCACGTGCTCTATGGCATCGACCACTGTCATGTTCTCACAAATCATGAGATAGGCAAGGAAAAGCGTGGCGGA
The DNA here is from genome assembly GCA_034780415.1 of Cichlasoma orientale. Taxonomy (NCBI): domain Eukaryota; kingdom Metazoa; phylum Chordata; class Actinopteri; order Cichliformes; family Cichlidae; genus Cichlasoma; species Cichlasoma orientale. The sequence goes on along the minus strand of JAVDPK010000532.1, from coordinate 111,871 downwards.
CCGACTCCTTCCCATCACGCAGTGCACCAGCAGTTTGTCTGCAGACGAATCAGAGAACAGATTTAAAGCATATTTCTGTCAATTGTCGGGGGTCAGACCAGTTTTTCTGTGATGTCTGTGAAGTTGTCTTACTCTGAGAATTGCTCAGTGTCTTCTGAATAAACTGGGCAGCAGAGAAAAAATACTGGCTGAGGTCAAAGGTCGCGACGTCCTCTGCTACTACACCGTAGTATACAATGTCCATGTCACTGTAGTAAGCAGGTCCAGTCTCCACGCTGTTCCATGTCCCCTCTGCTGCGTTCAGGATGTGCGTAATTCCCAGCCTCTTCAGTTTGGACTTGTTCTTTGCAGTGTCCCTGTAAGAAGCCAGTGTCAGTATAATTTAAATCCTCTATTATTTTATTCAGCTTAGAAATTTTACACTTTTTTTTTTTTTACTTACTCATCCCCAATAAAGACATTAGGCCAAACCTCGTTGACAGGAGTGTAAGCCACACTCCCTCGGTTGAGGATTTTCTCCAGCTCATAGCCCCCAGGTGTGGAATAATCATCCACTGGACTGGATTCCTCTGCTGCCCGAGTAACATTTATCTTTGTGCCAGTCTTTGACTCGCGAGAAGCCATTTTCTCACTGTGGCTTCCTCTCACACATGATTTATTTGCTTAAGGAGAAAAAAAGAAATGCCACACTTGCTTTTTTTTTTTTTTTTTTTTTTTCCCCTCTCCTCCTCCCGTCCACTTTTCTCTCTCTGCTGTCATGAAAAAATACAGTTTTTGGTTTTTGTTTTTCACATGCATCTTCAGCAGCACTCACCCAGAGATTGAAGCCCTTCGTTTTCCTTCTCGGGAATTTGGTTTTCATCATTCTGGCAGCTTGTTGTGAAGCAGCCCTTGAAGGCAGAACATGGTAAGGTTTTAGTTCTGGCAGGCTCAAGTCAGGGCGCAGATTGTATAACCGCTCTGTGACGGGCATCAAATGCAGAGGATATTTTTAGGGCTGTGATGTGGCGGGCCCCTGACCTTAGCTGCCACGTTCTCTGCCTGTGGGGAAAACTTCCACCCAGCCAGTCCCTGCCATCCACTTCTGAACACACAACTTTAATCTCTGCTGCTGGCAGGAAGCTGTGCTTATCCAAACTTTGCACTTGCCAAAGGATACCCATATTCACTCGAGTAAACAGGGCACTCTGAGCTTTTGCTCAACCGTATGAGCAAGTCCTTGAAATTGTGTCAGTCTCTCTTAGCCTTTCTGCATATCTTCAGACGGCGCGAGAAGCTGTGTAAGCACAGCCTCACAACACCCGTTAAGGATGTTCAGCATCTTCTGGAGCCTCTCGGGGCCAAAAGAGAACTGAAATGTGTCAGACTGTTAGACAGATGAGGTTTTTCACAGGATGGCACATGTCTTTGATTCCCCATTATATGATATGCACAGTCCATTCAGCGAGCTAAATGCAAGCCCCAAAGTGAGAGTGTGATGATGGCAGTATTGCAGAATGGCTGGATGAAGCTGCTAACATGTCAGACAGAGTTTTCACACCATCAAACTCCTTTATTTTTCCCTCATATCTTCATACTCTGCCATCATTCATTCTGACAGTGAAATCATTAAACCTGTGATATCCAATTCCTTTTATTTTGACAGCATCTCTCCCAGCGAGCTCTGGAGAGCATCTCTTATTAAGATGGCTTCAGTTTTTCATCTCTTTTCAAAGTCTGACCTGAATCTGTATACACGCTCAGAAACCATGCTGGCATATTTTTGTCATCTTGTATCAAGGCTCTTTAGACACATCACAGTTTTAACTGTACGTCACTGGATTGCAGCAGTTAAGACGCAGTATTTTGAGAAATGTGAATAAGCAAGTGGAGCATTGTTTATTTATAAGCGTGCGCTGTCTTTGTGTTGTTCCAGTACAGCAGGGGTCTTGATCTTGATTGTGCCGTGTTTAAGACACGGGCTTAAAGGGCCATACCACTGTTTTTGCACATTTAGCTCCTTGCATGCTTTGCAGAATTTGGGAATCACTTTTTTTTAGTGCAAAAATCACATTTTATGCCTTTTAAATTTTTTAGTAAAATTAAATAATAAGGTAATGAGGTGTTTGTTTTTCTTTAATTAGTCGAATCATAAACAGTCTATATAACAGCATTGTATTACTATGGGAGTTTGTGAAACAATTAATTAAACAGCTCATGCACAAGTGGGCTAATTGACTTTCATACATTTCAATTAATGGAAAACAAAGAATGCCCACAAGGTTAAAAAAAAAAAAAAAAATTCACCCAAAAATCTACATTGATGGATCGTGGTTTGTAAAATACATAATTTTAATATGAAAGATACATAAAAGGCAACAATAAAACAGCCATGTCTCACATACAAATCAGGTCCCATTTGTGTCAAAAATTAGTAACTGAACATGAAAGAACTGAACACTTCTTAACTTTTCAGTTGTGACAAATTGTGTTTGACAGGCAGACTGTCTGTGCTTATCGCTCACCTGACAAAACACTTCCATGTCAGTTCCAATTTGTGTTGTTCTGCATGTTGTGTGTGTGTGTTTAAGAGCGTTATTATGAATGCTGTTCTGATATATCACTTGACTGTGTTGTTACCAGTAGTTTCCTTATGTTCTCCCTGCCGTTTGACTGCTACAGTCATGATACGGGAGCCCGGAGCCACCAAAATGAACCCACCGAGACAGGGTTTATACAGACGTTTTATATTCCCAGGAATTTTTTTTTTTTTAAATATCAAAATGAAATATAATGTTTATGTAAATGATATCAATTACAAAACCAAATACAATCACTACGATACGACACCTTGGATCTGTTAGTAGCAATTGTGCAATTATTTAAACACCACAACCCACCTGAGTTGGCATATATGTCCATCCCTTCATGACCACAGTGTGCCCATCTTCTCGTGGCTGCATCAGGACAACACACCATGTCACAAAGCTCAGATCATCTCAAACTGGTTTCTTAAACATGAGAATAGGTTCACTGTACTCATGCGGCCTCCACAGTCACCAGATCTCAATCCAATAGAGCACCTTTGGGATGTGTTGGAACAGGAGATTGACGATATGGACAAATCTGCAGCAACTCTATCATCTCAACGTGGATCAGAATCTCGGAGGAATGTTTCCAGCACCTTGTTAAAACTGTGCTACGGAGAATTAAAGACATTTGAACATACTTTCCTCCTCTACATTAGTAAGGATGAGTCCAGGTCACGGAGCTGGTTCAGAAATCCAACATTTGGGAGAATGTTTCTATGTCTGCAAACAACCTCCACAGCCTCCACCAGTGTAAGCCTTTCTTTGATCATGAGGAAGGCCAATACGAGAGCTGCTGAGCGGCTGATTCCTCGAGCACAGTGGACGAGCACCTTTCCTGCACGGACAAAAGACAGACTCTCCAGTAAGTTGCGAATTCTGTGGCTTGTTGGGTTAAAATAAAACAAGAAATGGATTAATTACAATTGTGTAAAGTCAGGGTGTAACAGTGGTCTCAGCTCATGGTTTAATAGTCACAATAGACTCTTTTAACAGCAGAAATGATGATGTATGGAGGCAAAAACATGCATTATTACAGCATTAATAGTGGTTGTGTCTCTGTGATCCACGATAGAGGCAGAGAGCCAGCATATAATACCATTTACCATTTAAAAATGTGAAATGTTTTAGATTATAGAGCAAAAATGTTCATTCATGTGGAGTCTCCACACACCACGCAGAAGCAAAGGCAAATATTTACTCATGCATTTAATATATGCAACATTTTTCAGTCATAATTTCTTGAAATTTTTTACATTACTATTTATTTTTCATCTTGATGATGTATTTTTCTAAATCAGGATGTGCGGCACTGTAAAATATTATTATGCCGCTGTCCTTGTGTTTTTGTTTTGTTATTTGCTGCTAAAATGGACTCATACCTTTCTGACTCAGAGCACCATGAATAAAATCAGCCGTCTCAGTGAAGAAAGGGCTCAAGTCAAAATCTTTACAGTCTGGTGCTTCTACTCCGTGATACAGTATGCTGGCGTCTTTGTAGAAACCTGGCCCGGTGTCAATGTGCTGGTGGCCATCTGCAGCATTCACCACGTGTGTTATTTCCAGTTTAACTAGCAGGGTTTTATCCTTAGCTGCAGCCCTGGAAATGACACAGGAGAGGATATAAGAAATGCCATTTTTAGCCATTTTTCTTGCCCGTGTACAGCTCTGGAAGCATATGTGTGCAAATGCATCACTGGGTGACTCAAATGTACAGATTTTATATTTGTCCCATCAGCTGGCCAAATACGCCACTTGTTTGCAGCGACAGTTTCACAATCAGATCACCATATTGCAGCGGGGCCCCAAAGTGAGAATGTCACTTACGCATCTCCAATGTAGAGGTTGGGCCAAACCTCATTGACAGCTCCAGTGGGGCGTCTGTTCTTCAACAGAAGGCTGAGCAGATCGCAGGTGGGTGGTGTCTGATACTCTGGCTCCTCCTTTGAGGTCATATTCTGTACCTCGCACCTCAGTGTTGTTGTATAATTATCACTTTTCACTCAACTCAATACATAGATAAATAACTTTGCAAGATACTTTATGTTCCAGGGTGGAAATATTGAGAATTTATTACTGTTATCCCGCTGGTGCTTCTTCGTGCAGGCAAACCCTAACCTTACTGGTGCAGCTCACGCTGTTTTCCATCTGAGCTGGATATCAGCGTTGTTTCGAGGCTGAGCCCCACTGGAACGAGACAGCTGAACATACCAGAGACTGGGCACAAGCAGCGTGGACTATTTATTCCTCAGATGACTGTGACGGAAGCCAGGCTGCTTGTGCTGTGATAAATTCAACCACCGAGCCGCTGCAGTTTTAATGGTTGTAGTAGTGCAAGTGATTCAGAACATGGTGGGAAATTATTGTCAGGTTGACACACTGCTATTGTAGCTATTGTAGATGCTGTTGCTATATCTCATTTGGAGAGAATAAATAAAATCCTGTCTGTTATGAAATAGCTTGTTCCTTTCATTACTAAGAACATAAAAACTATATAAGCCTGGCTGTGAATAGATTTTCTGGAGTGTAGCTCTGAGTCAGTCTGCTCGGGATGATTTAAACTGCTGAGAGAAGTGAATCACGCGCTGCTGTTGACAAAGCAACTCTGGCAAAGTGTGTGCATTTAGTAGCTGCTTTTAAACTTCCCATCATATCGCACGATATTCATCAGCAAATGGAGTTTGCAATGAAATAGTGGATGCTAACATTTCGGGGCGGGGGCACATTAAAAGTTTTCACAGGACATTATTCAGTCCTATAAAAAAAACTATGTACACCCTCACTGCTTCCATAGGAATTAATAGGCTGAGGCTGCTAATCAAATGCATTTGACTTAACTGACCATAAGCAAGTGTGAGCATCTCTATGAAAGCAGAAGATTGGGGAGGAATCTTGACAGGTATGTTGCCGGGTAAACTAAAAATTTAAGGATGTCGCGCTCACATAAACTTAATTGTTATGGTTTAAAGATCACCCCTGATCAGGTGATTACATTTTCTTACCTTAAAGCCCATTAAGCAGGTGCTCCTTCTTTAAAAATGTGTGCCAGTTGTAAAGTAGGAGTATGTCTCCGCTCTTTATTTGTTTTTATAAAGGTTTGATTATTTGGTTTTGATCTTTAAATACATTGTTCATTACAAAAACAAAAACAACAAAAAAACCCTTTAATTTCCTCACAAAAATGACATTTATCTTACAAAGCACAAACAATCAGAAAATGCATTCATATCTTCACTGTAATAGCTTCTTAACACTCAGATATGGACAGGGGGGTCACAAATATAATCCAAATTTATGGACTGAAGGATTTTATTTTTAAGTCCGCCCGCTGAAGCTCGGCGGTAATCCCTTGCAGTGGAGCTTTGTGTCCAGTGCTCGGAGCTGCTCCAAGAACCCGTTATTGGGAGAAATGTTCCTGTTGGCGCTCACAGCTTTGATGGCGTCCACCAGTGTCATGTTCTCATGGATCATCAGGTAAGCCAGAACCAAGGTGGATGAGCGGCTGAGACCCATCGCACAGTGGACGAACGCTTTACCTGCCAATCGGATGAAAGAAAATCGGACTTCCTCGGGATCATTTCAGAATGCAGCCAACTCACCAGCTCCATGTCTACATGCAATCAGTGGATTATTGTTGTAAAGTTTACTCTAAATATCTAATTTGTAACTCCTCTGTGGATTAAAAAGCATGCACATCACAGGGAGGAGTACTTCTTACTCCTCACTAAAAGTTTTCAACAGTGTTGCAACAAATGTTTCTACACACGGTAATCCCTGGTTCCTTATCAGGCCTGAGGATTAGGGCGCAGAGGAGCGAGTAATTGAACTGTCTTGGCTTCTGTGTATTTCTGCCAGGGATTACTGTAGGCCCCGCCACACACTGGAGCCCCCGATCAGCCAGCATGTGAAGAAGGAGGCCTCATCTTATTACTGTCATGTCAGATACCGACTTCACTTTGCATAACAGGCCAGGCAGGCACAGGCCACAAACATAATTGTGTAATTTCCATGTCCAATAAAAGTGTTGCTTACAAATTGCCGGGGCAATCCATTTAAAACCAATTTTCCTGGCCAAGGTCTGAGCTTATGAGAAGATTACCATGGGGGAAAGATATTAGCTTGATATTATGTTTAGTGTTTGATTTGCATTTTAATGAGTGATACAACCGGGGTCTGCTGTAAATGGGAATTGACTGACAAATGTTTCTGTACCTTCGCTTGTCTTACCCAAGAGCACTGCGACAGCGCCTCACCTGTGGGAGAGCTCAGAGCGCTCTTGATGAAATTGGCCGCTGGGTGAAAGAAGGGACTCAAGTCAAAGGATGGCATGTCAAAAGCTTCGACTCCGTGATAAGTGATTGCGGTGTCCCGGTAGAAGCTGGGCCCCGTGTTTACACTGAACTTCCCGTCAGCAGCATTAAGCACATGGGTGATGCGATGAGCCTGGAGAGTCCTTTTGTCTTTGGCTGCATACCTAAAGGGAAAAATTACATCTGCAGTGAGACTAAGCAAATGATGAGGGTAAAGTGCAGATTTGTCAGCTGCGCATCCATGATGTGAATCTCATGTTCCAGCACATCCCAAAGGTGCTCCATTGGATTGAGATCTGGAGCCTGTGGAGGCCGTTCGAGTACAGTAAACTCATTGTCATTTTTAAGAAACCAGTTTGAGATGATCTGAGCTTTGTGACACGGTGCCTTATCCTGCTGGAAGCAGCCATCAAAAGATGGGTACGCTGTGGTCATGAAGGGATGGATACGTTCAGCAACAGTACTCAGCGGTGGCTGTTAAACGATGCTCAGCTGGCACAAAGTGTCCCAAAGTGTGCCGAGCCAATCCCCCCCCCCCCCGCATCATTACAGCAACAGCAGCACTGTTGATGCAAGGGAGGATGGATCCATGCCTTTTTGGACCATCCTCTGTGAAGCTCTGTGAGCGTTTTAACTCATAAAAGTTCCTTTACTTACACGTGCACTCACAATCTGAATCCGACTGAGAGAATACTGAATTAATAAATGACTGTGAATTTATATTTAAATGCAGTCATACTGAATGATTGAAATAATATCTCACATGTCTCCAATGTAGATCCTGGGATGAACCTCATCCAGGTGGTTGCTGGTCCCTTTCTTTGTCCACATCAGCCTCTGGAGCTCTGAAGCTGGGGGGGTTTCATACCTGCCTTCTGCCCCCTCAGGGCTCGTCAGGCAGCTGAGGCCTCTGGGCATGTTTGAATTGTCCACTTCTGCTTTTACAACTTTTCGTTAAGAACAGAATTGTTCATTGCCCTGAAATTTGAACCATGATAAGAACTGAGAAGCCAATAAAAGTGTGCGCTTCACTGTACTTTGCCCTTTATTATACTTAAAACTTTGTGAAAGGTGTGCAAAGAGTTTCAGGGTCCATCTGTATTTTCCATGAATACCAACTAACTTCACCGAAATGACTAATTGAAGTGTGTGCATCATCTGAGATAACCCTGAGAGATAACTGCAAAGTGAGATTATAGTGAGGATCATATACAGGCCCGTAGCCTTTAAATACAGACTGCAATTATGACAATTAATGCATTCCACAGCAGCAAAAGATCATATAATTATAACCTGACCTTATGATGCATTAATTTACCTATATAGTAGCAGTCAATACATTTATTTATCTCCAGAGATACAAAAAAAATTGGCATTCAAGGCCTATAAACACCTATAAACCACTTTGAATTTGCTGCAGGCAAGTCTAACCTGTGCATTTACAATTTACACACTGAGCTCTAGAGAGACTTTATGCATACTGTATACATTAGCATCCATTTAGGCAGGTGTGTGATTGTGCTTGAGGCTGTGGACGTACAAGTGATGTGTAGGCATTGTTATAGAAAAGAACCCAGCAGCAGCTGAGCTTCTTATTTGCATTCGCTCCGCGTGCGGAGACATAATGTTGCTCTCAGGGTTTTGAGATTTTTTTTTTTGTCGTGTCCACAGGGATGAGTCATTGAGACCAAATCTGTTTTAGTGACCTTTTGTTTAGCCGCCACGACATATGGAGGTTTACTCAAACATCATGATGCCTCTATCCATCCCCGCATGTGCATTCTTGTTTGTGTGTCTCTCAGAACGAGTGTGCGTGACGACAGGCTGCAGCCAACACAGTGTATGCTCTGTGCATATGACTGTGTGAGTTAAGTGTATCTTTGCACAGGTACAACATGTGCCTTGTGTACCTGGAGGCTCTTCTTTCTCCTCATTGATCTATAAGCACAACCCTTTCCTGCCTCCCACACTCAGGGGCAGAGAACTGATTTCCCTAGTGCGCGTGTTGAGCTGCAGCACTGCTTTCATAGCCTCTCCCCTTAGGCTAACCTGTCCTTCCTGCTCCACTTCTGTGTAATTAAAGATGCTATGGATGGGAAAGTGCCCGCGGTTAACATGGAGGGCAAATAAAAATGGCTTTTTACCTCCTCTGGGCCTCTTCTTGGTGGTTTTATGAATTACGCTCCCCTCTTTAGCCTTTCAGATGCAGTTCATCTGGATTTGCGGGCCAATTAATAAAAGAAGAAAGTATCATAATCCGTCAGGCAATGCATACCAATTTATAAAAGCACTTTGTAAACACGTTTACCTCGCAACAAAAGGTACAAAGAACAATAAATCCACAGACTTTAGATTATGAATATACCACATGCTAATACATTTCTGCCAATGTGAAATATCTGCGATAAATTTGTAAGAACACGTTACTGGTAGACACTTGCCTTGGCTGGAGACGCTGCTTTTCATGGGCTCTCTGCACAAGAGCTACATGTAAGTCGGCAGCACAACTGTCTGTGTTCTCCCTGGTAATCTACCCTGCAACCTTTTTTGCTATTTTAACATCTGAATCTCAGCCCAAAATAATTCTGGCACCATATTCTGCATTCCTTAAAGGTTACCCGAGCTGCCAGCACAGGAGGGAGGATAGGACACGGCTTTTTCAATAGCAAGAAAATTAGATCAGTGCTGCTTGCAGCTGAGTTTAAATCTGACTTTCCTGAGCGCCTTCTCTACTTTGAACTGTGCTTGAATCAACACTTGATCACTCGATGAAGGAAAGTTTCTGTTTCTTTGTTTGTTTCTTGGTGCATTTAGTGACTGATAGCAGAAGGTTTTTCTTAATTTATCTTGCAACTTGCAATAAACCTGCAATATTGAAATATTCAGATAAAGTAAAAAAGTTGAAGAAAAATATACATATCGCAGAGGAAAGACACAAAAATAGAAGCATGAACATATACAAACTTTCTACATTTATTCTGTTTTTATACACATATAAAATATGCATTGACAAAACCTCCATATAAAAACTGAACTTATGACTTTTGTCATTATAATTCTGTGTAAACTTTTCATTTTAACACTATATTCCTGCTTACTGTGAATGTTTGATTCAGAGAAAAATAATAATTCAAAACAGGTAGAATTTGTTGCCTTCAAGCTGGATATATGTGTGCGCACCTTTGCTTCTGCAGTTGATTTCATGGGCAATCAGAAGACCTGAAACCTTTTCATGCCCAGCAGTGATCAACCGAACTGCCTTGACAAATACACCAAATGAATTTCGCACGCTGTGAACAGTGATGTGCTGAACAGATGCTGTTGATTGATTCCCTCTTTTCCGAGTTACCTAGAGACTCTACTAAAACGTGATGCTTTGCGAAGCACGTTCCATTAGACATTTGGTCCTTTTCTATTGGACGGAAATCCATGTTACAAAAAAACGAAAAGTAAAGACAAAATCTCAGTGTCACAAACATCCATTGCTGAGTCCTGTTCTGTTGTCCTTTTACTTTACATTAAGTTTTTTCTGTAATCAGACTGCCTTTCTGTTAAGACAAAAAAAAATTTTTTTTTTACTGCCTTAAAAAAATCCCTGTTCAATGAGGTCAATGACAAGGTAATGCAGCTTAGCCTATGAAAATGAATGCTTTGGTAGTCTACTGTCTCATCAGCATCAGCTTTTCTTGGGCTCAGATGTGCATGTACAATACTATGCAAAAGTCTCACTTCTTTATATTTTGCTAGGAAAACCTGAAATAGGTGCAGTTATTTATTGAAACGTGTGCAATCATACATGGAGAGTTTGCACAATTCCATTATTTTGGTATGACCACCCTTTTTCTTCAGCGTGGTCTGAACTCTCTTAGGCCAGTCATTTCTTTAAGGAGTCTTCAGGTTTAGTTCTCTGGCATAGTTCTCCAGGCTTTTGAAGCAGTTGCATGTTAGATACAATGTTGTACTTTTCTGCATTCATAATTCCATCCATTTTGTCAAGATCTCCAACACCACCGGCTGAAATGCAGCCCCAAACCATGACCGAGCCTCCACTGTGTTTTACAGATGGCTGTAGACACTCACTGTTGTACCTCTCTACTGACCTCCTCAGTACATACTGATGACGATTTGAGCCAAGAGTTTCGAATTTGGATTCATCACTCCGTGAGACCTGCTGCCACTGATTTTTAGTCAATTTACTGTATAATTTGGCATACCTCCGTCTTTTCTCTCTGCTTCCCTTCCTTATGAAATGCTTCTTGGCAGCCAGCCTATGAAGCTTAAGTGAACACTAGATGGATTAACTGAGGGGACAGCTGCATTTCTCAGGTCCTGTGTTTTTGAAGGATTTTTTCCTGTTTCTTAAGGACATGACTTTCGGGTACTGTTCATCTGCTGCTGATATTTTTTTTTTTAGGCCTGTCACTTCTTTTTTTTTTGTCCTCCACTTGTTCAGTGTTCTCATTTTTTCCAGCATGCTGAGATATGCCAAGTTTTTGGCTAACAGTTTAGGAATCACCTTGTTGGTGCAAAAATGCACTGTAAAAAGGACAGGGAAGCCTGGCTCCTTGGAAGCAAAATATAAAGAAATGTGAGGTGGCTCAAGACTTTTGCACTGGACTCTACTTGAATGCTAACATGCTTTGCGTGCGCTAAGATGCATATTGATATTAGGCTTATACTTTAACGCTTATCGACAGCAGCTAGCATATTGTTAGGATCTACCGTTTACAGTACAATGTCAGCATGCTTACATTAGCATGTTCATTTGCTAATCTTTAGCTTGTAATCACAGCGTGTTAACTTCAGAGCCAGTATTAGCCTGACACAGACGTGTCGACATTTGTATGTGTCCCTCTCTAAAATGAAACCGGTTTTTCTTTTTCCAGATAATGATGCAGAAGAAAATGGTTAAGTGTGCAGATTTTTATCTTTTTCCAAAAAAAAAAAATAGTAACATCAATTTAAAAATAAGAACTGATTATTTAGTTTCAGTTGTGCAACTGATCTTTTTTTTTTTTTAGTTTAAACTGCAGTGTTAGTGATAATGTGCGGGCAGCTGAGTCTGATATAAATTTGGACTGTTGGACTGACGGACTGGCTGGCATCATTATTCCCAGAAACCACTGGGTAGCTTTGTGGCCCTTTCGCTACAGGATCTGACATGTTTTCTTTTTCTTCATCAGCTGAAGATCCAGATCCAACAGCAAAGCCAGGAAATTCCTGTTGGGGTAGATGGCTCTTTTCTGGATCAGCTTCTGCAAAGCCTGTTTGAGTGGGAGATGACGGTAGATCATGAGGTACGCCAGAACCAAGGTCGATGACCGGCTCATTCCCATGATGCAGTGCACCAGAACTTTCCCTGAAGAACAGGGAAGATGAAGGGAGAGAGGGCTGTGAAGAAAGGATTAGTGAGAAGCCTCAGACTTATTAATATCATACATGACTGCCCGTCTCATGCCGTGGTCTTCCTTTTTCCCTGCTGCGAGCTAAAAATAGTGCCTACAATTCACTCTTTGTTCATTTAAGGTCCCTTTGCAGACTGGGCCCAACTGTCTCTTTAATCCCAACTCGTCCGCTGCTTGATAGCTTCTTTGAAAAGAGCCATGGTCACAATATATACCTAAATTCTGCAAGGTAAGACTCTTATTATTACAGCTGGCTGAAAATACACTTAAAGCTGTCTTACATTGTGCTGACAGGTGACATTGAAAGGGCAGCGCGGTGGGAGTGGAATGAGTGGGTTTACTGTAATAAGGATTTGCGGAGTTAAATGAAAGATGTGATGTACAGGGATTTGAAAAAGGAAAACTGTAGCACTTGTAACATTATATTAGAAGCCTTGAGGAGCCTTACCATCGGGTGACTTCAGAGCTTTATGAATGAAATCGGCTGCAGGCTGGAAATAAACATCCAGATCAAAGTGGGTCGAGTCATCTGCTGGAATGCCACAATACACAAAGTCGTTGCCATAAAAGCTTTGGTTCCCTATGCTGCCTCGCTTGGAGTGAGCAGCATTTAATACATGAGTTATACCTAATTTCAGCAAGGCAGCCTTGTTTTGGGCTACTGCCCTAGCAAGACAAAGAGACAGAAAGAGGTTCAAGACTTATGGGAAGTCTATGCATCAGAGCACATTGATTTTTATGCCAGAATGAAACAGTATGCGGAAGGCGTTATGTCAAAGAGAACAACCTTTTGGCAGGCAACTAAATCATCTGAAATAAAAATACATACTTACACATTTCCTATGTATATGTTTGGCCACACTTCGTCAATTTGATGGAGGTGTAGTTTGCACGAGTCCAAAACCTTCTGCAAATCCTTCACAGTTAGATATTCTTTCCTCTTGCTTCTCAGCGCTGACATTTTAAACCCAAATCCCTTGTCTTGGATCGATTACTGGTCCAAATGTTTGTTGTATTAAAGCAGTTCCCGACTTTCTCCGGCTCAAGATGATGTCTACGAGCAGGTGTTTATCTGCTATCACTGGACAGTTACCCAATTTAGTGCTTAACCTAGCGTGTAGTCTTACTCGTGCAGAGGGCAGAACAACAAACAGTGCGGCCGGGGCTTGTGCTTTTCACACCACAGTGGGACTGAGGTTTAATAAGCCTCAAACAGACGAATCGTTCCGTAAACGAGCGATAACCGAATGTAATTATGGACAAAATGTTTAAGTGAAGTGCTTGTGTTGTGTGACAGAAAGTCCAGTGTAATTCAGCAGTTACGGACCAGAAACAGCACGACAGCTTCATGCAGCTAGTTTGCCGCTCTGACACAAATATCATGTGAAGGCAAAGTGGATGAAAACTGAATAAATAAATAAATAAATAAATAAATAAATAAATAAATAAATAAATAAATAAATAAATAAAATTAAGCTTCGCTGTGGGCTGTTCATGACATTGAACAGCCTCTCACGCTGTGCAAATGTCTATTTTAACTCCTCTATTATGTTGCAGGTCAATTTCACCCATTTTAGCTTTAAAAAAAAACTAATTAACTTCTCCCTTGCACCATGAAATGTAATGACTTTTCTTCATTCGGAGTCATGAATGTGTATGTAAAATGTGGGTGCAATGATGTGTTGTTGAATACCAGCACCGACGTTGCACACAGAATCAGTCAATAAATGTCTCCGGGTCATTTTTAACCTGGAGACAGTTATTGATTGAATATTCAAAGTGCTGCTTCTCCGTATTGATGACTGAACAGTAGTGTGTGAAGGGGGGAAAAAAATGCAACTGAATATGTACGTAAAACTTTTGAGAATATGATCCATAACTGCTGTGGGTAAAGTGCAGTTTGACAAGTGACGAGCGTGGCAGGATTGTGCGTGCGTTCCCCCCTTTGAGCTTTCCGGTTGAGAAGCTCTTTTACAAGCATTTTAAGAGACGCTTAAGAATGAGCTCCAGACAATTCACCACACACTAAGAATTAGCTTTTGTTCTCGAGAACACCAGTAATGTAGAGGGAGATGTTTCTGAGCCGTTGGTGATTCAGGATTTCTGTGAAGAGGATTCTTCTTGCTAAGAGACCATTGAAATCAAAAGATTGTCAGGCTGTATTGTCACTTTTGTCAGAGCAAACCCGAAGCACATTGTCACATTCCAAAGACCGGTGTTATCTGAAAAGATCCCCAGCCCGCTAGCTTTTGATGCACACAGTCATCACCGGTGGGGATGGAGGGAGCCCATTATTCCTGAGACTCAGAGGCAAGGTTGAATCGTTATTTATTTATTTTAATGTGCAAAAAAAAAAAGTTAAGTGTACAAAATTCAGAACAGATTTCCCCATTATCAGCCTCGAGGAATGCGAGACGTGCTGAAAGGAAACATGAAGACTGCTGTGTTTTGTCTCCTTAATAAGATAATGAAACCGCCACCACTTGTGGGAAATGCCAGCAAATAAAACCTTGATCCTGCTAACACTTGGTTTGAAATGGGTTTTTTTTTGGATAACTGGATGACAGGTGAATTATGATTCATAAAGATTCAACTGCCAAAACCTGTCGGGAGGTGGTTCAGGCTGCATTTGACCAGGATGCTTTCATCATGTAAATGCAAATGTGTCCCGATGTGCCCTTGACAAGGATGCCAGGTACAGTAGAAAAATACATCATTAACAGAGTACATGGTGTTCCTTTTTTTTTTTTTTTTTATCTTGCCCTGTGACCTTTTGCATAACTTTGACCTGCCAATCTTGACAGTGGGAACATGTCAAGATTGGCAGAAATCCACAAAGATTGCCACAAATCACAAATGTGGTAGAAACCGAAGAACATTTGGGACGGCCCCAAGAAATCTGCTAATAAAGACTGTTTAAAATCTGATCATCTGAGTGTTAAATACTATATTTGCCACTAAAGGGAAACCAGGGTGCACTCCAGGGTTTTAAAATGAAAGTTTTGGGCAAGTTTATTGTGCTTACCAAGAAAAACAAAGCCAAAATTGAACTGTTTGAAAATGAACACAGCGCAGATTAATTTCACCCGCAGCACAATGGATAAAAGCTTCTTCAACACAATGCTGAGGTTAAATAAAAACTATATCTAATATTTAGTCCTTTAAATTGATTCTGCCCAGAGGAGAGTTCATTACATTGATCTCTTATTAAGAGCAGGGTCGATATTGCACAGAGAGCCCGCATAATTCAGATCAAACACAGCAGCAGAGTTAGGGGGAAATACATCTGATTTGATTCCATTCCTGAAACAAACTGATTAAATTCAAAGCGCGGCATCTCCTTCAACTGACAGTCATCAAGACTCTCATTTGTCTGGAGAAAAAGCCGCTTCGAGGTTATGTCCATTAGAATTTCTTCATTTTTTAAAATTTTTTTTTGAAGTGCGCTCATGAAGTCTTTTGCAGCTTCATATCCAAAGCACGAAGCTGTTTAAGGAATCCTCTGTTTGGGAAAATCCATCTGCGCTCTTTGACCTTACCGATTGCCTCTAGTAGCGTGTAATGGTGGTGGATCATCAGGTAGGCCAGGACGAGGGAGGCAGACCTGCTCACTCCAACAGCACAGTGGACTAAAACTCGAGCTGGACAAGGAGGACAAGAAAAACATCACAGTGAGCATAAAGCATGTGTTCAAGAAGGGATTTTATTCTGGATAAGATGAGCGAGAGGTCTGCAGAGCCTGACATTCAACATGACGGGTATTTACCGCCGGTCGTGTCAAGTGCGTTGCGAATATACTCGGCACAGGGAAAGAAATATCGAGAGAGGTCAAAAGACGGTGAGTCATCCGCAGGCACTCCATAATAATCCACGGTGGATCCATAGAAGTCGTGATTCCCCTGACAGTGCATCTTCCCATGAGCTGCATTCACAACATGAGTGATTCCCAGCTTCCACAGACTGTAGCGATCATTAGCTACTGACCTGCGAAAAAAAGAAAAGAAAAAAGCAATCAGTCTGGAAATATATTAGTGCTGATTATGTTTTATAAGCCATCAAGAACAATATCAAAGACTTACATATCTCCAATGAACAGGTTAGGCCAAACTTCATCCACATGATTACCAAACCTCTTACCTCCATACAAAACCGTCTCCAGGTCTTTGACAGAAGGAGCGGCAGGAGAAACTGCCCTATCTGCCTGCAGATTATTCATTGTTGAATACATGCACAAACCTACGTATGATTTATTCTCTCAACATTTATTTTCAAACCGTTGAGGCTTCACTGTGACCATGCTGGCAGCCACTGACAAGGACAGGTGTTCCTGGTCTAAAATTAAAACAGTGACCTACCTTACTCTAAATGTAGGTCAGCTTTACATCTCTAAATTTGTATTTATTTATTTTTTAAAGCATGTTTTCATGTTCAGAAACTATTTCCAATTTTGTGGCTTTCAGTTGCAAAAGAATATACAGTTGTGGTCAAAAGGTTACACCCACTCGTCGTGGGTGTGAATGTCATGGTAATTTGGGGCTTTTGATGATTTCTTTGAGCTGTTCTTTTCCCAGGGTGAATGAATGCACCGCATACATCGTTAATGACTTTAAAAACAAGAACTGGGTGCACACGTTTATTTAGGATTTTCTCGAATCCACACAGAGTGAAAAGTATACATACAGGCTCAAATATATACATAATATATATATTTAAATATTTTTAATAAGCAGTGCTGAAGGTTCTATAATGTATTTTAACTTGACAAGGCTAAGGCCTGTTAACGTCCTGTTAATGATCATGGTTGACTATAACTTTTAGTTTATTTTTGCCAACATAAAAAGCATTTGTTTGACAGCGCTCAAATGAGACAAAGGTTGAGCTATTTGGCCACAGTGACAAGAGGTATGTTTGGAGGAGTAAAGGTGATGCTTTCAAACCCAAGAACACTGTACCAGCTGTCAAGCGTGGTGGTGGTAGCATCATGCTCTGGGGCTGTGTTGCTGCCAGTGGTACTGGTACATTACACAAAGTGGATAATGAAGAGGAGGACTACATCCAAATTCTTCAACTTCACCTCAGATCAGCACTTAGATGGTTGAAACTTGGACACGTTGAGTGTTCCAACAGGATAATGATTCCAAACACTCATCAAAACTAGTTTTGGAATGGATAAAGCAGGTTAATATTCATCTTCTGGAATGGCCTTCACAAAGACATTTTCATGTAAATAAATCCTTGTCTTCTTGCTCTCTTGTCTGTTTTTTGTTCCTTCTTCTTATGCCCCCCCCCCCCACCCCCGAGTCTGGTTCTCCAGGATGTTTCTTCCTGTTAAAAGGGAGGTGCAACTTGCTAAGGGACAATTAACCAAATATTTGTGGGGGTGTATTTATATATTTGAGCCTGTATGTATACTTTTGACCCTGTGTGGATTAGAGAAAACCCCAAATAAATTCAAATTTGTGCACCCAGTTCTTGTTTTTTAAAGTAATTAATCCGTGCACACGATACCTGTAAACTTCTGACCACAGCTGCTTATTTATTTTTTGTCATGAGTTAAATACAAGGACGATGTAGTACCACCTTGTCACCATGAAGTGTCACTGTTGTTCAGCCACGGCAAAGCTTTTTTTTTAAACGTGCGCCGCTATTCTGGACATTACCTCCTTGTGTTGTCAACAGGACTTCTAGCTAGCGCAAAGCCTGGACGTAATGATGTCCAGCAAACTCGTGTCACTTCAGCAAACGCTAATAAGATTTCTTCTGATTCTTGTGAGATGCCACTTAGTCAGTTAGCCGAATAGATAAATTCTTTGTCATCTTCTGTCACATCTCAGAGCTGGTGAGTGACCGTAAAGCACACGCATTGATTGAGCTAGCACCAGAGAGCTAGCAGTCTTTAGCATAAGCTGAATTAGCCCTGTGGGCATGGGGTTGTAGTGAAGAAGGACAGGATGCTTTCGTTGGTTTTCATGTTTATCTCCAGCGTACTTGTCTTTATAGACTGCCAGGACAGGTAGTTACCTGACAAAATACTGAAAGAAGTTAATGTAGCAGTATACTAAGAGCTTCTGATCCTGATTGAAATGTTAGTGATGTATATGGGTTATTGCACTTAGATTGTAGTTACTGGACAAAAATTTTTCAAGTATTGTATTACTTAACACAGAAATGTTAACATTGTGTGTGGATATCTTGGCAGTCCTGGGAGCAGACTTGTGATCTAGTGTTTATTTCCACCGATTATCAATTTAGAAACAGTAATTATGCCTTTTAGACTGTGTGTGTGTGGGGATAAACCTTACAAATCATCCATTAACTAGCACCTTGGGCTTTAATTGACTGTTTGGCCTGGAGAAAAATGTGGCTGCTCCTTCAGTTACATTTTTGGGTGTGGTTTCCATTGTGCTTTAGGAAATCCTTGCCAGTGCTTGCCTCATATGACTGCATAAATTGCGAATACCCAGCTTTCCTGTTTAGCTCAGGATTTGTCTTAAATTTGTTTATCACTTCTAATTTTGTCACAAAGTGAATGTATTTTCTGTCTGCGTTGCAGTCCTGCATAGTTTCTTTGGAGTTAGTACTGCTGATTCAGTGCAAATAAAGTGTGTCTTAAACTTCTCCTGAAGATTATTTTGCTTACTGGTTTGAAACCCAATGAGGAACTGATACTGCTGAACTGATATGGCTGTTCCTCTGTCTAGCCTTTTGGCGTCAGGAGGAAATGACCCAGCTGAGTGTTCGTCGCTGGACGCCCAAGCACGTTGCCAAGTGGTTGAAGGAAGAGGGCTTTTGTGACTATGTGGACCTGCTGTGCAACAAACACCGACTGGATGGCACCAGTCTGCTTGCCCTCAGTGAGTACGACCTCCGCTCGCCGCCTCTGGAGCTCAAGGTGCTGGGGGACATCAAGCGGCTGATGGTCTCCATTCGTAAACTTCAGAAACAGAACATCGACTTGTTGGAGGAGCTGGGTCTTCCTTTTGATGGCCACTCTCCCACGGGCTCCGGAGGCAGTTTGGACTGGCTGTGTAACGGAGACCCAGGCAGAGACTGCGACAGCACTGACACAGCACCAGTGGGAGAGGAGTACCACCAGTACACTAATGGGAAGTACAAGCAGCAGATGCGGCGCCTCGATCCAGAGTACTGGAAGACGGTGCTTAGCTCTGTCTACGTGGTGTTCGTGTTTGGGTTCACGTCCTTCGTCATGGTCATAGTACATGAGAGGGTGCCTGACATGCGCACGTACCCTCCACTACCAGATATTTTTCTAGACAGGTGGGTGTAATTGCTCACAAGAGATTTCTTAAATCTTCTTACAACAAAAACAATCATCTCCAAAATGCCACAAACAAAACTGTTTGAGTATAACAACAAATTGTGGACATTACAACTGCCCTAATTCCTCATAGAGTGTTTCTATTATTGTCCTCACCTACTCCTGATGGGCTAGCTGAGGTTCAAAGAGACCTTAAGGTGACCTACTTTTGTTTATTACCAGCTTTGGGCTTTTCATCAAATGAAAGCTTACCGCAAGAGCCGATTTTTAAGAATTTCCAGTGTGTGACAAAACATTCTGAGGCAAATTGTTCAGGCTAGTTAAAAAATCTTGGAAAAAGAAAGACCATCTTATTTTTTAGATGGCCACAGGTCATGCATTGAATTGTTTAGTAAAACCAATATGCCAAAAAAAAATAAAAAAGGTGTAAATCAACCGTTTACATGTTATTTCAGCACTGATCTTTTCCTTCTCCACAGTGTGCCTAGAATACCCTGGGCATTCGCCATGGCCGAGGCATGCGGAGTGATCCTCTGTAACATCTGGCTGCTAGTTCTGCTGCTGCACAAACACAGGTAGAGGCCCAATACTCTCTCACCACAGTGTATTGTCATCACATCAGTAGCTTCGCTCAAGGGCGCCGAGAATGTGTCAGTAGCACAAAAACTCCCACGTTTAACTGCTTTTTCGCTACTTGCAGGTCGATCCTTTTGCGGCGGATGTGCAGCCTCATGGGGACGGTGTTCATGCTGCGCTGCATCACCATGTTTGTCACCTCGCTGTCTGTTCCAGGACAGCACCTGCAGTGTTCGGGAAAGGTAACGCACGGTGACTATTTCTCATGTATCAAATCTCTCTGAAAGATCACCGTATTAACTGTTTTACTTCTTTCCTTCTAGATCTACGGCGACATGTGGGCCAAACTACAGCGAGCTGTGGCCATCTGGAGCGGTTTCGGGATGACGCTGACAGGGGTTCACACATGTGGCGACTACATGTTCAGTGGCCACACTGTGGTCCTTACGATGCTCAACTTCTTTGTCACGGAATGTGAGTAGCTTCGGTTTCTGTTTCCACGGGAACAAAACAAACTTTTATGTTAAGATGAGTTGAAAAAAACTACGAACTAAAATTGGCAAATGATGAATGACTCCAAAAATAATCCTTAAAACCCTGAATGTTGTAATGTATATAGATATTACCTAACACATTTTAGGGAATTTGCATGTTTCCAGATTATTGGATTTCAAATTATATTAGTCCTGGACACACATTCGGATTTATTGCTGATTTATTAATTTGGATGGATTTATAAAGACTGTTAATATTAGTATGCTTGTTTTAACGGTTAAATTCTAATTTATCTGGTCACATTTTGACACTAAACACACACACAGTACATTAAACCCTCTAACAGTACTAAATCATAAGGGACACAGTGTAACCATATTTGGGTACAATGTCCCTCTGTTGCCATCCAGTGTCCATCCCCGGTACTGCAAGTACATTTTAAAGCTTAGATTTTCTTAGTCTGGACCTGTTATGAGTGTTTTCATTTACATGTTTTTATTCTTGGACTCTGAGTGAAACTTTGCGTGATTCGTCTCCACTTCCACTGTCTGTAACAAGCCGTTTTAACGCCTCTTCCAGTTGAACCAACCTTCCTTTAAGCCTTCTTTTTTCCCCGATTGGCTGCCCCTAGCAAACAGAAGGTTTGAACAGCAGGTACGAGGGGCTGAGAGCTGCGTGCCTGAGATAAGCCAAAAGCAGGAGGGAAAAAAAACCTGTGAAACGGAGAATGTAGAACAGTTTTAGTTTTTAGCTCAGCGGGATCACTTACACATGAGTTCATTATTTAAAACTTTGTCCATGTTTAGTATGAGCGTCCGCTATTTTAGCAGTATGTGACTGTAAATAAAGGACCCCTTTAACAGACTTAAAGATTTACCACGTTTCCGCTTGGAGTAAAGTGCTCAGTGTTGCTCTTTCTCCTTTCAGACACTCCACGAAGCTGGAATTTTATTCACACTCTGTCCTGGGTCCTCAACCTCTTCGGCATCTTCTTCATCCTGGCTGCGCACGAACACTACTCCATCGATGTGTTCATAGCCTTCTACATCACTACCAGACTCTTCCTATACTACCACACTCTGGCCAACACTCGGGCTTACCAGCAGAGCCGGAGAGCTCGCATCTGGTTCCCCATGTTCTCCTTTTTTGAGTGCAATGTCAACGGGCCGGTGCCCAACGAGTACTGCTGGCCTTTTTCTAGACCTGCTGTGCTGAAGAGGCTGATTGGATAATAAACAGCCCGCAGCAGTACTGTCAGACACAGACTGTGTTGTTTGGTCTGCTTTGTCAAGTTGCCAACCGAGGCGGTGCGCGACAAAGACGCCTGATATGATCCACACAAAGGCCTGATGGGATACACAGAGCCATATCCTCTTAAATTTTAGGATTTAGCTCCTAACCTGCTTTCACTATCTTTTTTTTATTTTCAAACAAAAAACATGCAGAGTTTCTAAAATGCCCCATTGTTGCAGTGGAGACACGACATACTAACGGATATCATTTTATTTAGCATGAGTTGCATTTTACAATACGATGACATCTGTTACAGACTGGACAGTAAAAGAAATCCTCGTTTAAAGATACATCTGAACCTTTACAGGAGACCGCTTTCTGTGTAGGTCAGAAAGTGGATGGAAGGAGTTCTGATACAATACACTGACCACTGTCAAAGCAATATGTAGAGACCTGCATTATGCCGTATAGCAAAAATATTTTGTCATCATATTAAGAAACATCTTGTTTAGTTTTCTGCATTCCTTGAGGTCACTCGGACATTTTGACAACACTACTAAAGACTGACAGAGAAATTTTTGGCCCCTTTTAAGAGAAACTACATCCAATGAATCCTGTGTTTTTTCAGTGTTGACATTGCCTGCTTTTTTTCCTGGAAAGTATTCATTCAAGGAAATGACGTTATCAGCCAAAAAGATAGAATCTAATTTTATCCAGCTGTCTTAAATATAGTTCCATTTGCCAATTACCTTGAGTGTTACTGTGAAACGCTTCTCTGTGTAGAGTTGTTCCAAAACTTTCATGTTTACTGTTGAATATGTATAGTTTTTTTTAAGATGTCCTCACACAGTGCAAACGACTAGATTAAGACCATAAGACCAAGTATGACGACCTTTTCCTGATATTAGCCCTTCGACGTTAATACGTAGTAAACGGATGCTGAAATTTGTATGTATTTGTTTATATTAATTTATTTCATTTTATAAATGTCATTAGGTATTTTTATATTGCGTGTACAAGGTTGGGGCGGCGTGCACATAGAGAAATATGTTTACAGTTGCTTCGAACTCTGTTCGTTGGAAACACGATGTGTTATTTAATTTTGATTTTCCAGCTTGTCCTGTACATTTCATTGAGTGAATCTTTAAGAGATCGTTGATAAATCGTTGCAGCATGTTAGGATCATCATTCTAAGTGGAGTTAATAGTCTTAATACATCCCTTCAGTGAAGAAGTAGGATGTGTTCATGCGCTACTGCGGAGCCACAAAACCTCTTGTTTCAGCAATCATCTCCATCATTAAAGAGCTGAAATGGGACTGTTTCCGCATCTTTTTTCCCCCCCCCACTTGCTGCACGACCACACGAGGAATGTGCACTGTTGACGCAGATGGAGAGAAACTTTTAAAAAAAATTTAATGTGCATTTTATCGTTACAAACCGCTGATGGTGGGTGAAGTGCCTAAAACTACAGTTTTAATTTAAATTTTTGTAAATGTTGTATAATAATGAAGTAACAGGAGATTACTAGTTAAATGATAACTTGGAAAGCTTTGAACTTGGTGGTGTGCAGAAGGAAAATAAATAACTAATACTGAAAGTGATACAATTTAAAATAAAACTAAAAGAGTGGAAACTAAACTGAATTCCAAAAAGAAACATTGAAAAAAATTATTTTTTAATATTATGGGATTGTATTTAGGCATATTGTCTAACTCAAGGAAGCCTTTTAAGAACATCTGTGAGCTATGAAGAAATGTGTAATTGCATGTACTGTATATGCACTTTATTAGGTATACTTTTCTAGTACTGGGTTGAACCCACTTTTGCCTTCAGAACTGCTTTAATTCTTTGTGGCACAGGTTCAACAAGTTGCTGGAAACATTCCTCAGAGATTTTGGTCCATATTGACAGGCTAGAGTCACACAACTGCAGCAGATTTGTCAGCTCCACATCCATGATGTGCTCCCTGCTCCACCACATCCCAAAGCTGCTCTATTGGATTGAGATCTAGTGACTGTGGAGGCCATTTGACTACAGTGAGCTCACTGTCATGTTCAAGAACCAGTCTGAGATGATTTGTGCTTTATGACATGGTGTATTATCCTGCTGGAAGCAGCCATCAGCGAATTGGTACACTGTGGTTATACAGTGATTACATGGTCAGCAACAATACTCAGGTAGGCTGTGGTGTTAGTTCAGTTGGTATTTAAAGGGCTGAAATTGTACCAAGAAAATATCCTTCACACTGTTACACCACCATCGCCAGCCTGAATGGTCCTAATTTTGGTGAGCCTGTGCAAATTGAAGCCTCAGTTTCCTGTTCTTACCTAACAGGAGTGGCACCCGGTGCGGTCTTCTGCTGCTCTGGCCCATCTCCTTCAAGGTCCAACATGTTGTGTATTCAGAGATGTTACTGTTGCCTTCCTATCCGCTTGAAGCAGTCTGGCCATTCTACTCAGACATCTGGCATCAACAAGGCATTTTCACCCACAGAAATGCTGGTCACTGGAAATTTTTTTTCTTTTTCAGACCATTCAATGTAAACGATAGAAATGTCTGTGTGGGAAAATCCCAGCAGATCAGCAGTTTCTGAAACACTCAGGCCAGCCCATCTGGTAGCAACAACCTATTCTGAGACTCAGTTTGAACTTCAGCAGGTTATCCTGACCATGTCTACATGCCTAAGTGAACTGAGTTGGTGCCATGTGGCTAATTAGATTTACACGAACGAGCAGGTGGTCAGGTGTACCCAATAAAGTGGCCAGTGAGTGTATATTATATCAAAGCCTTTTCCTCCTGATTATGTGCAGCCTGTCAATAATGTGTTAGATTTGTAGTACTACAGAGAAGCTCTGAACGCATAAGCCCACAGCCTACAATTGTATATGGATTGCCATGGAGATTTAGAAGTCTTCCACTTGCCTGTGTACTGGTACCACACATTAGATTTTTTGTAATTTTTTTCAGAATTAAGTTTTCTGTTGTGAAATAATATAATCTGTGCTCGAATTACCACTATGATTAGTTAAACCGTTATCACGTGATTCCTATTTCAGTCGGGCACAAAACGCACAGCTATATTTTCTGGTCCTGCGGAGGTCAGCAGGTTGTTGCGGTCATAGATATATATACCATAGATATATATATACATAGATACCTCGTTGACTGGTTCGGCCCGCTGATGCGACGTAACTGTGTGTCCGCCATATTGGAGGA
>JAVDPK010000532.1:74213-86689 GCA_034780415.1 Cichlasoma orientale | reverse complement strand
TTCGAAAAACTCAGAGTGCAGCATCTCTCTCATGTTATGGTGGCCGCTTTTGCCCCCTCCAATATGGCGGTGACGTACGTTGGCAGCGATCAATGCGGTATCTATGTATATATATCTATGGTTGCGGTATCTCCTCCATATCGTCCTACAGCGGCTCTGCTCGCTCATTTCGCCGCTTTTCTTGTCTGGCAGGTTGGCAGCTGTATAATAAAGAGCAGTAAGTCTCGGTAAGTAGTAGACTGAGTAATTACTCAGGCTGTTCGTGTTTTATTTGCTGTGATGTAGGGGAGACGGCTGCCAGACGTACTATTTGCTAGCTAGAAAACGCCCCCTAACCACAGACTGTAATTCTATTTTATGCCTTTATCGTGTTGCTGTGTTTGCAAGTATTTGCATGGAAAATAAATGGAAATAGGGGACGAAAACTTTCCACAGTAAAGCGTAATAATTTATTGAACCGGTGACTCAGCTGCTTAGTTAGTTATTTCACTACCATTTAAACCTCTTTCACATACAGTCTATGACTTATAGCTGTGGTAGTAAAGAAAAAGACACTTCAGGAAGCGTTTGGGCTTCTTAACCAATAACCTTCATGTTCCGATTACTGGAAGAAGTCACTTTAACCTTGAGACTAAGGTGACAGATACTTGTGTCTGGCAGTACAGATAAATATAATTATATATTTTTCCCCTTAGTGACAGCATTTAAACACCAAACTATTTAATAAAATTAAAATGCTTAACAATTTTAGTCAAGTCTTTAAGACTTACATACCTGGGATTTTTCTACTTCTCTTTTTTGTCTTATTTTTTGCTAAATACATTCACAGTATAGTTATTCACAAATATTATGTTTAAATTAGTTGAGAGCTGAGGAAGATCTTAAAAGTACTGCATTCTGCCTGCCTATAAAAAGATGTCTGCAAGTCTATTTTGCTCGTCAGCACACGTGTGGTTTTGATTCTTTGATTAGCTAGCACCACTATACTCCTGTGTCACCATTTACACTCTGAAATCTCTTGTGTGACAGGCAGGATGGCAGTCCCTCCAACGTATGCAGACTTGGGCAAATCAGCAAAGGACATCTTCAATAAGGGATATGGTAACTGGAAGAAAGATATCAGGCAGCTTTATAAGTGTGTATTTGCTGACCTGCAGAGGTCAGGTCTGCTGCTGGAAATGCTTTTCCAAGCAAAGGAAGTCTTTCACTGTCATTGTTCTTGCAGGTTTTGGGCTCGTTAAGCTTGATGTGAAGACTAAGTCTTCAAGTGGAGTGGTGAGTTTAACTGTAAATATAATGTCCAGTAGTGCAGTGTAGGTAATGTATGCTGATACTGTTACTGCAGATATAAACTGTCAGCATATATATCAAAAGATAAAGGAACTGCAGAACCTAAATGGCAAAAAAATGTTTGCTACCTGGGTAGCTGGCATCACAAAATATGCAGTTCAGTGATGTAACTTTGTAATGTTACACATTGTCCATGTTTCATAAGAAGTCATATGTCGTGATGAATGCTGAATTTGAACTCGTTTTATCAGACTTGGCATAAAAAAAAATATAAAGACAGCATGTTATCATGGAAGTGTTTGAGTATGTTTTCTCTCGTGTTCATTTCAGGAATTTAAAACATCAGGCTCGTCCAATGTAGACACCAGCAAGGTCACCGGAACCCTGGAAACCAAGTACAAATGGGCTGAATATGGACTGACGTTCACGGAGAAGTGGACCACAGAAAACACTCTCGGAACAGAAATTTGTGTGGAGGATCAGGTAATTCACGTCGTGGTTATAATGAGGATCATTTCAAAAAAA
This sequence comes from Cichlasoma orientale, assembly GCA_034780415.1. NCBI lineage: Eukaryota > Metazoa > Chordata > Actinopteri > Cichliformes > Cichlidae > Cichlasoma > Cichlasoma orientale. Next base: position 84,874 of record JAVDPK010000532.1, on the reverse strand, counting down.
AATTAAGCAGGAAAGTAAAAGATTTTCTTTTTTAGATCACCAAAGGCCTGAAACTTACATTTGAGACCACATTTTCACCTAACACTGGGTAGGTTATTTGCTGATTAGAAATTCATAATTGGCAGCCTGTGACTAACTAAATAACCTAATTTAAATTTTTTGTTTTTAAATTTCACAGCAAGAAGTGTGGCAAGGTCAAAACTGCTTACAAAAAGGAATACCTTAATGCTGGTGTTGACGTAGATTTAGACTTTGCTGGTCCTACTATCCATGGAGCAGCAGTGGCTGGGTACGAGGGATGGTTGGTAGGCTACCAGATGACCTTTGACACGGCCAAATCCAAGATGACCAAGAGCAACTTTGCTGTTGGTTACAAAACTGGAGACTTCCAGCTCCACACCAATGTGTATGTTTTTAAATATTTTTTTAAAATGATTTTCAAAATAATTTAATCGATCTATGGGTCAAGGTGTAATGTGTTTTACAATTTCCCCCAGAAATGATGGTTCAGAGTTTGGTGGATCGATTTATCAGAAAGTTAATGATCAACTGGAGACCGCTGTGAATCTTGCCTGGACAGCGGGCAATAACGGCACTCGCTTTGGAATCGCTGCTAAATACCAGTTAGACTCCAGTGCCTCCATATCAGTAAGATATTCTGACTTTTTCTTACATTTTAAAAGATATTGTAAAGACTACTAGGAGGTAACACATTCACTCTTAGTCCTTAAATGATTTAATGCTTCTTTTCTCCAGGCTAAGGTAAACAATGCCAGCTTGGTTGGAGTTGGATACACCCAGACTCTCCGGCCTGGTAAGAATTACCTCCTATAGAAGCACTTCCAAATCTTTAAGGACCTCTTTTCACTAACTTATCTAATATTTCAGGCATGAAACTCACCCTGTCTGCACTCGTTGATGGGAAGAATATCAACGCTGGTGGCCACAAACTAGGCCTAGGCCTGGAATTGGAGGCATGAGGATCATCTCTGCCATTTCATAAGGAGAGGAAGGAATATCGGCAGAATCTGGCCTTCTGCCTTCCTGTGTGATCAGCAATGTGTATTTCAAGCCAAACAAAGTAGAACCCCAGTACACAAGCACTGATGAGATGGAAACCTTTCCATCAACTTCCTTTGATTGTGGTTACAATAAGTAGTGAGTCACATGTATTAATCAGTTACTCCTTCTGCCAATTTGCCCCCAGTAATAATAGAAAAACCCTCCACTCAGTGTTGAACGTGGGCTTTTTAAAAAAAAAAAAAAAAGTTTGACAATCCAGGAGAGGTTCCAAAAGTGAAACTTGTTACTTTGCTAAAGTAGAATGTAAACCTGAGGTGTTATTTTGCACATTAGACTTTATTCTTATTTAAGCTCCTACTTTGTTTTATTTGCACATTTTATTTGTATATTGTAGTACTGTGCTGCCTGTGGAAGGCTTACTTCAATATGCTATGAAGACTGAAGCCAGCCTTCACTGCTCTTCACTTGCGTTCCTAGAAAAGCTTGATTGTGCTGAGTGAAGAGTTTAGGACCCGCTACCTATAATAGCTGCTTCTAAGTTGCAAGGCAATGCTATGCATTTTTATTTTCCTCACTGTGGCTTGAGTGACAGATTGAGTGAATTATCCACCTTACTTCCCCTTTGAGGACTGTGACACTAATCAGGGAGCTGTTTGTGTGTTGGTGTGTGTCTACCTTTACAATAAAGTCCTGAAATCAACCTTTATTCTTGCCTCTAATTTGATACAAACTTTTAAATCAAACCTCTTTATTGTATAATTAAAGTAGTGCACAGTGGTAGGAACGCAGTGATTCGTTAAAGTGTATAAATTGTTGCACATCTCTGACGTGCACTATAGTTTGATAGCCAGGGTGACTCCGTCTCCCACTGTGAGCATGCTTAGATTAACTCGTGCATCTCTGTACAGCTTCTTGTTCAGCTTGTCAATGGCCACAGTGTCGGCATCATCTGGGGACGGATTCAGCACCTTCCCACCCCACAGCACCTGCAGCACCAGAGAGACATTTTTATAGAGGGTTTGCGGCTTGAAATGGCACACTGCAAGAAGAACTTGTTTTTGGTTGCAGCACTTACATTGTCAATAGCAATGACACCTCCTTTTCTCAGCAGCTGCAGAGACTTCTCGTAGTAGTTGTCATAGTTAACTTTGTCTGCATCGATGAAGATAAAGTCAAAGGTTTCTGCCTGGCCAGAAGACAGGAGATCATCTGAAAGAGACAATAAAACAGAGTGTGGGGAAAAAAAAAAAAAAAAAAAAATCACAACATTGTAGCTGTCACTCCACAGTCTCCTGCTGGCGTACTACAGAGCAACTCTGACATAGCTAGGCTTACTTTGCATTAACTGCAAACCCTAGGCAGAGATAATGGCCATCACTACGGTGATTATCAACTCTCTTTGTTAACCCAGGCTTTTCTGCTTCAGGCTCTGTGCACGCTCACATAAAAGGAAAAAGACATAAGATGCCTGTCATATACTTCAGTCAGACACCTTATCAGAAGAATGGATGATAAATAAGGGGCTATAAAACCCATATAATGGCAAGAGCCAACACTGGTGCTGCAAATAAAGCAAGAGAGCAACGCTGCAGGAAATTGGTAATCGTGAATTCGTACGTCAGTATATTTATTTTCCCACTCAGTGTGCTCTTAGTGCTGGATTTTATTTTTACTGTGACAGCTGCACAGTAGGTCTGTGAAACTTGAATGAATGCAGTTCAATATCCGTGCGTTCAGGTATGACGCTGTCCCATAGCCTCACGACAGAGATGTGGAAATTCGATTTATTTAATATTCTTGGTGATAAATGGCCCACATATAGAATGATCAATTTTCTAATTTGTGTTCTATTAGCTAAAATTCCAGCCATGTAAAATAAACTTTGTAGCAGTTTAGGAGCAAAAATAAAAATATTTATATAAACAACTGAATGTATACAAATTCACAACTTCCTTCTGTGTTGTTAGGAAGATGAAGCTCAACAGGAAGCATACATACATTTAAAATTACTATAGTTTTCCAAACCATTAATTTCTATAGTGTTAAAGTGTGTATGTGTATGTAGTTAGCAGAAAACTAGTAAAACTGTGGGGTCTGACTAGTTTAGCTGTGTGCTAAAAGGTGCTGCTTGTCTTTGCATGCTAGTACTTCATGCATGCAGGTCCAGATGAGACAACTATATCAATAATTGCTTAAGAAACACCACTGGGACGATATACAGGCTGTATATTTTATGAGTTATAATATAGCCTAGCGGCACGTTAATGGCTATCATTTTTATTGCATCTGCAGGCCTGCAATATACTACAGTATTAATACTTTGCGAAATACTAACTTAGATTATGCAAGGTGAGTGGTGCTCAAGTGCTCGAGTAACATCTGCTTATATCTTACTGGCTAAATCCACAAAGAGCGGAGAATACCAGAAAGGCAGCGCAGATCTATTAATCACTGTCTGCACACAAAGATCTACTGGAGCTCACTAAACAAATTATTACGGGTCATTCCACATCAATTGACCAAACTGAAGAGAAATTCCCAGCCTGACCATCTAGGATTTCCCTGAAAAAGATTCCAGGGTGATGATGCACCCTGGAATCTTCATCAGTTTTCGTGCTTCATTATTTATGTAGCTAAAGACTGCACTGGGGCAATAGTTCATGCATAATTTAGCCCAGTGCATGAGACACGCACGGTGAAATTTTAGCTCTCCATCAGGAAATCTGTCAGTTTTACAAGTATTAAAATATACACTTTGAGGCTGTGGATGTTGCCTCTAAACAAAAATATCATTGTACATTGTGTATAATGACAATAAAGGCATTCTATCTATCTAATTTGACTTTAGTATTTATTAACCTTTAATATTTATTAAATCATTCAAGATGAAAGATCGACAGTGCTTAACAAATTTATTAGGCCACCTTTCAAAATAAAAATACTCTGTCAAAGACTTTAAAACTAAAAACTATATTGTTATTTATTTGACAAATAAACTGAATTCATGTTTTAATACCCAAATTTAAACCGGCACACTGGATTTCTCTGAGAAATTAATCAAGCATAAAATTCAACCACTAAAAACAAAATTTCCTGTTCAGGACTGCGAGTAAATATTTGTAATCAGGCATCTTAATCAAAAAATGATGATGCGCTGAATTTGAAAATTCAGGGATAACAATAATTGTATTTTAGCACGTACTGATGGATTAATCATTACAGAAATATAAATAAAAAAAGATTTTCATTCAAATGTACGACAGTAAATAAAGAGTAGCGTCACCGTACCTAAAGTTTTCAGTGCTGGCTGAATGCGTAGATCGATTTTTTTCTCAACTCCAGCCTGTTAACGGAAAGACACAATAATGATTTAAAGGGTAAAGAAAAGTGAGCAGAGTGTCGCCGTATATCAGGAAGCCAACAAAACAGAAAACCTGTAAATCATTTTTGCTTGATAAATGCTTTAAATGATCAGTTACAGAAAATTTCTTTAACATGACTTTCTGTAGTTCACGTGATGTTTTCAGAGAGGACTGCCAAAAGCTCTGCTCCACATGCAGCTGCAAAGATGTCAAAATAAGAGCTACAGTATACATCTTTGACCCTTGATGTCACAGTGTAATGTGGGAATAATGGAAGAAGTATACACACTGCACTTGAACCCCACAACGTTAGAGGTGGTGTTTCTAAATGTAACAAAACACAGATGTGACCTGTACCTCTTTCCAGAAGGGTTTGCCGATGTTGGTGTACTCTTCACTGACATCGCATGCTACCACAACTCCATCTTCAGGCAAGGCCAGAGCCATGTTCAGTGTGTTGTAGCCTGTGTAAACACCTGTAGATGCAAAGAGAAATCATTATGCATGATGGCAGAACGAGCGCGGAGCACACGCGCTTCAGTAAGTAACGAGGTTTACTGCAAGCTCTGATGCCCTTATTACAGTTCCCTCCATTGTTTGAGCCAATATTCTGGAGAAAGCTGATTTCCTGAGCACAGCTACATGTTCCCAGGATTCCAATCATCTTTTTATATGTGTGCATGTGCAGGACAGGAGTCCTGCAATGATGAAATGACAGTCAAAACCATGCTTTCTCAGGCTCAAAGTTATTAAATGGACAAAAACACTAGACAAGACACTAACCTATTAAGGTAGGTGAAATTAATTAACGGGTTAGTGAACTGTTAAGCCATTAATCTTAGTGTAGCTTACTAAAACTCTGAAATGAAGCCCAGCTGTAAAGTGACAGCAGCGCAAACTGAGCATCACGTTGTCACTCAGGTGGTGATGCAGACAATTTATAAAGGTTTTTGTATTTGTTTCTAATCTGCTGACGAAGTCTGGTTTAAACTACTAGAAGTGCAACTACGAGAGCACAGATAAGAAAACTGATTGGATATTTATTGCCAAAAAATATCAATTCAATCAATCAATAAAAAATATTTCACGTCTCCTTTATCAGCCTATGGAATGGTAACCTTTAATATTTAAAGGCATCAGGTTTAAAGTTTCAGAGCTCTAATGTGCAGCCATCATGTTAGAAATAAACAGCAACATTAAAATAATTAACTTGAGTTAAAAATCTTTATTTTACTGCTCTGTGTGCTGAATCACCAGATTACCAATGTTCTTAAGATTTTATCTCTCGTCTTATTTGCAACAGTTACATTATATTACTTTTATATTGTTGGTGTTATTTATATATTTTTATCAGCATTTTATCATTATCATCTGCTAATCTCTCTGACTGGAGTCAGCGGTATTCACAGGGATCTTTTGGTGCAGAAGAAAAGTCACATGACCCTTTTTATGTGAGCGCTCACAGAGCCTGAAGCATAAAGCTGGGCTTAACAAAGAAAGTTGATAACCGCCATCGTGATCCGACTGGGGTTTTAGGCTTTGCGTCACCCGGCTAACACAAAGAACGCCTGACTGTGCTGAACCTCCGTCACAGTACAGCCCTTAGATTTAAAGGGCTGACCAAAACTGAAGCTAAGTAGTCTCTGTAAGTTTCAAGAATTTGGTTTCCACCAATGAACACGCTACAACTTTATTTATAAAATGAATGCTGTGAGAAAAATCTGTGCAATACAGAGCCTCATATTGACAGATTACCCCCCCTCCCACTTCAAAAAAGGTTCAAAATTAGTCTACTTTAATTACTGGCCTGCTGTATGTTAAATCTAATCAAGTGGCTCCAGTGCAATTTTCTGTGCAATTTTCTGTGCAACTCAATTTTTATGTGTGCATGTTGTATAATGTTACTGTGTTTGAACAGGTAAAGAAAACTGAAAGCTCAGTCGTAAAAGCTGTGCAGGGCATCATCATCATCATCATCATCATCATGAGTTGTGTGAAATTCGACACCCTTACCGATCTCTATTGCTTTCTTGGTTTTTATTAGTTTGGCCAAATTGGTCAGGAACTGCGACTCTTCAGAGGAAACCATCATTCCGTTCCAGGAGTCTTCCATGGTCCTCTGAAAGCAATGAACGGAAGCTGGTTACATAAATTTCATAATACCTGATTCGATTGTATGACATTGTACAAGACCCCCTTACCATTTTGAGTTTTTTCAGGACCGGATGCTCCCTCATGGAGTGATTGAGGACATACTGTAAGAGTGGATTGTTTTTTCCCTCGCAGTGGCTTTTGGAAATGCTCATTCTGGAGGATTTCTTTTTTCCTGAGGGCACACATAACCAATTACACAGATATGAGGATCTTAAGAGCACGATGATGTCAGGGGGCCAAGATATAGTTAATCAAATATACATCCATTTTCTTTTTTCTTCCACTTATCCAATTCAGGGTAGTGGGGAGGGGGGGGGGGTACTATCCCAGCTGCCATAGGCAGAGAGGACACCAGTCTGTCGCAAGGCTAACACAGAGAGACAGACAACCATTCACATTCACACCTATGGGCAATTTAGAATCACCAGTTCCCACTAACCACATGCCTTTGGACTGTGGGAAGAAGCCGGAGTACCCGGACAAAACCCACACAGTCACAGGGAAAACATGCAAGCGTCACACAAACACCACGCCCCAGCCAGATGGTGGATCTGAACCCAGGATCTTCTTTCTGTGAGGCAACAGTGCTAACCACCGTGCCTCCGTACTGCCAGTTAATTAAATAACTTATTGAGATCAAACCCAAATGATTTCAGCAGGGAAATGAAATAACTTCAGCTGCAGAAGAGACAAAGAAATGAATACTGGACATTGTAAGACAGAATAACCTGACATTTTTAAAATAATGAGGTACCAACAGGACATATCCTTTATGACATTGGTGAATCTGGATGTATATGGGGCTTCATTTACTGCAATATGGAATCTAATCAATTTTACCTATCAACACTGGTTAAGCAGAAAAAAAAATAGCATGCTTCGGGAATCGCCAAAAAGTTTGTTTTTCTATGCTAATCATCTTTTATGAATAAAATTGAGCACACCACAAGGAGTGACCCTAAGACTAAAGTCAAGTTTAAATCTAAGAATATTTATTATTTGCATGTGTAGCGTGCACGTTGTCTGCTTGTAAATGTCACTTCAATAGCTGTTGGATTTTCTTTTTAAATTGCTTCCATTAAGACCAAGAGAAGCTGGAAAGAGAAGGAAATAAATGATTAGAAGAGGACTTTGTACTAGAAAGCTCTGATCTCTAACTCATGGTTATACGAACTCGACGCATTACATAATAAAGCCTTATTTTTAAAGTGAATTTAAAAAATTGGGACTTCTACTTGTAAAAAAAATTTAGTGCACCAACACAATTTTCAGTTTGTGCCACGATTTTATTTGTTGCTTGCTTCTTTGTACTTACAATAAGAAATGATGAAATTAAATCTATGCAAATCAAACACAGGCTAGGCTTCCACTTTGAGTTATAAAGCCTCTATCAACTTTGAAGCTTTAAAATTGTGGTAACAAAAACAACTAAAAGAAATAAAAAATAAATAGAAAAACTTGATTCACACATAATTCTCCGATAATAATAATTACACCACATCTAAACAATTACGGTTCGCTCCTCTGACAGCTTTAATCACCTTGCGCACACGTTGTTGCTCATATGTTTTCCTGGTGTCGTAAGGACGTAGTAAGGATTGTTTTTGAAGTATTGACCATATTGTAACTTACCGATAAAATAACCGGCGACAAAAATGACACTAAGTGTGACTGAGCCTACCAGTCCTTCTTTGGTAACGATACGAAAAGGCATTTCTTTTACGGCAAACTGAAAGCGCTTCGAACTCTTCCGGGTTTCCTGGCGGTCACTGTACCGTAATAGTGCGAGTAAAGGCGCCGCTCCGCGGGTGGCAGGCGATTACGTCACACAGCTGTGTTTTTTAAGAGTCTGCTTCTGCTATTGTGCGACTGTTGTTCTGCTTAGCACTAAATGCTATCAGGAAACTGTAAAGCACAGCAAACAGCAGAGGCAACTGAAACGGAACGGTGACAAAAAGCGAATGCATGTCTGGTAAATATAATAAAAACGTATTACGTAACCACTCAGGCTTTTAAATAAATCACACGTGTAGTGCAGCTGCAAACGATTGCACGAAAACGAGAACTCACCGCAAAACAGAGATGGGTCTGGAGGGTCTGGAAGAGGCGAATAAATGAATTCCTGCTTAACGAACCTTCAAAAAATGGTCATTCATGTGTTCACGATAACGGTCATGTGACCTGCTTCAGCTCTCATGATAGGACTGTAAGAAACACCCAACGACCGAAAGATGGTACGTCACTTTTCTTGGAAGAGCTCAAGAGAAAAATACCAAAAAGTGTGGCTGAACAGTCCTGCAGTCCTACTAAAATACTTTCAGTGATCAACAAGTATCTGAACTAAACGCGCATTTCATGCAGAAAGTCAAAAGTTTTCATTTCCATAGCTCTGCAATACGTGATTGTAAATATATTTTATAAAAAAGATAACGCTAATTTTATGATATCATTCTGTCTGAAAATACTTATATATGTTTCATGTTTCTGCGTATGCAGCATTTTTGGGGTTACAGCTGCATGCCGTAATCCCTCACTGTACTGACCTTGATCCTACTGGATTATTCTTTTAGTGGCGCAACAAGGGACTAATCTTCATTCATCGTTTGCTTGGTTGAGTTATTTGTGAGAAACATGGCTCAGTGTAACATTTATATGCAGTCTAAATCTGCATTATAATAAAAAAAACAAGTATAAAGTTTTACAAAAAAAAAAAAAAAAAAAATCAAAGCACTCAAGTAGCCGCCTGCTTGACAAATGTTTGACGTCTGCAACCATAAACTGAAAACTGTATAGGTTGTAAAGTTGCTGTGCAATCGCTGACAGTATTTCCATCAGACCGAATAATTAAAGCTGCTTCTTGCAGAGTCACTTAGGTTTAATCAGCAACAATTTAGTTAATAAACAAACTTTGATTTGTTTGCTCATCCTGAATTAGGAGGAAAATCTGAAACTGAAAAAGTAAATGTGTTACTGATTTCTTTTAAAAGATACATTCAAAATGTTCCTTGACAATAAGCCTTGCATAACTTTATATACAGATATCATGTTAATATAAAAAAAATGTAGAAACATACATACAGTACAAAGATAAGCCTGTTCACACCACATCATTCAAGTAAAGGACGTGTTTCTCTGGGTTCAAAACAACAGAAAAACCTAATAAATGTAGTTTGCAGTTTTCATACAGTTCGCAGATTTAAGTCTGTGGTTCTGTTGGTTCAGGGAATTCAGGTATGGCTTACATCAGCTTATTGTTGTTATTTTAGGGAATATAACCTCAGTACTTTGTATATTGAAATTGTTCTTCCCAACCATATTAGTGATAACATAAACAAAAAACTCTAAACTTTAGAGCCGCTCATGAACGAGCTTGTTTTTGAAGAACATTTGTTTCTATTCAAAATAACATCAGTTTTGTCTTTTGTGGTGTAAATGATAGTTAATGCTCAATCGCTTTCAATGTTTAATGATGAAATCCAATCATTTATCACTGTGAGGGTACAGAGTACAGAGTCTGATTGTCACCTACCGTTCTTTGTTACGGTGACAAATTGTGTTACATAATCAATATTTTAATTTTTTATGAAACTTTACAAGGTCAACAGACCCCGGATCATGTCAGAAGAGGGTGCTGGGGATAGGGTGAGATGGAGGCAGATAATTTGCCTAAAGGGAAGAAGAAGAAGAAGAAGAAGAAATATATTTTCCTGTTTTTTTTTTTTGTTTTTTTTTCAGTGCAGCTGAAAAGGCTGTAAAACTGCTCAACTCTGGTGGTGTTCTGTAGCCTCTGCTGCTCCCGGCCACAAATAACCTTTGCTCTATCCACCAAACACAACTCTGACACCTGGAAACTGACTTGTCATGTCTTATTTACATTTCTCATTTCCTCATTTGTACTACACTGTAAATATGCTTCTTGTTTTTGTATATATTGCTCTTGATGTGTGTTTCACCTCATGTGAACACATGTACTGTAATTCAATTCAATTCAATTCAACTTTATTTGTATAGCGCCAATTCACAACAAACAGTCACCTCAAGGCGGTTTGTATTGTAAGGTAAAGACCCTACAATACTGCAAAGAAAACCCAACAGTCAAAACGACCCCCTATGAGCAAGCAC
>JAVDPK010000532.1:47620-73973 GCA_034780415.1 Cichlasoma orientale | reverse complement strand
GGGTTACTGCCCCGAGTGTTCCGATTACCACGGGGACCACTGTTACCTTCATCTTCCACATCCTTTCCAGCTCCTCTATATATATATATATATATGTTTTCTTAGTAATTGATAGACACCATTTTGTCGTTCTAGGCAGTTCCTTTGTCCGCATGTGGATTCTCAACGTTGACCTTTATAGACTTTATCTGGTTTGGCCATCTAAATCACACTGGTTTGACCCCAGTGTCGATGTCTACGAATAAGCACCATGACATAATAGAAACCGTTAAACTGCTTCCTTTGTGTATCTGCAGCGGATGCCATCGTGATGACTGTTGTATGGTCACATCTGTGTGACACAAATGCGCAGGGAGATCAGATTATCCTACAGTGTATAGATACAGTAAGTGCTGCACATAAACTTCAGGAAAAGTATCAGCTAATAAACCCAGCAGAACACAGCTGACCTTTATTTTTCGTGCCACACTGGAACATTTTGATTGTGTCACACTGGGCTGTTTTTATGAAAAGCAGGGTAAGCGTTCAGATTATTACAGTTGTGCTTTTGTTCAACAAACAGCCTTTGAGAGCCATTTGAAAGCCACAGCTTTGATTTTCACCTTATTCTAATAACTTCTATGACTCATATGCCACTCAGGAAAACAGGACAGAAAATCTACTGCAAGTATAGATTTGAACTTTTTAAACAGCTTTATTCATTTTCGTGTCATTAAAAATAAAAAAAAATAAAAATCTGGTTTGAGCTTAAAATCTTGTGACACAAAGTAAATGAAGAAACTGGGAAAATAAAAGACCTGAACGCAGAGCCTCAAATGCAAAAGTCACAACAGAATTAGAGGAGCATTTGTGGTGATATGTTTTAGTGATGTGAAATCATTTTTCAGTTGTTAACCAGAACTTCAGATTAGCAGAAAAATGTTCCTAATCATCTCAAAATGTACACACACCGACAAAGTAAAAACTGAATAATTCAAAAGGCTGTTAAATAAATGAATCAAACGTTCACTCGGTGAGCACTTAGTTACATTTTTTCAAATCAATTTTGTTTATAAACCAACAGGTCACAACAACGGTCATCTCAAGGTGCTTCATAATGTTTAATTAATGATTAATTTAGCTAAAAATTAGTTCTTAAAATCCATCATCTTTATTATGAAAGCATAGACAGTATATAGAAATAGCAAATGTGTCCAAACACTCATTGTGCTGAAAGAGAAGCTGTGCAAGTCCAACGCACGTGGAGGCCAGTAACACAAAACATTCCTGTTCATCAGTCTCAGCGTGTATTCATTCTTAGAGTGCAAATAGATCAGTTGCTGTTTCTAAATTAAGATTTCTTGCAAAAGTTGTACCTTATGGATAACTTGCTATCTCTCTCTGCTTTCTGATCTGCAGCACCAGGGCAGAACTCGACGCTGACCTGCCGCTGCCGGTCACCGACGGAGTCCGAACAGCTGGAGAGGCTCATGTATTCCTGCAGGGTTGGGACACTTGCAGCTGGGCGGCTGAGGCGTGGAGCTTGCCTCAGGGTAAGCCTCTTGTGTGAGTAAACACCATAACAATCAGGCAGAGTTGCACGCTCCCTGGGTCGGGGAATTTTCTGGTATGCCAGAACAATGTCTGACACTGTTGTGATGATTGAATTTTATGGGCTGGCCTGACTCAAGTGTGCTGAAAAGAACTGTTTTTACGATGCCTCATGCCACAGTGAATAGCGTTCTGTGAAGTGTGTAGGCTTTCTCTGTAAGCGTGACGAGGCAATATTCTGTTTTTATCACTGATTACTGGGAAAGCTTGAATCAATTATCTGTCTGCGAACAGCCTTTCAGAGAACTTCAGGATTTAGGTGTCATGCCACATCAGCCGTCCACCTCGTCACTCCTTTACTTAGCAAACGCGACCCACAAATTTTAAACCAGAGCTGAACTCGGCTCCTCGGATTGCTCTGCCTTCCAGACAATGAAATGTCACGTAAGTGCGCTCGTCTCAACTCTTGAATTTGACTTTGGCAGCAGTTTTTCTTTTTGACTGACAGATGAGCAAGTGATACAACTCCATCAAAAAGTGCAGCCTGACAGTCTGATTTGACAGCCATCTTCAGACCAAATATACTCCTTGTTCCTGGCACTACATCAACTTGACAGGAAGAAAAGTGGTTTAAAGAAATAAGAAAAGAAAAAGATTTGGCTCTCTACTCTGCTATCTATTTCACTGTAAAAGAACAGGAGGAAAAAAGGTTCCCATTGTGCTTCTATCCATCATAGACTGTTACACAATACTTGTACCTGTCAGAAAGCTGATTATGAGGCTGTAAAATGTCAAAGACAGATATGAAATCACCTGACAATCAGACTGATTTGCCATTTTGCTTTCACTTCATTCGTGCAGCCTGACGTGCTGCCCATTTTGTGTGGCAATAACAAGTCATGTGTTCCTCTTACTTCTTCTACTATAAGATTAACTTAATGTTTTTAATGCAGAAATTTGTCCACCAGGTGTTTTTTCTGTAAGTCGATTCAACAACTTCCGCAACATGTGCCGTTCGCAAGACCGTGGATATTATGTTACTTTATTTCCAGCTTTGATGATGTCATCATTTTTAATTACAGCAAAATTCCCCAATCAGGAAGTACAGCTACCAGTGAGCTGTAGATCAGAATGATTTAAAGTGTTGAACAAATTAGCAGTCTTCACATCCATCGGTGGGTGTGAAGCAATTAGCTGATTAATCCAGAAGCATTTGAAACTACTCGGATATTCAAATTATAATCTTAGTTAAAAAAAAAAAAGTTAATATTTTCTGATGTTCTTAGTCATTGTGGTCTGTTTGCACTATTTTCTGCTACTTTCCAGTTCAATATTTTTATTCTTGGACTCCAGTAAAGCAACAACAGAAACAAGCCGTCTTGAAAGGTGCTCCTCCTTTTAAACCAGCATTCTTCTGATTGGTTGCCTTTCACAAACAGCTTTGGACAGCAGGTGGGTGGAGCTGCTGTGCTCTCAGCCAGACAGATGTGCCTCAGATGACTATATTAAAGATGTTCACTCGCTGATGTAATACTCACTGGCCACTTTTTTAGGTATACTTAGTACTGAGTTGGACACGCCTTTGCCTTCAGAACTGCCTCAGTTCTTCATAGCATCGGCTCAATAAGGTGTTGGGATTTGCTGGATGCAGATCGATGATTTGAATGTCATTCCACGGCATCCCAAAGGTGCTCTATTGGATTGAGAGTTGGTGACTGTGGAAGCCATGCCATGTTCAAGAAACTAGTTTGAGATGATTGAAGATTTGTGACATGGCTTTCTGTCCTGCTGAGCTGAGATCTGAGCTGAGAAGATACTCAGCTGGTACAAAGGGGCCCAAAATGTACCAAGAAAATATAGCATTGCACCATCACCAGCCTGAAAAACTGATAATGAACAAGGCAGGATGAACGCATTCATGCTTTCATGTTGTTTACACCAAATTCTGACCCTACCATCCAAATGCTGCAGCACAAATCGAGACTGATTCCTGTTCAGTTTCCTGTTCTTAGTTGACAGGAATGTCACCCGGTGCCGCTGTAGCCCATCTGCTTCAAGGTTTGTTGTCTTGTATATACAAAGATGCTCTTCTGCATGTTTTGACTGTTTAAAGTCACTTAAATCACCTTTCTTCCCCATTCTGATGCTCAGTCCGAACTTGTCTTGACCATATCATGCCCAAATGCACTGAGTTGCTGCCATGTGACTGGCTGATTAGATATTTGTGTAAAGGAGAAATTGATCAGGTGTGGCTAAAAAGGTGGCCTTTGGCCAGTATATAGGGACCCGAGTAGAACATATGTACATATGTGACAAAGAATGAGGAAAAGCATAATAGGCTACTTTTAACATTCATGCTAACTAACCTTTAAACCTAAGACCCTTGTTAAATATGATCCATTAGTAGCCATTAAATTGCACCGTTTTTCAATAATTCAGGAATTTGAACTGGGGGTCTACGTGGAATTGTTATCTAGTCACAATAATCCTTCTTGTACTTGTGCTGTCCTCACTTGAGTCTGTAAATCCTCATCATTGTGATACGCCTAAATTCTGCTCTCCCATTTAGCCAATAAAATTCATAGACCTAAATGATTCATGGCAACCATTTACATAATTTATAATTAAATCACAACCTGATGGCATGGAATTTATTAATAGTGAAAACGCATGTGCCATGATAGCGATATTCTAATTAATATCTTTAGTTATCATTGGCACATTGCTCACTGGGCAGCGGTTGGTTATGGGGCAGGAATAATGCATCGCAACAACAAATTATCTGTGCATTTAAGTGGGAATGTCCCGGAGTGATGGCCACAATATGCATTTGCCTTAAGAACTTAATGGAAGAATCTGCTTTATCAGAGTTGTCACATGTTCTGGCTAATCATTTTTAACATGTAAAGATCAAGGCTAATGCATTTTCATCCTCTAGCTCCAAAGTAGGGCTGCAGGGCATCTTTATTTGCACTATTTCCAATGTCCATTATAACTAACTGTGTGCCAAGCATGCTCTCGGTAACACACTTTAGCCTGTAAAACAAATAAAACTGAAAGATGCATTGTTAACACAGATTTAAAATAGATTTCTCAACCAATCGCTAAATTGATTGCCATTTCTGGTATTTGTATTTGCTGAATTCGTAGTGTGTTTATCTGGACTGCTGAGAGTAACTGACTAAGAAAGCGACTAGGCACAGTTTCTGCTGTTGACTTTGCAAGAAGGGGTTGATGTGACCTCATAAAGACATCCTACTAGCTGCAAAAACACACGTGTCAGGCTTGTGTCGCCAAGCAGCTTTCCCTCCTCTCCCGTGAACTCGGTGCATTCCTAGCTTCGACACTTAATTCAGAACCTAACATCCACCAGGTCTCCCCACCAGCGGACGAACAAAGGGGTCCTCTTCACTAATGATCCCTGAGGCTTCACCACTATCTATTGATCTGCTGTCACCCAATTTCTCCATGACTTATGCCCGCCTTAATTCCCATTATTGTGCACACTGAAGCCTTATCAGGGAGAACAATAGGCCTGTTGTCACTGAGGGCAAAAATATGAGCAGGCCTGTGACAGTGTGAGCACAAACTCATGACTACAGCTCATTCAGCCCTCTCGGTGACCTCTACGCCCATGTAGGCCAGGTTGAAGCCTGGCGTCAGAATACTAAACTCAACCCGAACCGTTTGCAGATGAATCAGAAAATTGGATCTTGCTCGTTACGAGCCCCCCAAAAACAAAGAGGGCCGCTCCTTTTGCCATAAAACTGTCGCTGTGATATGTCTCTAGCAGTGATGATTCTCAGTTGCTGCCTGCCCCCTCTCCAAGCTCCTCCACTCACTAGCTGCTATCTCTTCCTTTCAGTTATATGTTTCTCTGCTCTTTTAGACAAAGAGTAATAAAGCTATAAATCGTGTATGCGGCAGAAGGTATGGACATTCTGTCTCTGAACTGCTGTTGAAACTGCCATAAACCACCCACAAAGTCAAAGATAAGGATTTACAGTTATTTAACATCATCCTTGTCCCTTAAATCACACTGATAAGAGAATTAAGTGATGGCTATAGGTTCTTTGTCCTCTAGCTATTGATTTTTTTTTAGCTGAGAGGGCCAGTACAGTGTTTTTATTGAGCATCCTATTTGCTTTGAGCTTAAGAGTAGAAATGGAGCTATTTGGTTTGTTTTATTGAGCTGCAGAATTAATTTATCTAATGACTAAGCCTTCTTGCTTGTTTAATTTCCATCTTTATTGGAAATGTTTTTATATAGAGAGTCACAAAAAATAAGTATGATGTTTCCATGCAGGGGTAAATTGCCTCTTGCAGGGGCCCGTGGCACATTTGTTTTGCATTGTCGAGGACTGTTCAGTCTTTATGCCATTATTTATTTATTTAATTTTTTTTTTGGTATGCTACATTTACTATGCTCTTCTGCATTATTTTTGTAAGTGGAGATGATGTTTTTTTGGGGTTTTTTTTGCCTCCCAAGACCGAACACATGAATTGAATTACACGATGACATCCGTCTGTAACAGTAATTGGTATTAATATCTAATGCAGCAAATAATCTGCTTGTTAAAGTAGCCATTGTTGCACCAATCCTGAAGTTTATGTCCCTCTCGGCGCATAATGTCCCAATTTGAACAAAGACGCGTTTAGCTTAGCGGAAGTTAGTCACTCATTTCAGCATGAAAACACTTATGTCAGTGCCTCTGAGACGGCAAAGCTGCAGCCGTTCACATCTAATGATTCAGCTGCTGTTTGGCTTCAAGTTCACAACCCTGGAGCTATGATAAATGTCAAGCGCGACATTGTACCGCTAACTAGACATGCCACTGCCAACCAATCATCTTGTTATTGACTGGGAAAGCTGTAATGCGACTCTAAATGCTACATTACAGTGTATTTATCTGTGCAACCATGTGGGCCAGTTATTCAGTCAGATTCAGTCTTTTTTTTTTTTCTTCATTTTGCTCAGAGCATTTCTAGACTGGATCACACAACAGGCGTCAGGGCAGTTCTTTGACTATGTGTCAATAGTTTTATTAGTCATGGAAATAACAGGGCTCGGAGGTGGCTCGTGTTCTTTGGAATTAGCTTAAGGTCAGTGGGTTCTCAAGCAGACCTGTGAGCTTACAAACATCCCACATGTATTTCACTGCATTTTTAACAGGAGGTTATTCAACACTATGAATATATAGAATTAATAAATAAATGTTAACATAATTTTTCTGATCTAGCATGCCTCTAATAATAGAAGATGTGTTATGTGTTTACAGATTATAAAGGAAAATTTGTGACTTGCCATATTTGGCTGTAAAATCCCCGTGACCTAAAATTGTTTGTTTACACTTCGTTTCTTTCTTTTTTTTTTCCAGGCACTTTGTTCTAGTTGGTATTTGTGCAGTTTATCCACCACTTTTAAATATCAATTTGACTGACCTGGTTGATTGTTTTCCTACAGTTTACAAAAAAACCTAGCAGCAGTTTTCAGGTTGATCCGACTTGGGGGGAAGTCTGTTTTCTGCTTTAGGCTAATCATATCTGGTAAATGAGTATTTTAGGCAAATAAAAGGGATTTTTAAAATTTAATTGTATAATGACAGGGTCACTCAGCAACCTTTCTTTTATATAGGAATACAACCAGAATACAACCAGTTGGGAACCAACTGAGTGGTGTCCCCTTTTGCAAAGAAACATGTCACAGATGAGCGCCGCTAATTAGTACAGATTGATTGTAACGTGTTAGGAATCTGTCTGTGTTTATAAATTAGACAAACCTTTGCCAATCTGTGTGAGAATGACTGCAGTCAGTCTGAGTGGGACTGCAACTGTTTGCAAACAGGTTGCCTGGTGGGAGGCAACCTGTGGGACTGAGCCTTTAGATATTTACACTTACAGGTAGGAATCATTGGCTAGGATCTTTTTTCTCTTATCTCAGTGGATGTGAAAACCTGAAAAACTATTAACACTGGAGAAGCAATGTTTTGCATCCCCAAGAGCTCTTTTTCCTGATTTTTGTTAGCATGTGAAAGTAAATGCCCCAGCCTGTACCTTCTGAGCACGAAGGGGAACGTTAATCATTTTTTTCAGGATTTGGACAGTTTATAATACAACCCATGACTACTTATAGGGGAATTACACCTTTATTCGTGGGGCATATTATAAGTTGCTACCTGGACAATTTACACTGATTATTTTTCAGACATGGAAACACTAGCATCGAGTTTAATTTTAAACAAAGCCCTTCCAACTCAGTATTAGTCAGATTAGTATTTCAATCAGGACAAACACATGTTGGGGTAATTATAGCTGTACTCTGTGGGGGTTTTGACCACTAGTGGTGCTTTGTAGCACTAATTTTTACAAGAGAGTCCCTGTTAAGTTGGAGTCAAGCTTGAAGGCAGGTACAGACCATCAAGATAAGACTGTTCTGATGACCATTTGAATTAGAAGTGTACTTCCAGAGGCAGCACAGAAGCTAGAAGAAATGCATGTTAACAGAGCATCAATTAAAATGTTCACAAAAACTGCTTTTACAAGACAATTAAGCAGCTGAAATCCTTCAGCTGATCTGAGGACATAAAATGTATTAAAACTGAACTGGACGGCATAATTCAATTTAATTCAATCACAACAAACATTCGCCTCAAGGTGCTTTATATTGTAATGCAAAGACCCTACAGTAATACAGAGAAAATCCCACTAATTAAAATGAACCCTATGAGCAGGCAGTTGGTGACAGTGGGAAGGAAAAACTCTCTTTTAACAGGAAGACAGGGTTCAGGGAGAGGCAGCCATCTACCTCGACCGGTTGGGGTTGAGACAGGACAAAAGACACACTGTGGAAGAGAGCCAGAGATTAAAAATAACCAACGATTAAATGCAGAGTCCTGTATAAACACATTGAGACTGAAAAGAGGTGAATGAAAATGAAAAACTCATGGGAACCCCAGAAAGTTTTCCAATTATCACCTTTATAAACTGTGCTAAAAAAAAAAAAGGTTGATTGAATAAACAGGAAGTTGATTTTTACAAAATCTAGTGTAGTGACTTAATATCATTCAAAAGCACCAAATAATTCACGGTTAAATTTTCAAATACAAAAGCTTTTCCTCTTTTTGACATTTCTTATTATAACAGTCGCTGTATAGATTTTTTGACAAAATTCATACAAAATATAATATAAAGTAGTGGAACTCATAAAAAAAACTGAGTAAAGAGCAGCAGCTTTGATTGGACCAAAAGCTTTTTTTTTTTTTTCTTTAATCAGTTTCTGGAGATCACTGTCCTTTTTGGGGGTGACCAAGTCTCCACTTCCCCCAACAAAGTGCCCCAGAATGCCCTCATTAATGAACTGGAAACAAAAGCCTGAAATCAGAGGCCTCAGAACCCACATAAATACAGCCAAGAGGGACTTATGTTCAAAATGTAAAACTCCCAAACAAATGAGATTGGAAAACTCTCCGGAGCGTCCTCTAAACTTTGCTGCTGTCATCAATCAAGAATATTACCATGTGGGTCCATACAGGACTTGGACAAACTGCTTCTTTAAGCATTTCTCTGGGAGGTACAAAACTGTATTTATGGTCACCACAGGCAGGTATAAAGGGAGATTGGCAAACATGAAAATCAAGCTCTCTCCCGGGTGCCATCCAGTCAGGCTCAGCTGTGCTAAATCATAGATAGAAAGAACAACAGTCTGGTGCCACAACAGTCCGGTCTGACAAAGCACCGCCTTGGGCATGCATTTTACATTCTCTTCAAAGCCTGTTATTGCAGTCAATGTTTTTCCTTCATACCTGTTTTTAGCTCTGTAATAAACTTCATCTGTCTTATTGTGCACATCAATGACATGCTCCAGTTTAAACTCACAGTTTATTGCGCATTACAAAATGCTAAGATTTAAGGCTGCAGAGGATTTCTGTTTCTGCTTTTAGCTGATGTAGGATTGATTCCTTTTATGAATATATGAATCACTGGGTCATAAATGCTCCGGACTCTTTCATTAAATTGAACAATGCCTCCTGCTTAAACACAAGGGCTTCTAAGAGCCCTCTACCAAGAGAATAAACTGTGCTGCTATGTGCTTTGAAAACGGCAACATGTAAAATATAGCTTCATTTATCCCCACGAATGCAGAACATTGATCCTCTGTGGAGAAAATAGGTGACATTGTATTCTTGGAGCCTTTTAATAATTCAGATGTATGTGGAGGGATAGTAAATATACTTATAATTGGAGACGCAAAGTCTTAGAGTGGTAGAAAATTATAAATGTAATGATGCACCTGTGTATTCATATAAATGCCAGTGTACCTTAATGCTTCCCCAAACCCTTCTAATTGGGAGGCTTATAACAGAGCACTGCAAGTCGCCCTCGCTTAATAATATTCCTCACACACACACACACACGCACACACACACGGGCAGTATTGACTTTTCAAATAAAAAGACATTAATGTAGATAACAGCCATTTTGAATCCTCATTAGTCACCGGTAATCTAGAAACATGGGCGATGTATTAAGAGTGGTGTTCGCAGCTAGTCATTAAAGGAGAAATAAAAGACAAAATAAATCCAATCTTGGAACGCTTGCGATTAATCATGTTGGCTACTGCTGGCTGGCTGCTTAACAGTTTTATTGAGTCATTTATGCTGGTTTCCCTGATAATCCATTTATTCTGAATAATGCCTCTCGTCATGCTCAAAGTGCTGCAGTCAGGTGATACCGTTATAAACTGTTTTTTTTTTTAAAGTTCGTTCCCCCCAGACAAACACATATTGAGCAAAATCATGTTAAAACTGACAGAAGAAAAGCAACAATTGCACAACATAATGAAATTGTTAATTAAGTATATTTTCAATTATTCCTCGAGGGGATCACAGACTAAGATTTATCATGAATAATTTACTGCGGAGTCTAATTAAAACATTTTAGTGTAATTTTCACAGCAGAGAGCAGAGTGTTGCTAAACAAGAGGAGCAACATATGCACAATGGAAAAAAGAAAGTGCTCTGGCATCCCTGAAATAGCTCACAGGGATCTGAATGACGTCATGCGATGTGGGACAATGAACCGGTCAGCAATGATTAAGAAGTTCCAGTGAATAACACAGAGGGAGGACTGCTGTGGAACATAATCTCTCTGTCCAGGCTCCTGCTCCATCAATCCCCCAGCTGAGTTGATAAGATTTCTAAGATTTAAACAGGAAGGCTAAAAGCCAGAGTCATCCTGACCCCACTTGACCCATGCTATGACTCTGTTGGTGCTGACCCAGTTTTGCAGTGTTGTCTTTTGAGTATTATTGTTAACTCAATGTTAGCAGCAGAAGTTGGGGCGCTTTCCTTGGGAAGATAATCATAGCAGACAGAATGTGTGGGTTGCGTTGGCGAAGCATTAGCGAATGGTGGTTGTAACTCAGGGCCCAGTAGTTTTGTCGTGCCATAACTGTGCCATATTTTTGGCACTGGAAAAACTTTTCTCCAGTTCTGGTGGTAAAAGGGTGGATCTTGTTATGCAACTATAGGCTCCGGCTGCTGGAGGTCTGCCCATCAGGAGTGTTTCTTCTCCACTTCCCTTCTTTCTCTTCCCTTTCCACTCACCTGCCGAACAGTCACAGCAGATGGTGGCTTCTCACTGAGCCTGGAGGTCTCTTCCTGTTAAAAGGGGGTTCTTCCTTCCCACTCTCGCCAAGTGATTACTCATATGGGATCATCTGATTCTCTGGGTTTTCTCTATAATATTCTAAGGTCTTTACCTTACAATATAAAGCACCTTGAGGCGACTGTTGTTGTGAAATTAGTTGGTCAGGGACCAGATCATGGATGCATAATGAGAGCTTGATATGAGATTGTTACTTTTTTTTTTCCAGTGATCGCGCTTTCTGTTCCCACAGAACACAGTTAAAAAGGAGACATGCCATTTTGAAAGCATAACCACATCATATTTCTAAAATCTCTCCAGCACCTAGAAAAACAAGCTGAAACCTATTAATGTGCAAGTGTAATGGGCAGCAAACTGTGGAACCTAATCCAGAAACTAGAAACTCTTTTGGCTCCTGGACCAGACGAACAATTTTCACTCAAATCAGCAGGTGCCGTTTTTGGGTCTAGCATTCAGTTCTCATTAACACATCCATGGTCCAGATGCACTGGGTCACAGAGTTTTAAAGCAGTTTCATCAGCAGCATCTTTAAACAGCATCTTAACATTGAAGCCTGTTAATCAGTGAACAGAAATGCTGCTGACAGTATTTACTATCAGTATTTACTATGCTTATTATATGTTTATAAACACTCCAAATACAAAAACCTGCCTTAGAAAGTAACCAACACCTTTGAGTCTACATATTTTATAATTTCCTGTAAGGACTAAACTGAAAGGTTTCTTTTTTAAATTTTCTTTTACTTTACAAAACATTATTTTGAATACATACTGTAAACACTGTAATTAAGCATGAACTTGAGATTCATCACTCAAGTAGAAATGACTGAAACTGACTCTTCAACTAATTTGAGTCATAACTTTTTTTGTGTGTGCACTAAAATCATTGATCTTGGTAGTGATTCAATCTTACGGTAGTGCGGGATTTATTTAAAAATACAGTACTGTGTAAAACTATTGAGCCACCCCCATTTCTTTATATTTTGCTTTCTTGTCATTTTTTTAAAAAGTGGCATTGAGAAACAGTTTTTCGGACTTTCTGGAGGTCTTTCAAAGTTTGTCTTGGCTGCTTTTTCACTCATTTTCAGTGCAGTCCTTCTACCTGGCCATTTTCAAAGGAATGTTTTTTCTATGTTGTTTCTACATATGACAGACAACTTAGCAAAGAACCAATTTTAAATTGTTCCTTTAGACACTTTGTCACTATCAGCCTGTCACAAATACACATATTTTTCCCATTTCTTTTTGAATCTATAAAAATGCCAAAGATAACACAGTTTGACATAAAATAGCACCAACAAGGTTATTCCCAAAGAGCTATTAGCCAAAGTCCTGGCACATCTTGGCATGCTGTGAAGTGCATCCTGAAGATTTTTGAGGAAACTAGACAAGTGGGGGACAAAAGAAGTAGTGGCAGACCTTAAAAAACTATCTACAGCAGATGAAAATTATCTTAATATCAATGTCCTTAAGAAACAGGGAAAAAAAATCCAGAAAAGATCTGACACAGGACATGAGAGATGCATCTGGCTATTGAGCTGATCCATCTACTGTTCACTGAGCCTGAAACTAATCAGAAATGGTGTTAGTGGATGGATGCTGTCAAAATCCATTCTCAAGGAATGGCAATGCAGTAAAAGCATACCTGGATACAAAAAAGTCATGGACTGGTCTCCTCAGAACCCGGACCTCAACATTATTGAAGCAGTGTAGGATCATCTTGACAGAGAGCAGAACAAAAGGCAGCCAACATCCAAACAAGAGCTTTGCACCAATTTCCTGTTTTTCATAGCAAAATATAAAGAAATAAGGGGTGGATCAAGACTTTTGCACAGTACTGTAAGTGCAGTAGTAATGAAGACATTAAGTGTAATATAGCATCATTCCTTGGTCCATGACTAAACGTTTACCACATTTCACTGAAAACACTGCAGCTGTTTCTTTTTAGGCCAAACGTGAGCGTCTGCCTCCGTTCACCATTAGTGGCTACGCGGTTGTATATTTAGAAACGAAGATTTTTGAGTGTTCTCGGCAGCGTCTCTGGAGACTTTCTCACAAGGTCTTTACCGAGAGCCTGAATCCTATCAAGTATCTGACACAGCACCAGTTGTAGCACCTGACGACACGGTTCTGCAGGGAGTTACTGCTGTCACAATAAATCAGAAACAGACAGGATACAGTATAATCATGCCAGTGTCCCGTTTCACTCAACCTCTGCTGAACACTTTAACAAAATCTATGCTGCACGCTGCACCCCGCACGGGCTGCCATACCCACAATGCTTGATGGTTGACTTGAGAGGAATAATCCATGGGAGATAACACACAAAGGGCTGCTGATGGTTTACGTTATGTTAAGTCTTTTATTGTACACAATGATGCACTGTGTTGCCAGTAGCTCCCTTTATTCTTAAACCTTCCATGCTGTGACAGTAGATGGAATAAATGGGATGTCTTTGAGGGAAAATAAGCCTTGAAGGTCTGTTTTATATCTTAACATGTAGCTCATACCTCACAACCAAGGCGTGAGACGTGTGGCGATGTTTGAAAACAAAGTGCTCCAGTCTGTAACCGTAAGAAGCCTATACTTCAAAACCAAAGTAAATTGAGATGCCTGAACTATCAGAGCAGGGAGCTGTGCTGAGCTTATATCTGAGCTTAGTTTCCTTCATAAAGATGAATCATAGTGTCTAATTCTCACAAATTACCCAAACATTATGTAGTTCTCTCATTTCTCCCACTGTTTAATCTGTGTCTGGAGTATTCGCTGTCACTTCATGTTGCAAACACTCCTTTCACTCTGGCAGTTCATTGTCTTTTGATGGGCCATAAAAGGCTCGGTTTGATGGATGGTAACTCGGGGCATCTCTCTTTGTTGTGGGATGTGACGACTGAGTGCATGCGAGATGTGAGGAGAAGATGCGGTGTGAATGGGAGATGTCATTGATGTCTCGCGCTGACACTGAGGCCCTAAGCACGAGCTTTGATCTCAGTGGATGATTGCAAAGCAAACACAAATAAAAGATTCGGGTGTGTTACAGTTTCCAGTAAGAAAGTTTGACTGTTTTACGAATATTTTCCAAAAGGCTTTCTCTGTGATTGGCAACGCGTACTTAGAAGTAGAAAGACCCGATTGGGCCTCAGTAACAAGTCGGAGTCTGACAAATCGGAAAAGGTGTTTCTAGGAAGGAAGAGCGTGCTCTGGCTTCAACCTGTATGCAAAATGTGATTTGTCAAGGGGGAAGACGGCCCATGTCATTGCCTTCTGATCCAGTCCAATAAATATTGCGTGCTCTATAGGCCCCCGGGCTCCCTGCTGACCTCACAACATCTGCTCAGGCACTTACTACTTAATATATTAGCTGTGAGAACAGGGCAGGTGTTTTCAGCCAGAGAACATGAAAACCAGATTGTGCCTCTGGTTCATGCGGTTGAATTAAAATGAGTCACAACCAGCTTTTCCCATAAAGTAAAAAAACAAATAGTGTTATAACATGAAGGGCAGGTGGGAATATTTCATAGGGCTGCTTGAGGGTGGTAAGAAAATAAATAAACAAACAAAAAAAACAACTATAATTGACTCCAGCTTGGACGATAAATCCACTGTAAAGTTAAAGTTCCTGGGTTAAATGTATAGAAATTATTCTTATTAAAAACAAAGACTTTATTTCGCACCATAAATTGCCTTTGAGCACCCCCCCCCCCCCCCCGTACTGTAGCTTCTCTGTCTACTCGAGGCTCTTTGTAGTGCTTTGATGTTTACTTAACCATCTGAGTATAATGTGCGTCATCACCTTTACATTATACATCACAAATGGAATGCTTTAGAGGTCTAATTATGTTGGTACTTAAGCACATAAGCAAACATTTAACACCAAATATTTAGAGCTATGAGAGCTACCCCTCATAAATTAAGTATTTACTGGAAGAATCCCCAGAGGGCTGAGTTTGACCCAACAAAACAGAAATAAACGTGGTTACGTGAAAGATGGTGGTTGCATGCTTTGGTAATGAATTGAGGGGTAAAGATCTGTTCTCTGAGGTAAAAATATGATCATTATATAGACTGTTTGGTGTTTTATTACACAGTACGAACTGTGAGTAATACAGGTTTGTCTTAACCACTAGTATTATACAGACAACAAGTGTCCTACCCTCACTTATAGCTCTGAGTAGTGACTGGAGGAATGAGACTACATGAAATGAACCTCCTCTCTAATGTGTCTGGGCTCTCCCTTAGAGATAGTGTGAGGAGCTGTGTCAGTCGGGAGGGGCTCGGAGTAAAGCTGCTACTCCTCCACAGTGAAAGGAACCAGTTGAGGTGCTTCAGGTTAAGAATGCCTCCTGGGCACCTCCTAGGTGAGGAGTTCCAGGCAGGAAGGAGGCCCCAAGGCAGACCCTGGACACACTGAAGAGAACATCTCGTTGTCCTCCTGGAAGAGCTGAATCAGGGAGATGGCTGGTGTGTATGTGTGTGTGTGTGCCTAGATGCCCCTGCTTTGACTGCTGTCCCCGCGACCTGGACCCAGATAAGTGGCAGAAAATGGATGGCTCAATGGATTGTCAGACCTGTAATGCAAAATAAAAGTGTATGGGCTCATTTTAAGGACTATGACACATCATAACCACTTGGGGATGAAACATATTAATACTATGGGACCCTTGTCTTCATAAACAGATTTTCAGTGCTTGAAGCTCTCTGGTTTCCATTTGTGGTCTCTGTGATATTTTTCAGCAGTGCTTAACCAGGCATTAGGTTCTATGTAAATGCAGTCTCTGGCAAAATGCAATCACTGGCTACCCACTGATGATGACCGAGATTTTTATTATGTTTACATTCTGCATTCATAAACAGAGACAAAACAGGAAGACGTCCCAGAAAACCTGAAATGCCTTTCTAGATGAAAAAAAAAACCTAGCCTGGCTAATGTCTCAGATAACTGTGAACCAAGTAGACCTATGTCTAGCTAGTAAGATAGTCTTGGTTGCATTTGTATCAGATAGATTAGCAAAAGCTTTGTTCTCCAGTTATCACATAACCAAAAGCAAAGATAAGCTAAATGAGAACATCAGTATCAGCTTCTGTTTATCCCTAAGTGGAAACTTTTATTTGCTGGAGAACACATTCTTTTTTCTTCTAAACCAGCAGATTTGTTTGATGAGATCATTGTCTTGTAAACGTAATGGGCCTTCAGATATCTGAAGGATAGGTTTGGTGATTTATTCCAGTTTCTTATTTCTCATTTTCTTATTGATTAATGGAGAGAGACAGAATATCAGACAAAAATCCAGAAAACACATTACATAAAAGTTATAAATTGATTTGCGGGCCATTGAGTGAAATAAGTATTTGATTCCCAAGCAAAACATGGCTTAGTACTTGGTGTTCTTGTTGGCAAGAACAGCAGTAAGATGTTTCTTATAGTTGGTCACCAGGTTTGCAGGACGGATTTCGACCCACTGCACTTTACAGAAACTCTCCTTTAGGTTTATTGGCTGCCACTTGTCAACTTGTACTGTAGCTTCAGCTCCCTCCACAGTCCTGTAGATGTTCTATATGACTGAGGTCTTGAGACTGGCTAGACCACTCAGTTATTTTAATGTGCTTCTTCTTTAGCCACTCTGTTGCCTTGGTGGGATTTTTTGGGTCATGCTGGAAAAGCATCCATGATCCATCTTCAGTGTTCTGGCTGAAGGAAGGAGGTTCTCATCCAAGATTTTATGGTACATGGCCCCCATACATTGGCTCCCCAATGCAGTGAAGTTGTCCTGTACCCCTGGCAGAAAAACAGCCCCAAAGCAGAATGTTTCTCCCTCCAGGCTTGACTGTGGGGACGGTGTTCTTTGGGCCATACTCAGCATTTTTCTTCCTCCAAACACGACAGGTTGAGTTGACGCGAAAGAGCTTGATTGTGGTTTCATCTGACCACAGCACTTTTCCCCGAGCCTTCTCTGAACCATTTAGATGTTCACTGGCAAACTTAAGACGGGCCTGTACATGTGCCTTCTTGAGCAAGGGGAACTTGCAGGTGCTGCAAGATTTCAATCCATTATGTAGTATGTTACCAGTGGTGTTCTTGGTGACTGTGTTCCCAACTGCCTCAGATCATTGACAAGTTCCTCCTGTGTAGTTTTAGGCTGATCCACCACCTTTCCCATGATCATCCTCACCCCGTGTGGCAAGATCTTGCATGATATATGGGAGCCCGAATTTTGGCTTGTGAGGGATCAAATACTTATTTCACTCAGTGACATGCAAATCCATTTATAACTTTTATGTAACGTGTTTTTTTTTCTGTACTTTTGCTTGTTATTCCGTCTCTCTCTATTAAAGTGAAACTACCATAAAACTTTGAGAATTATTTCCCTGCAAGTGAGCAACCATGCAAATTCAGCAGGGGATCAAATAAGTATTTCCCCCACTGCATGTCCTGTGGAGCCACAACATGACACACATTGTTCCTCTGCAGGACCTCCACTGTGGTCCAAAAAATCTTACATTAGCACTGGTTGACATGCTCTTTCATTACACTTAACCCCACAAACATGATCCTGCTGTCAGAAATACTCTAAAACGAATAAAATTAACACGTTAGCTAAAAATAATCTCCAGTAATGCTCGATGTACGTTTTTTTTTTTTTTTTTAGTAAAATTTGCTAAAACCTACTATGCCCTGTTTTTTTTTACAAAATAATTTTCCTTTTAAAAATGTTTTTAAATATTTACATCTTCAGTGGGAACCTTTCTGCTTGGTGGTGAGTGCCTGAGAGTGAGACGGAGTAAGTCATTGTTACTGTTGGTCTTTTCTTCGGGATTTGCAGACAATAACAAAAATATAGAATATCACCGACTTTATCCTTTAATTTCTCTTGATGAAAGACTTTAAGTCGTTGCTTCAACTCATCAAACTTTACTAAGAAAACAAAACAGATTTCAGTAAAATTTGAAGTAGAGTTTGGCCATGGGTCAAATAACAAGTAATGACTGTTACATTACTGCTGCGTATCCAGGGATTTTAAATTTAAAAAAAAGTTTTTATAGCATTGCAAAATATGTTTCCTTTTGACATTTTCACCTATTCATCTGCTTAATCCTGACTTCTACTCTCACATCTGCCAGATTTTTTTTAAATTTAAATATCTTATTATTGTCTTTTACTATGATTATGCCAAAAACAGATTGAGGTCCTGGTGCAATCATAATAATAAAAAAAAAAAATCTTGTGGATGTTTGGAGAACCGTAAGAGAGGGGTTTATAATTCAAATCTCTCAGAGTGAGTGTGCAGTCTGCACTTGTGTTCACCTGTGTGGGTGGAACACACACTGAAACCACATTTCAATTCTCCTGTCAGTTGAAAATGAGTAATGTGCTGCAGATCACAGCCTCGGGGTAAAGCCATATCTAAAGCTGTACTTGAAGGATATCAAAAACCCAGGATACCTCAAATTGACCCCTGTCATTTCCTTCAACAATGTATACACTTTTTTTTTTAGACTCTTGTGTCTTTTTTTCTCATACAAGCTCAGCTTTATGTTATACACAGCAATCCTTCGCCATCTGGTTTTCATTTCCTGTGAGGTTCAAGATGGTAGGAGATTTTAAAAAAAGGAGCCTCGTTTGAACCGGCGGCTAATGTAGTCAGGATGGAATCTGTCACTCAGTCTATTGCATGTTGATGACTAAGGGCAGTTTCAGCTGTAAGCAGTCCATGATTTATGGACACCAAGTGAACTCTTGTAAGCAAAAGCCAGCTTGGAGTTCAAGCAGCAACTGGGCCCTTTTTTGGCTGTGGCTTGCCTGCATTTTCTTTCCATTCATGCCAAAGTATTTCGCACGGCAATTAGCTCCGTCCTCATTTGGGTCTGCAGTCCCGCAGGGTTAGCAGAGCCATTTATCATCCTCTGGGCTTGGAACTCTGCAGCTCCGTCTCAGGTAGTTTTTGTAAACAGTCACTGGCCCGCTTCTTTCCGTTTCACCAAATGAAAAGGAGATACAGTAGTTTTGAGGTTCTGCCATCAATTCCTCTGTCAGACACTTTGCTTTAACTCTACAGGTGTGAAGGCTGAAGGGAAATGTAATTTCACATGGCTCATTTGTCATATGGTAACTACATAGTTTGAGTGAACAGAGTGATGACAGCATGGCCCCTCGCTATTTTCAGAGGGTCAACTACTTTGGATTCAGAGTGAAGACTAAAGTCTTAACACTGAGCTCTATTGTGTAAATTGTTATTGGTGAGTTTGCACAAAAGAAACCAGGGGTGGAACCTCTTCTTTTTTCCCCCTTTTTTAGAAAATTAATCTTAAATCTTTTACTGAGAAAAATTTATAGAGTTTCTTAAAAGTAGACTTGACATTTAGCGCAGGTTTACACAGATACAGATGTAGGATATGTAACCTTGTTAGGCACACATTAAAGAACTACTCATGTTACTGATCTATGCCTTGAGTTACGCTGAAATATAAGTGTTGGCTACGCTACAACAATTTATATAGCTTCCAAATGCCTGCAGGGCGTCATTAAAACACATATTTGAGCATGCAAGGCCATAAACATGTGCTAGATACATTTCTGTGGTCTTAGCCGAAACATCTTCAGAGGCAGCCAGCAAAAGTAATTGAACTACAGTATGTGCATTTTTCTATTTTCACATCCATCTTTGGAGAGTCATTACTTTGCAACGAGCCTGCCAACCGATTCTGAATCCATCATGTGCTGAACCGATATATTGCGGTCTCTGTCACTGCTATGTCTTTATCAATCAGAATTAAGAAATTAGATTAAGCCCTTTGGTTTTCTCCTCTTTAAGTGGAGTCACACTGCAGTGTGGGCCCAGGGGTTACGGGCAGTATCAGAGGGGACTAATTGTCAAGGTTATGACTCAGTGAATGATTGATGTGGGGCCAGGCTGTTTTTGTCAGGCTGTCAGGTGGCTGGAATGTTTAATGTTCTCATTATTGGTTGCTCTGTTGTGTATATTTCTCTGTCAGCGCCGCTGAGCCATCTGAACTGCCAGAGCACTTCAAAGGCCTGCAGGTCATTCGTCTTCCTCCTGACGCCCTGAATGTTCAGCCTCAGCTGAGTGCTGGTGATTTGTTATGACTTGAGAGCCAGCTGACAGACAGGTCTCCTATAAAAAAAAAAAAAAAAACATTCACCCATTTCCCTTTTGTCGTGCAGTGAAAGCATCGCTGCCCCTGTAATGGGGGAGACAACTGCCACAGGAGGCTGGCACCTGACAGTTGTGTCATCTCACTAATTTGCAGACAGGGTGACATGAAGTATTTTGTCTTTTTTTTTTTTTTTTTTACCTGGATTTTAGTTCTGGTGTCACAGACTCTTACAGGTCACCATCTGTTGTGGAACGCCACAGGGAACGAGGCCGAGGAGAGATAACTATATTAAGGCTCAATTTCATATTCATCGTTAGCCCAGGTCCCCCATTATATGCCATGTGACGGCACTGAGCAGAGAGCATCATGGGAGGGATGCTGATGGCTGCAAAGTCAGTCATGCAGGGAAAGTGAGAATTGAGATGCTAAAGACAGGAGGAGGAAAAACAGGATCCAAATCACAATTCTTTTCCCAGGCCCTTTACAAGATTGATTGTTTTCTGCTGATCTAATTTTGGATCATACAAAAACAACCCATTTGTCTTAAAGAAAAATGATGTGCCACATGGTGCAGATGGAAATTTTTTTGAAAGCTGAAAAAGATTAAAGAGAAACTCTGCTCCTCAGCCCTAATTACGAGCTGTAGATTACTCTGTCGATTTAACCAGATGGCAGACTCGATTCTGCAGGCCCGTCTGTATATTAATGAACAGCAGTCTGTTATATTTGACTTAGGTAAGTGAAATGTCCATCACCTGTAATGGTCTGCCAGCTGGCATTATGCATTTTGCACCACTTTGGGTCCACGAGGCATTTTTCATTTGCAGCGTTATCGAACAAACATTTTTGGTCACTATTTTCCATCATTGTCACTCTTCTGGTAAATATATAAGTGTGTGTGTGCGTGTGTGTGTGTGTGTATATATTTTTTCACCAGGACAAAAAGTCTCTGCATTGTGTCCACTGCTAATTTCCTCTCATAGGTCAAGGCAATAATTCTGGCACTAAAACTGTCATGCTGGGCAAGGCACACAAGTTCAATAGTAACTTGATTAAGTTAGCCTGTCGACATGACTGCAAACACTGCAATACAGTATGTTAACAAACCTAATAATGGGAAGGGGGGCGGGGGGACAGAGTGGAAGGCATGGCTGTGCAATTTTTGGCCGGCCATGTGTCTGATACAAGCTGCTGACCTTAAAAAACAGCTTCAGTTTATTGCTAATGTGCAACGTGATGTTTTCTTTGCTGTCTTCCCCTCTGCTGGCTCTCCAGATAAATTAAAAAACGCCTAATCCCAGAACTTCCCGATCAATGCGTTCAAGACCGCTTTACAAAAGAAACTGATTGTTTTTGTCTCAGAACATCGGTTTGAAGCGAAAGCCGAAAACTTAAAGAGACAACAAACACATGTTTGCCAGGCCGAGCACCCAGAAACTCCCTCCATGAATATGCCAAGCCTAATTTTAAACCAACAGCAGGGGAACTTTGGCTGCGTTTCCCGACCAAAAAGCACGAACGGCAAGGAAGCACAATGCCAGTGTGTCATACATTTGAACATGGTTAAATTAAAGGCTGTTTACTGTGCGCAGAGGCCATTCATCTTACTCAATGTTAGTCTGGTTCTTGCAAATTTGTCAGTAAGAGCTTCCACATGCCAAGACAAAGAGGGGGGAAAAGTTGGGGTTATCAGAGGCGGGTTTTTATAGCGTGTCTCTTCAGTCAGCCTGCAGTTAATTAGCCACCTCCACACAATAAGGCCATAAGTGATTAATCACCCGGACCCCAGCAGAAGTCGACTCACTGTGAGCAAGACGTTTGGAGACAAAAAGTTTGCCGCCTATGACAGACTTCAAAATGGCCCCTGTCAGTGGTGTGTAAATTATAGAGCATGTTGAGCGCTGAAAGACAAGAGCCCACTGTTTAACTCACTGTTGCTCTTTCCTTTGCTTTGTGTGTTGACAGACTCTTCAAGGGAAAATTCCCCTTTTCTCCTTTTCCCGTTGGCTGCCTTCAAACTCAAAAAGACACGCTTTTTTGTGAGCATAGAGCACACAAATGCCAAGCCTTCCACATTAAGATAATCTCAGCGTACCCAGCTCATTTCCTTTATTTTATGATGTCGCTCTAGGGTTAATAATAGAAGACAAGCTCCAAAGGTCAAAGGCTCACTAAGACTCAGCTTTAACTTTGCGTTTCTACCGTTTACTTTGCTTGTCAAAGGCAGGAAATGATGGAGTGATGATAAATATGGGGCATGTTTGGAGAGGCAAAAGCCTTTCTCCTGCAAAAATAAACCACCACGTTTCTCTGAATGATGGAAGACACACTTCTCAGCTGGTTGAACACGCAAAAGGTCATTGGTTTTTCCTTTTGTGCCTGTAAACAGAGCTCTGCTTGCCTTTCCAGAGCGCCGAGGAAGGTTTATTCAAAGCAGTAAATGTTTATGTAGCAATGGGGAAATCCCTTGATTGGATCATTAATATTGCTGACAAAAGGGTGTTAAATTCATTATATGACTGCAACGTTTGTAACATGTGTTTGAGGGCCGGTTGATTTATATATCTGCGTGAGCTGATTTGGAAAAGTACATTTTCATACATGACTGTGGGCGTTTTGTAAGGGAACGTCAACTCAGCGTAGCAATGATGATGGCCACTGCCTTCAACCATAAGTTACCGCAGAGAGAGTAACACATGGCACGCAGCTGTGCAGAGGTGACCATATTTAACATCAGCATGTGTCTCTGACAGACTGCACCGTGCTGGCCTATTCCTCCTTAGGTGATAGGCCATGACTCTTGATTGTGGTACAGTTCAAAGCAGAACAGGTGGGGTCATCCCTGTGATTCAACGCGGAGTCACAAAGCCAGTGTCTCATCTCCTGACAGCATTTTGCACTCAGGCATGTGGAAAAGACATCATCTGATCTGTCACATGGAAACAGATGTGTAGACTTTATCACGGCGGGAGAGAAAGTTATGTGAAGAAAAAAAAAAAAAAGCACATCCACAAAATTAGCTGGTTCTGTCATTTATTTCACATAATAGCTGCACTGGTACTTATACAGCAATTTTCTACTCTGACTGAGCTCTCAAATCACTTTGTTCTGCGAGTCGTATTCACACAAATACTCACACTTCAATGGATGCATCGGCTGCAACTTGGGGTTCACTATTTTGCCCGAGGATACTTAGACATGCAGAGTGGAAGACCAGGGATTGAACCACCGACATCCCGACATCCCGGTGCCACAGCAGCCACATCTTGCAACTAGGAATTGTGTAATTTTGCACTGAAGATATATAAATAGTAATAGCAACAGTCATCTGTGGAAAAAGTAACTGCACCTTGGAATCAGAGGTGAGCGTTCTGCCTATTCGTCCTCCAGTCTCTGGCATCTGTTGGGTGAAAATTTTGCTCGCTCTTCCATGTAAAATTTCAAGATTCCGAGTTGCAAGATACCCCCCCCCCCCAAACATGTAATTCCTCTTTTTCTTTGGGGGATTTGCTAGTGTGCTAAGAGCCATTATCCTGTTGAAAAGTCTGTTTTCAATTCAACTTCAACTTCAGGACTGATGGCCTGACATGATCTTAATCGCTTCTTTGACATGACGAGAAATTCATAGTTGATTCAATGACTGCAAGCTGCTCGTTCCCTAAGGCGGTGAAACAACCCTAAACCATAACATGTTTCACAGGTGGTATGAGGTTCTTCTCCTGAAACGCTGTCTTTGGTCTGTGCCAAATGTCTTTACTCCTGCTGCAGCCAGAGAACTCCATCTTTAATTCATTTGGCTGAAGCACACTATTCCATAAAGGCTGATCTTTGCCTAAATGTCCACTGTCAAATTGTAGTCATGTTCTGATGTTCCCTTTTTCTCCTGGTACGCCTTCCATACAGGTCAGATTTGTACTATCTGTTTCTGATGGCAGACACATGCACTTGGACACCAACAGCTGCGAGCGATACCTGCAGACTCAGCAGATTAGCGGCTTCTTGGAGGCTTGTTTTTGCAAAGAGTCTTCTTTTGGACTGACTTTTTCTTGGCAACTGTTTAAAATCTGTGCCATTTGGAGATTTATTGAAAATAATTTGAGGATCCTTTTAAATCCTTTCCCAGACTCAGACTCCTTTTTTTCCCCTAAAAGTCTGAAACAACCTCTTTAGACTTTGGCACGATACCACACACTTCAATAGCAAGAACACCGCGTGTCTGAGGTTTAAAAAGGCAGGTTCCGCCTGTCACTCCCAAAAGACATTCTTACCACTGGCACCAAATCTGCACGAGTGTACTTCTCCACATGACTGATATGCTTTTTTTCCCTTTAAATCTATTTAAATGACTGTCAATTTTTAAGAGCTATTTGTTTCATAACTTTTATTAATAGGCACTCTTTCAAATAGGATCAAATGTTTGCCTGTTGCTTACTTAATTTACAGCTATTATATATGAAGCCCACTAACCCGGTTAATGTAATAAACACAGATATAGCCTGCCAATAACCTGTGTCCAGACAAAATGTAGGATGTTCACAAAAACAGTGTTGCAGTTCAACCTGTGTGCCAAAACCCATAATGCAAATATCTTATAAAGTATCCCTACTTTGGATTTTAGCTCGTTTCCCCCTCTTAAAACAGAAAGAAACACTGTGCAATCTACAGTATTGTTGGTGAATCATCATTGTTGACCATTCACACAGCTCCAGTTGGTTGTCATTGTTTAGGCTGACAACAAATTAAGGTATGTTTCTTTTTATTCTTTAATCTGAATTCAGAGCTTTGCTTCTTTTAGCCACAAAATGCTATTCACTTCAGTAGATCCAGCATCATCAGAAGGTCCATCCATTTGTACAATTCATGGTGGTGGGGAAGGGGCTGGAGCCTATTCCAGCTGGAATAGGAAGGAAGGCATGGTGCACCCTGGACAGGTCATCAGTTTATTGCAGGGCTAGCGGGATAGAGGAGGCAACCATTCACACCTATGGCCAATTTAGAGCCACTGGTTAACCTAACAAGCATGTCTGTGGAAAATGGGAGGAAGCTGGAGTATCAGGAGGCACAACCTGCAGACTCCCCAGCTGGCCGGGGGTTCAAACCCAGGAACTTCATGCTGTGAGGAAAAAACAGGGATAACCACTGCACCACTATGCCACCATTTTATTTTTTAGAAAGTTGGATTAAGATTTGATGTGAAAAAACAAACAAAAAACTTAACAATGCTTAGTCGCATGCACAGGTGTTCTGCTGCGGGCCACAGACTTCTGTGCTCATTCTTAAATTTAAAACCACTCATTAAGCAGTACTAATAAAATTAGATCTACTGAATAATATATTAGCTGGTTTATCTGCTTGAGAGGATGTGTGAATTTCTTCTGCAGAGTCAAATATCAATCAAACTTTGAGCAGTAAGTTCAAAGATCTTAACCCAATTTGTTCACATCATATTAATGTGCTGTTTGTAAATGAAAAAAGATGCATCACATATGATCTATGCCGGCTTCATGGCTGGCTGGTCGCAGTGCTGAAATATGGGTTAGCAGCTTTATTACCATTTATCACTGAGCTATGTTTAGGCCTCATCTACATGAAGGATGGGTGGATTTGATGAATATGACATCTGACCATTAATGATGGTGATTTTATTGCTGGAGAACAGCCTGATCTACTGAGGATGGATAATGACACTGCTGGCTTGATTTAGTTGATTTGTTTTAAGGGGGCTGATTAAATAGTTAGGCCTCGCTTTATTTCATGCTCTCTGCTTCATGGCTTCATTACAGCAATCACAAAAGCTGTGGAAACGTCCCACATCTGGTGTCATCGTAAATCTTTGTTTAGTGAGCGCCTCGCTGGTATCAGTAGCTCATTTGTCTTCGTTAATGAAACAATAATCCATGTGTGATTGAGAAGATTCAGCATGTTTTGATGAGCCCAAGAGATTTTGCATCGGAACACACACACACGCACACACACACACGCACACACACACACACGCACACACACACGCACACACACACACACACACACACACACACACACAC
>JAVDPK010000532.1:20996-47520 GCA_034780415.1 Cichlasoma orientale | reverse complement strand
CCCACACACACCCACACACACACACACCCACACACCCACCCACACACCCACACACACAGTACCTACTGTATCTACAGCACCAAGGGGTGTTTTTCCTATTTTTTTTTTTTTTGCTTCTTGTCACCATAAGTTCATAAAATAAAACAGACGCTCATAGAAGCCTCGCTAACGTCTGAAGTTTTACGGTTATTGCTTCTTCATCCATGGGTCTTTTAAAAACCCATTATGAGCCTCATGGTGAGACCAGAACCAGAAACACAGTTGTGAATAAAAGGCAGTATAATCTTAAATCTGCCATAAACGTCACTCAAATATTCTATATCTTCCCTAACCTCATGAATAAAATATGGATCAATTAAATAATTAATAGTATATATTTCTGAAAAGGTACTTTTTACATTCCTATGGCACAGTCAAACTAACACTCCAAAACTAAAATATATAATTGAAAAAATTTAATAAAATAATAAGTGACATTTCCTCTTATTATAAATTAACACCTTTGACCTGATTTGACCCTCTTCTTTTGCGTAATAATAAAAGAGGGACCTAAAAAAACAAAACAAAACAAAACAAAAAACTACACCTTAAAAGCTTCACCGAGCAGCTGCCTTAAATATACTATTGAGGCAAATGAAACGCCCTCACGAAACGTTTTGCTCTCCAAAAAAATAAATCGACGCCAGTTCTGAAGAAACTGCTCTGATTGATTTTCCACGTCCATCACTCCGTCACGCGCTCAGAACTGGCAGCCCTCTAATCCGTCTGAGTGAGGCACATTTTTAAAATAACTTTTGCTTTACAAACCCAGCAGTCGGTGAAAATTTAAAAATCCACGTTACTCAAAAGAAAGTCCCGAACTTTCTTAAACTCATAAGCACGATTTTTTTTCCTGTGTAAAATAATGCACATTGAGTCTTTTGAAATTTTATATTATAATTATTTTTTATTTTAGTCACGCTTGAAGCTATCGCAAATAAATACACTGATCCCCACCTGGATCCAATCCCTGCATTAAGTACAATATAAAACTCATTGGGCCTAAATCTCCTTTATAAATGTATAATTCTTTGTCACTACTGATATCCTAAGGCCGATGCTGTTGTCAGTCTTTGTCCATACAAGGCGTACGGGGAGTAATATGGTCCGGTAGCCGCGGGCACGGGCACTGGGGCCCCGGGAGTGGGCAGCGGGCTCTTTGAATACGGGTGGTAGCGACTGCTGAGTCCGAGGGGGTGATGAGGGCCCCTGAGGGCCAGCGTGCTGGGGCTGCTTGGGCTTCCATTTGGAGGCATGTGCATGTGACACGCCATAGCAGCAGCGGCAGCAGCATTTGCAAGAGAAGACGATCCTGGGTACCCAGCTATCAACTTCTCCGTGCCGGCAAAGGCCGTGTGAGTCCGCAAGTGGCTGAGGAGTTCCTCGGAGGATGAAAAGCGCTTATCGCAAGGTCCATTTGCCGACACCCAGTTGCACACATGCGGCAGGGGGTCATTGGGCAGCATAAACCCGTAAGGATATAAGGGATGTCCGCTGAAAGAAGGGGCAGTGGAGTGCACGCCGTGTAACGGGTGCGTCGGGTACATGAGCGGGTATCCAGACTTGAGCGCGGAGGCAGCTGCTGCAGCTGCCGCAGAGTCATGTGCGCAGTTAGCGCTGGATGCACCGGACAAATGGCTTGTGCAGTGGTAACTCAGGCAGTAGGGGTCTCGACACAGACTAGCAGACATTAGAGACGGCGGGGATGCTCCAGCCAAGGGGCTCGTTCCTGCTTTGCTGCACCCCAGCGAGCTGGCAGCAGCAAACTGTGCGCTCAAAAGCTGGCTGCTGGATTTGGTGGGGTCAAGGGTCATTCCAGGAGGGAGAAACGGCTGCGGATAACCTGCATATGCACCCGCTAAACTTCCAGGATAGGAAATACCAGCAGGTGGTAAAGGAAAAACTGTATGACCGGGTTTATAGGGGGAGACGGGGGCCACCAGTCCGGAGCCGAGGACGGAGGATGATGATGAGGTTACAGATGTTGAGTCCGATGTACCAGTCTTGGATCCAGATGTGTTTTCTTGTTGCTGGTTGCCCTCAGAGGTAATTCCACTTATTCCATGGCTGCCATTACTCTCTGTTGTACTGCTTTTATTGCTATCAGACTCCTTCTTTTCCTCCTTGTCCCCCGCTTTGCCTTCAGATGGCAGAGGAGAAACGGAGGTGCAGGAGCCGGGGCTGCCTGTCCTGGGGGTGAACGGCTGGCAGGTGGCGCTAGGCACTCGGAAACTGGTTTTATCTCCACTGAGGCTGCTGCTCGAGTCCTTCTTCTCTGATGATTTTGAGTAGGGTTTGAAGCTCGATTTGTCGTCGGCTCCGATGTCGCTCATCTTCAGCGGGCCGGATTTGCCCTCTTTCTCACTAGATCCATTTGAGGTTACAGAAGACAGCTTGGAAGAGGACGGCGGGTCCGGTTTGCCGATCTGAGAGCACGTTTGGGCCAGGAGGGCCAGTGGACTCTTTTTGGCATCCAGCTGAGAAATTTAAAAAAAGACAATGTTAATAAAATTCATGCAAACACTCACACATACGTGTAATATTTTGTGGTAAACAGTCACATTCGACCGTTTCGCGCATTTTACGCACTGCGCATGAACTTATCTCGGGATGAAACTCAAAACAACTCAACATAATAGACGTGTAAAGAAGGAAGGCGCACACACGTAGCTGATTTACATTAGGTTGAATCTAAGCTTGTACAACACGTTCAAATGACATTCAAAATGCTGGCAGCAGTTTGCGCAAAAAGGTCGCTAATATCTGAAGTGAGTACAAATTCGACAGCAGTTTATTCTAATTTATTCAAGTCGGATATTTTAACACAGTATAAACACATTCTTGACCATATTCTGTCCACTGATGTCGGGCTGGAAGCTTTAGTGTCCTGTAATTTCAGAGTAAACACGGTGTAGTTTGAGAACAAGCGAATCAATGTCCTTAAGCCAATGTTTTTTTTTGTTGTTTTTTTTCTTAAATCGTTGTAGTGCTTACCTCGATGGGACTGACAGGAGTGGACGGTAAAGGCTGTAGGTACTCCGGGTGTAAAATGTGTCCTGCCCGTGCCGTAAGCATTTTCAAAACCTTTATGGGAAGACGACTGGCTTGTCGAGAAGGGTCTGCGGGAGAGACGGAGTTGTGGACGGATAGTTGGCTTATCTTCACTGCTCCCTTCTCCCCCGAGGAGCCGCTCTCCCACGCTGGATTTGTGCTATTTCTCAGGACAGAGACCGTGGGCGATGTGATCATGACCCAATTCTCCTATAAATGGTTGAAAAATGCCATGAGTGGAGTTAAGAAAGCCAGCGCTCAAAACGTCTGACGGTTGATGCCGATGCCAGAAATAAACGAAAACAATGTTAAATCCTCAGAAGAGACGCGGAGTGTGTGAGCAGAATCCGTGCGTTTCTCAGCCTCGTTGCTTCATCTCCGGCGTCGCTCTGACACTGTGGCTGTGGGTCCGAGAGCGGACACGGTTTACGTGAGTCGCGGGCAGGAGGGATCACTCCGCCTCCTCTCCAGCAGCATCTGAATTAGTCCGCAGAATACTGCCTGTGCAGCCCCCCAATCAAAAAGAGATCCCGATGTGATCAGAGGGTCGAGGTAATGTGACGTTTCCTGCTCACACGGGTGTCTATTTCATATTTCCCCCACTCCGAGCGCTTTTAATTTTGAGACTTTGCATGCGCCTTTGCGTAATTGGCACTTTGACGCATGCGCTGCACCTGCATCTTGTGTGGGTTTTTTGTGACCAGGGAATAAAGATGACAAAGATTATGAGAAGATTTGCTTCAAAGGATTTACAGCAGACATCATTTTCCCAAAAAGCTTTCACTGTAAAAGTGGACAAAATACCACCTGCGCCAAAATACAATCCTCTGCGTGACTGTGAGCTCCTTCTTCGCATAACTACACTGCCTTTAATAAAGGAGGTGGTATTTGGACCTAGTGACTCAAAACAAGGAAAAAAAAAATAATCAAGTGAGGGTCTTATGAGGTCACATCCCCTCCCTCCAGAGTGCGATATCTATCGCCGTGTTTCACATGTTCGGCTACTTTCTCCCTTCAATCACACAGCCTGTCATCTGTCAGTTCCCTGTCCTGCCAGTCAGCTGTCTGCAGCTTATTTTTTGCCTCTTCTCAGCCATACTCAGGGCAAGAACTGTAACGTGAATCCACGAGAAGTGCAGAGAATACGTGTTGTATTATCTAAGTGTTCCATTACCATTTAGGCCTGGTTTAGACCGCCTGGTCTGGCAAAACTCAAAACAGCAATTTGTTTAATTGCAGATAAGCTCCAAGGCATTTTTACATGAAGCTTTAATTCTGCTACAGACACTGATTTAATAGCATGTAATTTTTCAAGTGATTTGTATTTATTTATTTATTTTTTGGTCTTGGAAATTAAAAAAAAAAAAAAAATACACCTCCACATTTCCGCCGCGGCCATGCCAAAAAAAAAAAAAATCCTTCTTTTTGTTCCAAGAGCGCTTAAAAAAAACTCTCTTGTGGCTGCCATTAATCATTAAAGCGTCCACATTTCTTCCCATCGAAATAGACCCACTTATCTTATTACTCAATAGCCTATAAATGTCTTGCTGATCAGGCGAAAGTTAAACATATGCAAGTGTTTTTTGATTGATAAAAGGGGTGCTGTTTTCGGCAACAGCTGTCAGGCTCTGACACAGCGCTTTGAGTTATTAGGGCAGAGAAGGGCGACCATAAATTTCGACCGTCAGGCAAAAGCTCCTTTATTGTGGACGTGATGGATGGCTCGCAGCGGCAGACACCAAATTCTCGGCTTTATCCTTAAACGGCTGCACACTTTTTCGTCGCCGCAATTCATTACTTTTAAACAGAAAGCTTGAAATCTCCCGCTAGTATTTCACACAAGGACACATTTATGAATCACCCCGAATCCATGCAAATGCGTTTACAAGCAGGGCTGGGTACCTCTAGTTGGTGATTATACAGAAAGAAAGTCTGTCTCTGGGCTTTACTATTAAATATTAAGGGTTTGTTTATTTTTTTAAAGGATTAATTCACGTTTTTTTCCCTATACAAAAGTTCCCTCCAGCTCACATTTAATAATGAATACAGCAAAATGTCAGAACTTAAAGTTATACAAAAAAAAAAAAAAAAAAAGAAAAAAAGGTGAAAGAAATCAGGTTTAATTCGCCCCATTCTTTTTGCAGCCTACACATTTCTTCATTAAAGCATCTTCTCTGACCTTTATTAAAAATATCCCAAAAATGTAACCCTAATTTATCATCTAAAATGAGATCTTTTTTTAAAACACATGCAGTGATGGTCCTTAAAAACAGTTTGTCTATTGTTCTGAGTTCTGCTGGGCATTGGGACAAGGCTCATATTTAGCCTTATCCTTGTCCAAAGAAAATACAAAGTTAACAGAAAGTATCTTTCACCCCAAAACTCTACATTCATTTCAAAATACTTATCCAGTTCCCCATTTTGCCTATCAAAATGCTCTTTGATTTTATTCAGGATTCATACTGAATTAACATGAGTGACATCAGTGGTGGTGAAGCCTTTTCTTCTGTCCTGCTTGAGGTCCTTTTTCCCCCCCAAGTTTAACGTATAGTCGTGATTTTATTTTCAGGTGGAGGTTTTTCTGTGCTGAAGTATCAGAGAAAATGCCACAATTTATCTCTGGGGATTATTAAAAATTGAAAACAATGGCAATTAAAGTCACCCTGTCTGGAGCTTCTATTATTACGGCATTGTATAATGTATAATTGTATAATGTGTATTGCATAATTCAGTTCTGCAGGCTGATGGATGGTCTGCACAACAGGGCTGATTAGACAAACACGTCCCTGTAACATTATAATTCAGCTGGTTTGACATCAAATGTTGTCCTTTTTTTAAATAATGGAATGACAAATAACATCATGACAAAGTGTAAAAAGTGATGTTTCTGTTTAAATCAGCTTTTCTTCCACCCTTTCAGACACGTCACAGCTCACATGCGAAAGAATCATCCAAAAAGCAAGAAGGTAAGTAACTGCTCCATTTTTTATACCATGCTCTCTTTATGCTTGCACATGTACACTGAGCTAATCACAAAGGACAAGTAACCGAATCTGTTGGAAAAATGACTAAAACTCAGGCGCCCAGACATATAGCTTTCAAAAAGAGGATATGGTTGATAAATGCAGCATTATAATGTCGAGCAAATGGAATAAGAAATTCCCTCGACATGACATGAAAATTCACCTTGTGGCAGCCGGCGCAGGGCACGCCACGTCAGCAGCCAGACAGGCCGACTGGATTTGACAGGTAAAAAGGGGAGATGATGGTTAGAAGGTGCTATTGTTTCATGCCGCTTTCTTGACCTGTCAGGTCTCGGCGCAGAGGCCTGGATCGAGGACCTCCTTGTCACATGAAAACAGCCTTAAAAGGGCCGTTATCCAGACTATGGTGATTGCTCCTGTTTAATTGATTTGCTTTGCAGTGAGGCCTGTCACATTAATAATGGTTAAGTACAGCCCCAGTGTGTCACCCAGAGTGGTGCGTCTATCGGGAAATTAGCAGCCTTAACTAACTGCTGTCTATGAAGCAAGAGCTGTGAGATCTTATGAGATGGAGCGGTTTCATACTTCGGGTGAAGCTATGGTACTTGTAACATAAGTGCTCTCTGCTGATGTGCAGCAGCTGTACATTTTCCTACCCTGTCTTTTGTCCCCATATACATTTTTAAACCTGCCATAGTGACCTCGTCATTTAAGTAGCTCTCTCTCTCTCTCTATATATATATATGGGTATATTATATCCCCATCTCCTTATGAACTACCATCTAGAATGAAACAGAGAGCCACACTGACAAGTAAATGGTACTGAGTGAATAAAACTCAGATTATGCTCTCCACCTCTTCACAGGAGCCTTTGACAGGTTGCACTAGACATTAACACTCTCTGATATTTCCATGACTGACTGACAGTTTGAAATTGCTCCCATCACCTTGATAGCATGGTAATGCACCTTGCATGTGGACTGTCT
This sequence comes from Cichlasoma orientale, assembly GCA_034780415.1. Classification (NCBI taxonomy): domain Eukaryota; kingdom Metazoa; phylum Chordata; class Actinopteri; order Cichliformes; family Cichlidae; genus Cichlasoma; species Cichlasoma orientale. Next base: position 40,460 of record JAVDPK010000532.1, on the reverse strand, counting down.
TTAAAGTGCAGGAAATTAGACTCCAAGTTGAGAGTCCCCTTTCAACCAAATATGACAAGAAAATAGACTGCTTTTCTTCTACGCCCAGAGAGTGAAAAAAGGGACCCACAGAAGCTGGCACAGAATAAGAGGTTATAGGCGAATATGTCAGGAAATATTACGGATATTATGTGTTTAAGACAGGACATTTCAGATACTTAGAAGTCATACCCATTCCCCTTGACTACACCCAAGATATTCCCCCCCCCCCCTCCACCCATCTGCGTGTCAAATACTGCAGCGTTGACTTCATTTGCAAGCCCTCAACTTGGAGCTGACACGAAGAACTTACACTGTCTTGCCGGAAGTCAGACGACAGGAGCGCAGCATGACTGAGAGCGTTAGAAAAGTTGAGGTGCAGCCAAGATTGTGGCAGTGAAGGGTCTTTTTCACTTTGTCTCCTCAATTAGTTAAAGCTGGTCAGGAGCAGAAAGTAAAGCCCATGGAGATTATATGCTGTCGTCCACTTGCCATCAGGAAGGTGAGGATCCTGGCAGTTTGTAGTCATGCTGTAGAGAAGAGTTAACTTCACCTAACCTTCCTGTTAGCGCCGCAAACAGTCGCGCAATTCAATCTGACAACTGCCATATTATTGGTTCAGAACTTTGTGGAAACTTCAAGAAGCCTTTGTAGGATCTACTGTACTGTTCTTTATTAGTTTTAAGCAAACAAGGAATGCCCTCATCACAGCAGGACTTGGTTTTGCTTATTTATTCCGATGGATTTCTTGTTTATCTGAGCACCACTTCCAAAAGCCAACATATTCATGGATGTGCAAAACAAAAAAAAAAAGCTAAATAAACTGTTTATCATAATAGAAAAATTCATGTTGTGCTTTGATGTGATTAATCGATCATTTGAGGTGATCCTTCCGGACACTGTACACATGTTTGCAGTGCAATCTGTGTAAAATCACTCTCCACATGGACACACACCCGCATTATGCTTGTGCGGATTTAATTTATGGCACCTAAGTCGAGGTGAAGACATACAGGTAGCGTGTTATGATGCTGGAGGCACTGTGCAGGTTGGGATGAATGTCTGTGATGGGCAGATTATTCAGACTAAAGTAGGCCTAAAGAATGATCTTGTCACATTTCACATGCAGGATTAGGGCTACACAGGAGGAGCGGTTCAGTCAGGAATTAGCGTCATGTGGTCGGCTGGAGACAAGCGTGCGAGGTATTCGCTGAGACAGGCTTGGACACTTACTGCTCCATTTGTCTACTTAGTGATCAAATACCAAGGTTGATGGTTATTTCGCTGTCATTTAAGGTTTATGTGATATGTGTTCATTTATATGTACTTTCATTTTTTTGCAAAATTGTGTGAGTTTCAGAGATCAGGACACGTTGTGGGCACCCAGAACCCGGTTCTATATCCTGGCTTATACCTATATTGCATGCATTTAAACAGATGAATTTACTACATCTTGGATACAACACATGCCATCTTGATGTGCAGCCCATAGCAGCAGCTACTATATTTATGTCTTTGCATTTTAAATGGAAGTGAGAGTGAGTGTCTTCAGGCGATCAGAATGAGCTATTACCGCGATGATTGAAAAGTGAGGGAGCAAGCAAGGCTGACAAATGAAATCAAACTTCATAAGACCTGCCAGTTGTGTCAGTTGTTATCCATATCTCAAGCGCACTATGGTACTGCAACGCAGCGTACTGCCTTCTCATCTGTCGGCTCAAATTCATCACATTCTCGACTGTTTCTTTTAAGTCACAAGTGTCAGTGTGAAGAGGAGTCTTAATTGACAACTGAGTGGCACAGACGCGGACCGCAGCCTTTATTTTGGTGCCAAGAAGGGTTGTGTTGTTTTGATGAGCTATTATTGGCAGAAGCCAGTAGCAGATAGCAGTCGGCCTGGAAATGGGAAGTGACATCAGACAGAGAGGAGCTTGTCATTGTCTTCAGGCAAGTTCAATCTTGCTGTAAGTTAGGAACAGCCTGTTGAAATGTCACTCAGAACACTTTCTTATCTTTTGAGAGGGGAAATTTGGGTTGATTTGGTGAAATTATTTAGACATCTGGCATTGGGTTTTTGGAATAGCTAAATAAGTTTGGCATGGTTTCAAAAAGATGCTTTCTGGTAAATTAGATTTGTTATGTTGAGCGTCGAAAGCTATCGTGAGCCGCCAGCCTTCATTTGCAGCTTATTTAAAATCATCAGTCCAAAATTTGCTATTTTGTTTTTCCATATTGTATTTATTCTTGAAATTTTACTGGAAGGTGACTCTCCAGAGCTGTTTTTACTAGCTATGCACCAAGTTACACTTTCTTACATGCAGCACACGACAGGAAACAGTTGCATTCCAACTTTTTAAGGACTTTAAAAAACAAGAACTGCATGCACAAGTTTTAATTTATTTTGAATTTTCTCTAATCCACACAGAGACAAAAGTAGACATATTAGCTCAAATATACTCACTTAAATTAATAAATGGTGCTGAAGCTTCTACAATGTCAACACGGCCAAGGCCTGTTAACTTCTCGTTAGTGATCATGATTGACTACAACTGCTAGTTTCTCTTTGCCAGCATAAAAAGCATTTGTTTGACAGCACTCATTGGATTGACCAATACTCAGAACAATGGAAAAGTCCAAGAAACTGAGTGAAGCACTGAGAAGGAGAATTGCAGATTTAGACAAGTTGGGAAGTCTCTTGGAGCCATCTCTAAACAACTGCAGATTCCAAAATCATTAGTTGTACATAAATACAATTTATTTAAATGTGTCACCACTTTACCAAGGTCTGGGAGAAGACCCAAACCTCAGATGAGACGAAATTGGTTAGGATGTTCAAGACAACCCAGGAACCACCAATGCTCAAGCCTGCCATGAACTGGAAATTGCTGGAACACCAGCAACACTGACCACAGTGATTCGAGTTTTACATCACCATAGACTGAGAGGATGCTGACCAAAAAAGAAGCCCCTGCTCCAAAAATCGACACCTTCAGGCTCGACTGAAACCTACAGCTGCCAACATGGACAAGTCAAATACCTTCTGGAGAAAAGTTTCACGGTCACATGACACAAAGACTGAGCTACTTTGCCACAATGACAAGAGAGATGCTTTCAAATCTAAGAATAGTGTATCAAATGTCAAAAACTTGAAACTTGGATATAATTTGGTGTTTGAGCAGGATAATGATCCCAAACACACATCAATGGATAAAGCAGGCTAACATTAAGCTTCTGGAATGGACTTCCCAAAGCCCCGACCTCAACCATATTGAAAATTTGATTTAAAGCCGGAAAACAAATCAATTTAAATGAAATCTACCAGTTCTGCCAAGAAGAGTGGTCAGATATCCAGCCCGAGTTATACCAGAAGTCTGTTGATGGCTACCAAAAGTGTCTGGTTGAGCTGCAACTTACTACCAAATATTAGTGGAGGTGTTTGCATATATTTGAGCCTGTATGTATACATTTGCTCTTATGTGGATTAGAGAAAATCCTGAATAAATTCAAACTTGTGCACCCAATTCTTGTTTTTTAAAGTCTTTAAAGATGTATGATGTACAATGATTCCACCCTGGAAAAAGAACAGTTCAAAGAAAACATTAACAGGCTAAAATTTCCATGATGAGTGTAAACTTCTGACCTAGGGTGCTAGGAAGGTAAAATCTATCTAATGTGTAATTCAACTGAATCAGATATGTGCATTCCTATCATATCCAGGAAGGTTCAGGGCTGCAGTGCATGTTTGAAAATAGCCTATCAGAACAGTAGATAGAGTTCAAGTGTGACTTTATTCAAATGTAAAACAAAACACAAACCTTAAGTGTTACTCAGCCATCCCCCAAAGTCTTGATTTTTTCTACTGAGATTTTAGCTATTAATGCTAAACATGAAGTCCCAGCCCCACCCACTGTACAGGACAGAGGAAGCAATTTTAAAGGCACATTTCTTAAAACATGAATGAATAAAATCAGTTACCTTATCTGGCTGCACACCACTGCAGGTAAACATGTTGTTGTTTGCAATTTGAGTACCGGATTGCACTCATTATAACAACTAATGTAAACTGTTGTTCTCGGTTCCATAACCAGCACTCTGAGCACATATGGCATTTATAACCAACTCACAGTAAATCAATGAGGCATCTGTAACATAGGAGCTCAATAGAAGCACTTCATAATCACAATATTCTCCTCTAATATTCACTCAGCTGGAGTACAGTGTAAATAAATAGCTCTCAGCGCAGTGCATCTTGCTGTACATTGATCATGAGCACGAGACCCCAGGCAACAATGCACAAAAGAAAAATGGCTTCCTTATTTTCACTCATCCGAGGCTCTGTGCAGCCCTTAATAGACAGAATCAGAATGTCTGCTGTGGTGTTGCAGGCTTTATGAGACCATTACCGCTTTTTATTGTGTATCCCAGGACTAATGGCTTTCTATAGTTCCTCTGATTTACGGCCTGTCAGCTTTGTGGCTGTCCATTAGAATGAGAGGTTGACATCAAGCCAGTGGTTGAAGTGCCCAGTGTTAAAAATAAGGAAGTCGTGTCTCACACATATAAGCCGGGCTCTATTCCCAAAACACATTCACGGATGCTAGTTTTCCAACCTGTTTTGGCCCTTTCATATGCTTCCCTTCTGCTTCACAGGCGCTTTTATTTAGCCATTACATGGCATGAATGACACGTGTTGTTAGTAGGTAGTAGGAAAATAACCATATGTCAAATCTGTTAAAATGCATTAATATTTAATGAGTGAAGTCAGCTGCGTTAAACTGACTTTTTATGGATGCTCTGTCATAATGCATAAACTGACCTAGCACTTAAACACATCATTAAACGTTAGCTCGCCATTAGGATTTTATGTTCAGCTTTGGTTTTGTAATGTGTTTAGGTACCCTTTTAGTAAAGTACTGCACGAGCCACTCACAGAGTTTCATTGATCACTGGTGCTGAGGTAAGCGATACCTGTAATAGTGCTATAACTTTAAAATTCAATGACCGTTCGGGTTTAGTTCAAATTGGGTCGTATTTTTGTAGTTTTGTCCGTCAGCAATAATAACAAAGCTGCTAAAAAAGAGCAGCTTTACAATGCTGCTTCAGAGTGTGGGATCATTTCTAAATGGTTTACAAAAATCCTCTTTATTGTTAAATTGAATTCATTAATTATATAACCAGGGTTCACGCTAACCTGTGAAATCTAACTTTCTTAAAAGTAATTGGGTTGCAAGCTAGCCTGCCGCTCACTAGGTTTAGATGTTGTAGACCTCACAGCACCTGCACGCTATACGCCTCCCTCCACTGGTACAGGTTTGCACCCTGTTACCTATCTGACCAGAGACTTGCTATCCTCTTGCTTTTGGTGGTAGTGATCCTCATTACCCAACAGTAAATCATTCATTGGAGGAGGGGAGAGCAGCAGATGTGTGCAGACTATGACAGACAAACTTGGGGAGTGGCTGAGACTTCCAAGCCTCTAAAAATAACGATGGCAGCCCTCCATCCTTTGCTTTATTTCAGGTTGACCACAGTAAGGCCTGGTGCGAAGGTGAAAAATCAAACACTGAAAATAATGAAAGAACACAAATTTTTTTTTTTTTTTTTTTTTAGAAATTCACAGTTTCTGGAAATTAAGGGGGCTACTGTATTTTAAGAATAGTAGATCGGACGCCGCGGCCCGCCCGGTGCCGCCTGCACGTGGTAGACAATGAACAGCCTGGCCTCCTCTTTGAGCGGACTCTGCAAGAGACCCTTGGCATTGAAGGAGACAGAAGCGCCGGTAATGATACTTCCAGCAGTTCACCTACAGAAACCTTGTTACGACTTTTATTTCTTCTAAGGGAAGTGGCGTTTAGCGGCTTTTGCATCTGAACTTTTTAAATACATGTTTTTCTTCACACAATGCCACAACTTCAGAGGAATTTGGTGCAACTTAATTGCCTCAACCGGCCTCTCCGTGTCACGTGTGCAACTATGAGCTTTGTTTACCAACTGGTCCGGTGTTGTGCCAAAAACCACTGTTGCCAACTTATCAGTAAGAAAACTCGCTGGTGGGTGTCTCTAAAGTTGCTAGAAGTTAGTAATTCTTCTTTTTCAGCATGTAATGATAGACTAGAAGACTCATACTGTAGGTGCATGGCACCGCGATCAGTTCCAGAAAAATCGCAGCCTCTGTACATATATTGCCTATGGTACCTATGGTACTACAACAACAAGCACTGTTGGTATTTCGGTATCAAAGGGTATCGTAAGTACTGGTTCTGGTGTTTTCTGTGTTTTGGATAAAAAGGCACTGACCAAATGAAGATGCTGCAGGAAAACTTCATTCATGCACACTGGAGAAATATGCGTGTGTGTTTGTGGTGGGAGATCGGTATAGGATAATAGATATAGTACAAGGAACGTTGTCATTCCATTTTGCAACACCACGGCGCACCCGCAGGGGTGGCTTGATTGGATTTTCCTTCCGCAACAGAACAATGACCCAAAGCACAGCCACACAAGAACTATTTAGAGAAGAAGCAGTAAACTGTATATAAGTATATAATCCAACTTGTGACAAGACGTTCAGGCTGCACGGCGTGAAAATTTTCCACTTAATGTCAAACGTGGACAGCTGGAATTAAAGGCTGTGGCTGACGAACAAAATCATTATTCCTAACCTTGCCAATATCGTGACGAGATTTTCTATTTACTTTGCATCTCATTTATTGAATCAAAATAGGTTTTATATGAATAGGTCGGTAAACAAAAGCAATCTGAGCAAGCAGTCAGCTCAAACACAACATTTTCGCTAGTGGTGGAAGCTGACTTGTCACAGTAGGAAAAGAACAGGTGCAAGCCATTACATTAATGATGGCTGCATTGTATTTAGTTGTTCCAGTCCTGTTATTTAACACACTGGCTGGCTCGGCTTACTGGGACGCACAACAAACCGAGCCATTAGTAATGTTATTAAATACACAATGGTATTAGCTACAGCTGTGCTACACCTGCTCTAACAAGTCAAAATGTCTTCCATGGAAAAACAAAAGGCTTATTTGAACTGGACCAGCTTTGAAATTCTCCTCAAATAACTGTTTAGTTTCTTATTAGAGTAGATTGAGATGTTGTAATGAAGGGTCACAACAAATTAGGGCCATTTCCAGAAATCAAAAAACAAAAAAGATCAGAGACGAAAATCTAAAACCGACCTGCTCCATGTTGCCGTTGCCCGCCAGGAAGAGCGCATGCAGACAAACAGGAAGGAATGTTTAATTTAAAGGGGATCGTAAATGGATCACTCTACACGAAAAGCCACCTCAGACTTTTATCTCTGTTGGCTCTCGAATGACCTTTCATACCGCATTTTTTTTTTTTATTTACAGCTAAACTAACTTTATAGCCTTCTGAGTTGAAGGACAATGCTCTTATCTCACATAATCTGTCGTGAATCTAACATAAACCTCACTTTATTAGCTCATACACATGGATCATCCCTGTGGAATTAGAGTAGAAAGAAATTAAATGTAACAATTTAACGTCCTTCAGATGTTCTGGCAGGAAATCACTTTGTACAAAAACGCGCTCTGTAATTCTTCTGCACTATGTGATGCATGATTAGCAAAATGTACTCTGATAAGCGCAGATATCTTGTCAGTATTTTGCTGTTTTCCCCTGATTGTTAGTGCTGTATAAGAGGCACAGTTGGGAGTGAGGCAGGTGATCCCTGATGGGGGTGGAGCTGGTCTTGCTTCATACAAAATCAATTCTGGCCTTTGGTGTTGGCAAGCCGGCAGTGTAGGGGGGCGAGGAGGGGGAACACATGTCTGACACCTTCTGACTTTTTCATGAGGAACTGTTTGAAGTTTTAAACCCCCACAGAGGATTCTCGGGGCGATGAATATAGAGAGGGGTGCGGCTTAAAGCTCAGACATATTATCATCAATGAAGTCTGTTACACAGTTTGATGAGGAAAGTCAAACGATTCAAGTTTTACTCACAATATTAAATGCTTCACGGCTGTGCTGTTGCTGAAGGTTCTTCAGCTGGCCTTCTCTTATGTGATGGACTTCATTTCATTATTAGCGCCACTTAAGTCATCCTTGTCTCGAGTGGTTCTGTTCTCGCGCTGTGGTGGGCACAAAGAAGAGGAGCATGACCTCAAAGCATCTTTTGTTGCAGACGCAGTAGAGGGTGGTGACTGGGATTCATGTGATGGGGTGAGGAGGTGTGGTAGGTACTGAGGAGGGTGGGCTGACAATGACAAGCTTGAGTTCCGCAGTCCTGGTGGTCCTGTTTTTCAGCTGACTACAATTCAAAAGTTAGACAGGCTTGTTTTTTATGCAGCGTTAGAGTTATTTATGTTTCAATAATTTCAAATAATTGTAATAATTTTAAAAATTCATTAATTTTAATATTGACTAAAATGTGTATTGGTTTAATTCTATTTGTTTTTTTGTCAGTGTCATTTTACATGTTTTTAGGGATGCCTGTGGTCATCATTGTGTACTGTATAGTGCAGTTCCTCAAGTGGCCACTTGAGACAGGCTCCAAAAGCGAGTAAATACCTCACAGACAGTAGAAAAGGTGGACATACCTACTGTGATGCCATCCATTGGTATCTGAAGCCTTAGATTAGTGTTTTTACTGTCGCCATCTTTGTTTCAAAAACCCAAATGTGATGAGGAGGGGCAGGAATGACTGTGAGACTGATTGCTCATTGGCTAATGACTTGTCAATCACGACTCGGTAGCATTCCAAGGATAATCCTTTTTTTGAATTATTGGGTCATCTACCAGTCTGAAGGTCGGTGGATCAATCCCTGGCATGCTGAAGCATTCTTGGGCAAGATGCTGAACCCCAAGTTTCCATCAGCGTGTGAGTGTGTGCGTGAATAGAGAATTATAAGTGCCAGTTCAGTTAATAAAAAAATGCTGGACTGCACATTTTGGAAACACTTGTATGCTACAGAATTTCAGGAGAGAACTAGCTAATTAAGGAAGCTCACCTCCATTTTTAAATGGAACTGTAACTTCTTTAGCAACCGCACCTTAGAGGTTTACGGCGTTTTACTTCGTCAGCACAACTTGTCACGGTTTGAGATTTTTTTCTCGTTTATTTTTGAAGTCCTTTTTTTGTTTTATTGTTGTTATTTCCTTGTCACTTGTACTTCCTGTCTTTGTTAGTTTCCTCCTTTGCGATTGTTTTGTACTCGTCAAGCTTGTAGCATTTCTGGTAGTCTTTTTCCTATGTGCCTTTTGCCCGCTAACATTGTTTGCCTTGACTGACTGCCTTAAAATTTATGTACACTACTTGCTTTTGGTTTAAAAGATTTTGGCTTGTAATCTGCCTCCTTGTGTCCTGTGTTTGAGGCCACCTCCTATGGAATTATCACACAATCTGTTTTAGGTATTGATTGTGCTGCATGTTGTTGCTTGCACCTGTTTGGTGTAATTGTTCAGTTGTGGACTCTTTGTAAACAAGTAGGATATTTCTTGTTGATAAAAACACTCTAAAATACCAACTAACTGTTTATCAATCACATTTAGATTTATACTTGAAACCTTCATTTTAAAAGATATAGCCTGTGATGTATATGTTTTGTTATGGGCAGCAAATCCTCTGCCAAATGTCTGTATTTAAAACCTGATACAGTCTGTTTCTCTGCCATAGTGCTCAGTTTTTAAACACATCGTTGAATTGTGTTGGACTGTGTACGGTGCTGTATGTTACAGGATAATCAATAATATGTGAAGAGCATTGATTTGAATTTTTTAGTTAGAGGAAAAAACCTCGTAAGTGAAATGGATACCATCCATCATTTTTTTGCCCATGTTTCAACAAATTTCAACAATTTTATTTTATTTTTTTAAAAAAAATCAAAACTTCAACCTGTCGTCGTGGATTATGGTTCATAAAGTAAAGGCGAGAATCTTTTCTTGGAGGATATTTTGTGTTGATTTGTTGCTGGCGTCTGTTACTTGTGTCTACGTTAAAATAATCTGAGTCACTGCAACGCATTCATGAGATCCTGAAAATGTGTCACTGTTCATCCTTGCACAAATTAATAATATTCCCAGACTGTATGCATTTTTCAGAACTCGTGGCAGTCATCAACTGAGAATCATGAATTTCTATAACTTCATATTTTCATATCCAGATGCATCTTTTTCTAAATATTTGCTTTAACTAAAAACATTAGGACTTGTGAAAGTGCTTTCTAGTCAGTTTTGTTGGATGGAGAAAAGGACATTTTTCCAGCATTACTGGCTACCTCGGTTTTTTGGTTTTATTGTTTAATCTGACAGGAACAGACACACATTACACTGACCAGTCCTCCAAAACCAAAGAAAGTGTCATTTGCTGACTTCCTCTAACAGATGCTGTTGCTCGTCTCAGGCAAGTGCAATGTCCTGGATCTGGTGGCACTGCTATATAACTGCTGTATAAATAGATTCCTATGACAGAGCCATTCATCTCCAGCCATGAACACATCAACATTAAAAGACAGCTCACCAAGACCTCTGCGCTTGTTAGGGCAAGATCAGCAGTCCAGATGCCCAAGATGTAAACTCGTGAAGGGAAGATTAATTTATCTGTCATCCCTGCCTTTGACAGTAGTTATAAATCTGATTTAGCTGTTGAGCGGGGGCCATGAAGGGCAGTTGGACATTAAGATTTCAAAGGAGTGATATCAAGAGAACTAACTTGTGACTCACAGCCTGCCACAAACAGGTCAAAAGTTCTTGTGGGTTGCACTGTTTGTGTGTGCGTGAAGCGATGTTTTGCAAGTTAAAAAAAAAAAAGGGACTTGTGCTCATCTCTTTTTTTGTGTTATTTTCAAAATGGTGGCTATCATGTGAGGCGAGACGTGGGCACAGGGTGTCAAAGGAGCTATTTAGTGGTAGATGGATGGGAACAGGCGATATGAGGTGGTCACATCCTGTGACCATCTGCACGGGAGTCACGCTAGTTATTCAGAACACACAGATGCACGGGCATAACATGACACTCTATGCAGATATTTGGATGCGTGACAAAATGTTTAGCCGCAGTTCGTGGAACTGGATTCCGGCGTGCCAGTATTTCCTTCAGGTTCGCTGTGGGTTTCTTTTTTCGAATGCAGATGAAACGAACTTTTCCCATCTTCTGAGTTTCTGTTTTTGAAGCCATTTACAGCTGTAGGTCTGGCAGTGTCAACGTTATCCTTTGATGGGGGACATAAACTTCCTTTTTTTTTTTTTCTTTTTCAACTAAACCCGAGTGAGTTAAGGAAACACAGTTATTCACCGATACTGAAATGACTCCACGCATAACCCACTGCTTTAAGACGGTTAAGGTGGGGATAAAATGTCATACCACATTAAAGAGCCCAATGAACTGATCACAGAGATGTGTAGGTGTATTGCGAGTGGGAGGGGCGACGCACAATGATGAATCTCTTTCTTTGAAGCCCTTTTCTCTTCCATGTGTGTGCTGCTTTCACTCAGATGAAACCACAGCCTTTGTATAGCAAACAACATGGTTTGGTGATGACAACAAAGAGAGTTTTTAAGGGAGCCTGTTTTCATCGTACCCATGGATGTCAGCGGAAAAGAAACTGAACACACTCAGAAGTCCTGTATATTTACTACGCTGTGTAATCTAGTGGCAAGAAATGTATACTTAAATACAGCGGGTATTTCCATGTGTTACTGCTTTACCGCTGCACTTTATTTCACATAGACTATCAACAGTGGTTAAAAGTATGTAACTGCATTTACGTTTGGCGGTACTTGTAGTTCATTTTATGTTAGGTTAGATTTAAACTCCCCTACATTTTGGACATATATTTTGTAGTGTTTGCTATTTAATATTTAATATTTTTTTTTCCCTTTTACCTAAAACATGACATAACACAGCGCTTCCTGAACAGTAGCTGTAATGGTGATCTCAAATGGAAATTGCAGGATAATGTTTAGTGAACTTGGTAGAATGGGCTAATAAAGTCAGCAGACTGACACAGTGAAAGCACCATAAGCACCAAACAAATAGGACTGAATATTGCAGAGCGGACTTCATTGCTTGTAAATGAAGCATTTGTATCTTTGCATGGAAGGCTGCTTTATTCCTTCTCAAAAGTGCGATGATCTGGCTCTAAGGAAACTTCTAAATGCAGGGCATTTGCATTTTTACATTGTGATACTGCTAATTTTACTTAAGCGAATACTGTGATCACTTAAGAAACTACTGGACTGCTAACTCGTTTTTCATCCTCAGCTCCAGTAACTTTCTCTTAATAGAGTAAATTTCAGTGTCTCCTTTCCCCTGTAAATGTCCATGCATTGCAGTTCAAAGTAAGTCATAGCATACTGCTGATTTAAGTGTACCTAATTACATTAATGATGGCATCAATTACTCCACTAGCGCGGTTTGGCTGCTTTGGTACATTTTCCCAGAGCTGTGGCACGGAGGACAGTGGGAATTTTGATATGTCGGAGTGTGCAGGGCCAGAAGTAGGATTAATGGCCGCCTGCCTGCATCCAAGGTCCTTCAGCAGTAATTGCAAGCAGAATCTGACTCTATGATCTCAGCAGCGGTATGCAACATGCCAAAACAGCCTGCCTTTGACAGATTGCCTTCCTGCAGTAATAACTTAAGCACGTTCATTCTCTCAAATTAGGCATTGCATGCCTCCCACACCACAAAATAGGAGCAGTGACTTCTTTCCACCTCCTTTGAATGTATGTCTTATACTTCCCTGCCTTGACAGATGTGAGTTAAATACGATTTAATTCACAAAATAAGCTTTTGCTGGCCCCGTCTCTTCACCTGTAGTTGTCAAATGTCGAGAAATAAAATATTTTGAATAGAAGATTTAATATTAATCTCTTTTAGCATTGCAGTGTGGGGAAGATGAAATACTTTTTCAGGATCGCACTACAAAAGTCTTCAGGGTGTCTCACTGCCGCTCTGCTATGTTAGCCTCCAGGACTGTGCAGGAATAAATCCCACTGTGGTTGCCTCTCTCATTCTCTCAGTTGATAGTTTGTGTCCAGCCTCAGGACAGAGGGACTCCTATGTGCTGCTCTGTGGTGGGTTGTGTTCTCTGGAGCAGTTAAAAGCCTGGCAGCTCCACCCCATGACTGTCCAAACACAGTCAACTCTAGGCATCCACATCAAACAGAGCTCTCTGCAAAGCCTATTGGAAAGTTAACCATGGGGTGCTGAGCTTATTTATTTATTTTCCACGTATAAAAAAATGTGTCTGGCTTCAGATTCTTTTTATTTTTTTGGAAGCAAAATTCACTCATTAGTGTTTGTAATTGACGGGACAAAGCAGCGCTTCAAGAGCGGTTTTGACACGGCACCCGGTTCTACTCAGCTCAGCTGGATCGAGTCGAAAGCGAGATTCAGAGCAAGTAACAAGAAAAGACAAGTTAATGAAAGATTCTTTCAGTCTGCTCCTCACCGGCGCTCACAACCGACATGTCGGAGTGAAATGAACTTTGCCTGCAGTGCATGCTTTAGAGCATTCGCACTGCAATCACTAATTCATCCTGCCTTGAGATCCTTTGACACTGACGTTCGAGCTTAGACGCTACGTGAAAATGTAAATAAACTTTAGAGGAGCTTTGGGTCAGTGTGGGATGAAATTTATAGTTTTGGCATTTACTCTGCAGTCATCATTCATCCCCCTGTCAGGAGCAGAGGCCTTGATCAGCAGAGCCTCCGTTGGCCCTCAGATGACCCGCGGCCTATCTGGCCAGCTGTGGTTCAGATGCCTCAGTCTCAGATGTTCGCATTGCTGTAATAACTGAGGCCACTTCTGTACTCTCTGTTTCTTATTTCAGTCCTGAAAGGAAATGCTTTTGAGATCTGGGTATTTGGCTATAAATATAGCAACTATGCTTTTTCTCATTTTCTTTCGTATAGCTACTACAGTTATAGATGCTGCTATTAAACATGGCCAGAGTTTAAAATAATAATCCCTGCTCTAAATTCTCAGACAGTTTTTTCGACTGTGGGCTCTGTGTGATGTCAAAAAGAGGGTGCAGTGCTATGAAAGCCCCCTTCCTGATTTCTTTCTTTATTTTCTTTTTTTTTGCATATTTGCCATGCTTAGATATTTCAGATCATCAAACAAATTTTAATATTAGATAAAGATAACCTGAATAAATACAAAATGCAGTTTTTAAATGATGATTTCATTTATTAAGGGAAAAAAAAACTATCCAAATCTATCTGGGCCTGCGTGAAAAAGCAATTGCCTCCCCTTGTTAAATCATGAATTAGCTGTGATTAACCAGATTGTTCTGGAAAGCTGAGTTCAATTTCACACCCAGGCCTGATTACTGCCAGACCACGTGAATCAAGATCTCAAAAATCTAAAGAAACTCAAGAACAGACGAGACACCAAATAGCTGAAATCTATCAGTTTGGACAGGGTCACAAAGCCATTTTTAAGGGTTTGAAATGGATTTGAGAGCCATTATCCACAAATGGAGAAAACTTGGTATAGTGGTGAACCTTCCCAGGAGTGGCCGACCTACCAAAAATACTCCAGGAATGCATCAACAACTCATCCAGGAGGTCACAAAACAACCCAGAACAACATATAAAGAACTGCAGGCCTGGCTCGTCTCAGTTAAGGCCAGTGTTCATGATTCAACAATATGAAAAAGAACACAAAGGCATGTCTTATATTTGCCAAAAAAACATCTCGATGATCTCCAAAACTTTTGGGAAAATATTCTGTGGGCTGACGAGACAAAAGCTGAACTTTCTGGAAGGTTTGAGTCCCGCTACATCTGGTGTAAAACACAGCATTTCATAAACAAACATCATACCAATCAAATATGGTGGTGGTAGCGTGATGGTCAGGGGCTGCTTTGCTACTTCAGGACATAGATAACTTGCTGTAACTGATGGAACCATCAATTCTGCTCTTTACCTGAAAATCCTGAAGGAGAATGTCCAGCCATCAGTTCATGCCCTGGAGCTCAAGCACATTGGGGCTGTGCAGCAGGACAATGATCCGAAACACACCAGCAAGTCCACTTTTGAATAGCTAAAAAAAAAAAAACTAAAGCAAAATGAATGTTTTGGAGTGGCCTAGTTAAAGTCCAGACTTAAATCAGATCGAGATGCTTTGGCATGACCTTAAGCAGCCTGTTCATGCTCGAAAACCTTTCAATGCGGCTGAATTAAACCAATTCTGCAAAGACGAGCCAGAATTCTTCCACAGCGATGTGAAACACTCATTGCCAGTTATTGCAAATTCTTGATTGCATTCTTGCAGCCAAGGGTGGCAGAAGTGTGACAAATATGTAAAAAAAAAAAAAAAAAAAAGAAATCAGACAGCGCAAATACTTTTTCTCAGTACTGTATATCCTTAGTATGTACCTTTGAGCACAGTAGCTTCACCACCTGCCATTGAAACCTTCTGTTTGCAAAGGGAAGCAGGAACAGGATTCAGACAGTGGATATAAATAAAACCATGCAAAGCTACAATACTCCAATCATATATGGAGTGAGAAATGAGTATAACAGATCCTGTTGCCCTAAATAATCTTAATCTTTCAAAAAGGATGTACCACACTTTAAAACCCCAGCACAGAAAACCAAATCTATGCGCGTGGCTTGTTACCAGCGGCGCTGACAAATGACAGTCTTTTTTTTTTTTTTTGTCACCGTAGCCCTTTTAAAAGGGAAACAAGAAGTCGTCACATTAGCCTAGCTTAATGGATTTGGTTGCTGCTCCAAACTCTACACAGTATGTGCGCTATGTAACAGAATGTGCAACCCTGTAAAAGCCAAATCAAAGTCTAATAATGAGAAGGTGGCCTTCAAAGCAAAGTGCCAATTATTTTAAATTGCTCCATTAAAGGAAGTAATCACAACTGCCATGTTAGCATCGGGACATAACTGCTCTCTTCCGGTGGGTTGAGATCGTGTGGGTGTAACTGCCATGCAATAAACACATGCAGTTTTTCATAACCTCATGAAACAAATTATTTTGTTTGCTGACTGCCTGCCATAACACATAACTGACTGACAACAGGAAAGCTCTGCATTTTTTCACTTCAGCTGAGAGAACAAAGCCCCTCACTGTTTTTCCTCCTTTTAACAGGTGAGTGCTCCAGCTATTAATTTGTGTAGGGCCACCTACTTTAATTGGTCTTAATCTGGAGTGAGCAGCTTTGATCTCTCTGACAGTTTGACTGCATTAGCACGAGTGTGGAGGCTAATCCTTTGCGTAGCTTGTTCTTTTGGCACAGCCAGAGGCCTGTCCAACGATAATATGTCAGCTGAGGGATAAGCCCTCATCAAACAACCGGGTCTAAGCTTCTGGAAAATGGGGGTTGAAGGGCCATCATCATGCTGTGCTTCAAACAAAGATGGAGATGTAAACCAACTGGGGCTTGCAGTTTTCAGCTTTTTTTCCACATTTGTTGTCCTTTAGGCAAACTTGTTTTTGTGCTTTAGTATCTCATGTCCTGTGACCACACACTTCGTGTTTCCTGATGAATGCTATTTCATGGTCTTCCAACCGCAAGCAAAACCTGGTGGTTGTGTAGTCTTTATTTCCATCATCCCACCACTGATCACACACATACACACACACACACTGCATGCACATGTGCAAACAGTGGCTTTACCCATGTTGTGTTGTCTTATTAGGAAGTAACAAGCATATGAAGTGTTTGTCTTGAACTCGAGCTGAACTCTGATGTATTATGATAACCATCTCACAGTCAACAATATCTGTTCTCAGGAAAGGAATAAAGAGATAGTGTTCGAAATGAAGAAAACAGCAGCACTTGTGCTTATCCAGTGATTATATCACACATCATGTTGATTTACTTATCACGACTGGCATATCTTTACTTCAGTGGATCTTTTGTTTTTCTGTTTTGTGATGGAGGAATTTTAACCGAGCTTCCTTTTTGTGTTTGCATGAAAAAGGCTAAATATATCAGCTAAAATGTCTTCAAAGAGGACAGTTAGAAAGCTCACAAAGGATGATTGTGATCACATCCTTTCTTCACAAAAGCTGAGGAAATGTTGTTTGGGACTTTAAGTTAAATTCAGAGCTGATTTTTCATGTTCATTCACACTTTGTTAGACTTTCAGAGGCGAGCTGAGTTGAATGTGTGAACATGGGTATCCTACAGCTAGCTAGCCAGTTACCTATGAATTGTATGCAACAGTATCTCTTATTTTTACTAATCATTTGGCTAATAACACTACTCCCAAGCAATAAGCACCAGTGGGTTTCTGCCAGTGTATTTCAAGTCTGGTGACCTGAAAGGTCTAAATGAACTCCCCATTGAGCCTAAGCATTAGGGAATACTCCCTAATAAGGTGTTTTTCAGACGTAAGCAACAAACATTAAGGCCACAGTCACACAAGCCTACAGACTGGTCAGTGTACCCCCGGCACCCAAAAGTCACTAGGGAAAAATGTGTATTCCCAGACCAGTTGGCAAGCGGTTGTGGACTTGTCTGCAAACACTTGCCAACTACTCGCCAAGTAGCAAAACTGCGGAGAGCGCGAAGCAAACCAGAAACAGAGAAAGAAAAAGTTTCAGCTTTTGAAACATTTTGGTTTCAGCAGTAAGGCACAACTTTTACTTTGAAGCAAAAGTTCTCCATTCCCAGATCTGGTCGCACTTTTTCAAGTTTCATTACCCCTCGGCGAGCAGTTGGTGAGTGTTTCCAGACAAGGCCATATCCTTCAAATGCAAGTGCAGCAGTCTACTAGCGACCAAAGCAATCATGGGTTTTTTTTTTCTTTTTTGGTACAGCACTGTCTTTGCGACCGATTTCCTCTAGTAACAGCCAACAACCGCTTGCCAATGGCCTGGAGAATACACATTTTTGCTTGGTGACCCATAGTTGCCAGGAGGTTGCTGACAGATTTCTAGCCCCGTGTGACTATTCCTGCTAGCTACTTTGTTCCCATTTCCTATCTTAATGCTAAGGTCTGCAGATTTCTTATACTGCGTCTAGTAGATTCCCCCAAATTTTGAAACGTTCCCTTAATTTTCTCCAGCTTTTGCTTGAATAGGTAAAACTCTCTGCATTCACAAAATGTTAATTTTTAAAACTTATTTCCTGTATTGATTATGTTGTGACAATTTAGTGGCTACTTAGTGGGTGCTGATCCACAGATTGTGAAACACTGCTTTATGTAACGTGCACAATTCTACACATCTGTTTCTCTACAAGTGTATAAATGTATGAATTGGAGCATTTCATGTTATGATTATATAAAGCCACACAATTTCTTTTATTTTTAACTTTTAATGCTCTAAGTATGTTTTACAGATCTTCTCAGCTCGACACACAGGGAGCCATAAGTAAGTGGTCATCTGGTTTCAGTTGAACATGTTTAGCGAATCTATCCATCCAGCAGAAAATTGTAAAAATATTCTGCACACCAGGGACACTACTGGAAGGCGACTTGCCACTCATAGACACAAGGTAAAGATTAATCAAATGTTATGTGTACTATTGCCAGCTGGCAGCACCAGACTCTAAGCCTTTGAGTGAGTAAGTCCACAGAGAAGCCTGTGGCACAGCTGAGTTTGTCTTGTAAAAGTGCAGCTGTCCAAGACATGACAGCTACAGCATTAGCAGGGCCATTAAGAGGTGTAGAACATTTCCAGGGAAACCATTTGAAAAATGACAACCTCCGGCACTGCTGAGATATTAATTATACGTAGCACCCATGGAAAATAGGAGAAAACAGTTGGTGAGACAAAAGATGCCTTGTTTTCTCCCAAGATGCCTTGTTTGTGCATTTAATAAGCAATAAAGAGAAAAAGGAAAGAGCTAAATTCTAACTATTGCCAGTAGCAAGCAATTTTGAAACACAGAAGACTGGATTAATGACTAATTATCTATCTGCTTGTTTTCTAAAATTAAACAAGAATTCAGTGTGAAGGATAAAACTGATTCCTGAGGGGAATAGTTTAAAGGCAGCATTCTCTTGAACAAATTGCCTCCAGGAAACGAAGGAGCAGCCTGATGCTGTTTGAGTGCAGTAATTTAAATTCACTGTAACGTTTGGATGTCCTAGAGTAGAGAACTTTCAGAAATAATTAGCAGAAAAATATGCAACGAAAATATAAATGTGCCATGCTTTGTACAACAAAACTGGACAATTTTTAAAATCCTCTAGGATTTCTATAGCTGACGTTCTCCTTTGTGACAATAAAGAAGGCCTATTTTTTAATTATTATTTCACTGTTTCCTATTAAGACTTAAATTTATCTGTTATTAGGATTTGGCTGCTGGATATATTAAGAGACACCTTAAGGGGGTGGCTTAAATGAGTTTTTTTTGTTTTAAAACTTTATTTTAGTTTAGCATCTCATTTGCTCAGTCACACTCGCATGAGAGTGTCACACACACACACACACACACACACACACACACACACACACACACACACACACACACACACACACACACACAC
>JAVDPK010000532.1:0-17810 GCA_034780415.1 Cichlasoma orientale | reverse complement strand
ACACACACACACACACACACACACACACACACACACACACACACACACACACACACACACACACACACACACCGGCAACCTCTGGTCACAAAGACAAAGTGTGTATTCCCTAACTGGTTGGCGAGTAGTTGTTGAAGGTTGAAAGCGGTTGTTGTGAAATCGATTGCTTAAACCCCAATCACACAGGTCAAAAGACAACCAGCGACCCTTTGGCAACCACAGGTCACTACGAATAAATGTGTATTCCTCAACCGGTTAGCAGTTGGTTGCTGGAGGTTGCTGGCAGTTGCTAGGTGAAATCTGTTACAATCTAGATATCGAATTCTAGAATTACCTGACAAAGCCCTGGTCTACCTTTTGTCCACATGTGGTGAAAACAGCCGAAATGTCAATTTTGAGCGCTAAAAAAGGTTGTCCACAAAGCAATAGCTGAATATCTTGATAGCTATGCCCAATTACATGTAACGTTATATACAGATTATTGAAAATTCCAGTACTTTCTTTGTGAGAGTTGAAAAAAACTTGATATATTGAACAGATCAATTCAAAAATCATGCAGTTAAGAAATTAAATACATTTTTTATACATTTTCCACATCATCCATCCATCCATCCATCCATCCATCCATCCATCCATCCATCCATCCGTAGTACTAGCAGCAGCAGTAGTATTTGTGGAAGTAGTATGTTGCTGTTACATTTGGCTGAGGTTATAACTAATTGTAGCATTTTTTATACTGCTGGTTAGCTTAATCAATGTGCTTATCACATGACTTGAATTATCTCTGCACTGCAAGAACCATCTGTTAAAATTACAATATTTACACTAAAATGCATTGAATTATAATTGCAAAGCAAAATTATGAAGTATAATTGTGTTTATTTTACTTAAGTAAATGCACTAAATTGGCGTCCACCACTCGGTGGAATGGCTTTATGTGTGTGCAAGTAGTGAAACTTACGATGATTTTGTTGTCAGTTTGTTGTGTAGTAAAGGAGGGGAAGTGGAGGTCAAGAGTTAGCTGAACTACTTTTCTGTGGCTGGTTTTCTCATCACAGGAAAAAAGATTAAACTATTAACATATGGGATAATTTCATCCCTTTATGTGAAAGGAGTTTCATAATGGCTAAATCTGTCTGTAGTATTAATTGGAGATTAATTTGCCGTGTTTTCAGTAAGTCAGAGGTATTAACTAGGATCCAACAAGGTGCCTCCTAATTAAAACCTCAAGTCCCAGAGTGTGTTATAATTCCCATAAGAATGCAGTTCATTAATTGGTCATAACTAAACCCCGAGAAGAGTTGATTACAGTGAGGTGCTGAGCCTGGTCAGAGTAGTTTAAACTCTAAATCTATTGCATATATAGGAGCTATTTCCTCTTCTGTCCTCAAGGGAATGAGGGGAACTATGATGGCCACATAATATCTATTCACAGAGCCTCATAAATAAAGACCTGCCCCTGAGTGCAAACTATGTTTATTATAGCTGCCTGAACTTCTGTGCCAGCCCTTGGAGTTACTTATGCAGATAAATGCAGCACCATTCATCATCACTTCTATTCATAAATAGCCAATAACTCATCTCTCTCCATATGGAAGATTAGACCTTGGAAATCTGACTTAAGTACAGGAAGTATTCAGTTCATGAAAAACAGGAGTGATCACACACGCAGCCACCTCCCCTTTACTCATTGTATCTTATTCTACATGTCATTTCCCTGCTTAGCTATCATCTACGACGCCCATAAAGACTCGTGCTAGAACCTTCTTGGTGGTATGATGACTGGGAGTAGATGAGGTGTTTTTTTTTTTTTGCTGTAGTGTGCCGGTTTGCAGAGAAGAGGCCACAGAGGTGCATAGACTGATGAGAAGGGATGATATATGTAGCGCCGGTGTCCCAGCTCTCCTCTGGCCCATTGTCATTAATCACGGCCATTAGGCACCCCCTCCGCCGCTGCTAGCGTTGTCTGCACCCAGCCATCACAGCCTCCCTTTTGTCTCATATCCATAAAGGGAAAGGCCGTATACTTTCACCTCACCTCCCACTGCAGAGATACAGGGTTTTAAAAAAAGGGTGCTAGCATGTGTTCTGGGGAATTAAAAGTTATAATTTATCTCATTATGGCACCGTAGACGTTTTGTTACTCTGCAGCTGAGGTGCTTAAATCTGATGTGCAACATTCTCCAGATTTCTTCTTCTATTCTGATCCCCACTACGGTGTGATTCGCTAATTTATCTTAGAAATAAGTAGAATTGTTTTAATCTTAGCACTCGCATTATCGTCCTGTTGTCTCGTTGAGCTAATCAGCAGTCAGAGTCGCTCTCATCTCCCCAGCGCGGTCTTCACATCGTTAAGTCCCCCCCCCCCACCCCCATCCTCCATGTCATCAAACCCAAGAGGTCTGATATGATAATATGTGTGAACTGAAATGTGAAAGCAATTCATATCACTTTCCAAGGGCTTTGAATGTTTGATTTGCATAACTAGGGAAAATGATATTAGATGGGCATATTGATTTAATTTCATCCTAGAGCACTGTTAATTATGGTATCATAAAAGTGTCATCTCTTTATTATCAGGTTCACAATGGGGGTTGATGGCTGGTGTTGGCAAAGTGCTCTCATTGCTACAGGAAGGCTATCATCATATTGTTTAGCATAGTTTTATATTATCAGGATGGGTCACGATAGGGCATGATTATCTCTCGATCGAACGTCTTTGACTTTAAAGGATTAGCTGTATCTATCCTGACTTTGTTCTTTGATATTGCACCGACACAGCACACTCTTCTGAGCGATTGGCTCGGAATGCTTTGCATATGCTTCACTTTGCATGCCCCCTAACCCTTCCCCTTTCAGCAGAATTACACGTTAAACGAAGAAAATGTAGCTCGTTCTTGCTTTCAAGTCGATGAGTAAATTGTTTCTTACATATGCCTCTGTGTGCGTTTTCATATCATAAAGACAGTAACCTGCAGGAGATTATGAGATAGCTTCCCCCATACTGCTAGGCATGCACATCCTGTATTACCAGTAATAGTTTTGGGAAGATGCTGAGCAAATATCCCCTTCTCTTTGCTTCCAGCTGAATTCAGATCTTTACAAATGGATTCCCCGAGTGCAATTTATCTAAATGAACAGTGATCATTATTCTAGATCTACCTCATCCTTAATGCTAGAGCACTATTGAGCAGATATCTCTTTAAACACAGCAAATAGGTGGTCTGGGCTGAAGGAAGGCTGAGTACATTCATTACTTCTCTTTCCTCCTTTTTTCCCCCCTCAGTAACACAAAGCAGTGCATAATGTGCAATCTGATAAGTGTTCTCTTGCGCATGGCAGGCCTGGGCCCCCCTCCTTCAGTGTCCTATACATCACTGGCCGACTCAGCTGTGGTTTGCAAGGGGAGAACTCTGGGATTGGTGTGGCTGAAGTTGATGAATAGGCCTGCAAGGGTGAGAAACTCCAGGGCCAAGCTGTAGGTCCATCCTCATGGCATGTGATGCTGATTGGCTTTGTCCTGTGCGGCCGCTCTGGAGAAGCGGACATTAAGATTAAGTGATGCTGTCGTGTCGGGGAGCAGTGCACTGCATCATCCTGGGGAAGAGACAGCTGCGGTGGTTAATCCTTCATCACCAGGGGAGTGCTGCCAGAGCAGAGATATACAGCCAAAGATAACCCTCCATAACTTCTGCTAAAGATCAGAAACTTTGAGTTCGCATCCATCTGTCCTCAATCCTCACTTAAAAATGAGAAATGAGAAGAGGCAGCGCTGCAGACAGTGGAAAACAAATGGAGCAAATGACATCAAGATGAGATGAATGTTTTAGTGAGAGGTAATCTCTCTTTAACTAACAGCGAGTAAAAACCAGTCATTGTGCAGTGCATACTGCAGCTTCTGTTAGTGGAGGGAGAAGAAACAAGGGCAAACAAACAGAAACCCATTTACACAGCTTCTGCAGTCGCTCTTGTGTCAGTGCCTAACGGACAGAAGTGTACTTTATCACACATTCCGGGTTGTGGGAATTCCCAGCAGATTGAAAATCCAGTTTAAACAGACAAAAAGGCCACTCAGAGCCGAGCTTAAGTGTTCGGTATTTATGTGTCTGCATGTGGTGTCAGCATATTTTAGATTGCTGGGTTTGCATGTTTGTTGTTGGTCTGATGTAGCTGTCATGATGTGATGGATGAATATCATCATGTAAAGACTAAAAGGAGAGGTCTGAGCTTCAAGAAAAGCCCAAATGTTATATTGCCCACAATGGCCTGAAAAGCCATTACAGCACGAATCAGTCTTTCTCCACCCACTTCACCCTCTCCACTGCCCAACACCAGCTTTCTTGAACCATCCCATTTTCATTCCCATTTTTCTGAATATGGTAATTTCCTCTAGAAAGCCTGTGAGATCCTGTGGGATGATATATTTGGTGTGGCGGAGGCATACCTGCAGAGAGCACTCGTGACAGTGACATATTAGTTACAGTATCTCTTGGAATCTGATAACTTCAAATTTGCCACCTTGTTAAGTTTTGATTTATGTGATACCATTTCACTAAAGTAATTGGCCCGGCCTGTTGTAGAAAATAATCAGCCTCTCTGCAGAACAAATGCTGGGCCATGCTAATGAGGCAGCCCGTGTGCTGAACTGATGCTGCCGACTGACAGTTATTAATGATTGTTATGATATACAGATGAGCTGAGATTGGACTGAATTGGGTGAAAAAAAATGTGGCATTTAAAAAAAATACAGCATATTGGGAAGTACTAATGAAGTAATATACTGCTAGGAAAACAATCGTGCGTTGTCAAGGCAATGTGTAATTACCCAGCAGCCACCCTGGATGGCTGTTTGGCAGGCAGGCTGAGGAGAGAGCTGAACAACCTGGCTGGTAATGGATAGAGCTCTGCTGGCAAGGGGCTAAAATGCACTAGGCAGTGACAGAGGTGTACAGATTGATGAATTAATTGGGTCTTTCTTGGGACATAAGGGGAACCACTGCGGCATATGCTCGGCTTGTTACTTTGGAAAGTCTACTGACCCTGAAAGTGAAACCATCCCACGCAGGGAGTTGTGGCTCTTTTTATTGCTCGATTTCCTGAGGAGTTGGATTGCACACACTGAAGTGCAGTCAACTGCAATTTGTTTCCAATTTTTAATAATATATTGTAAGTAGTGCTGAATAAAGTTGGATGATAATTTAGAGTTATCGTCGCAGATGCCGACATGCTTGAGTTTTATACTGTAGCTTATAATCTCCTCGTGTTGTCATTGTACAGTTTTCAAGGTTCAACAGTAGTTCAAATCATGCTATAATTAAAACTTACGAAATAAGTACATTTTAAAAGTTGCTGTTTTACACATATTTTACTATCCATCATATGTTTTCAGTTTGAGATAATTAGTTCAATTTGGCACCTACATTTACTTGGACTTTGGGCTGAACTAATTAGTTTTTGATGGTTGATGTCCAGGGTCTCCTTGAACTCACAAAACACATCTTTGGCTATAACTAAAGAATTTATAGGCAAATTATGACAATGAAAATAAACAGATGACATTTTACATTTAAAAGGTCAAAGTTCACCTTCACTGTGACATCGAAATGTTAAGCAAAAACAATTTTCTGGCCGTCATTACATAACTACCTAACCCAGCAGGAGCAGGGGAGGTTCAGAGTCTGCTTTGGAAGAGCAGTCTGCTCTTCTCCTTCTTGAAGACCGCTTCACTGTTGTGAGTCCAGTTCATTTTTCTTTTTTTTTTTCTTAAATTGATTTCACTCGCACTTCACTTGGAGCCCACTCTCTTTACTTCCTGTACCTGAATGACAAATGGACAGAGGGCCTCCTGTTCCTCTGGTAGCGAATCAAAGCTCTTTGGCTTAGCTGATGTTGAGCTCAATATACAGACGTGATGTAAATTGCTACTTAGTCAGTTGGCAGAGGCACAGAATGGCAGGTGGTAATTGTAGTTTATTGTTATCAATCCTTAGACTTTACAATGAAATCTGACAGATTTCTAGGTTATGATGTTGCCTGTTAGACAGCATCCTAGTATTGTAATTTAGCCCTAAAACCCTGAAACATTTAGTCCACCAATTTTGTATTGAACCAGAAGAAGTCTGGCTGGCTTGATATACATATTCTGCTTCCAGCTTCTCAAATGTGTTGTTTTGACATTTTTTGAATGTTTAATATTGTAGGATATATCTTGGTAAAGTACTTCACATTGGGGGTGTGTGAACCTGCAACTTTATGCGGTCAAATAAGTAATCAAAAGACTCGCGGCTCACATTTTCTTCCATTAACACCTCGTAGTCAAAGAAAAGTAATCATCTTGGCTGGACCCAAAGCAGAGAGAGACTGGAATGATGGATAAAAGAGTCCCGTAAATGACTTCATCATTCATCTGACTGGCCAAACTCTATTGTCCACCTGCAGCTACTTGCAGAGGTCTGCACATAGTTGCCATTTAATCACAGCTCTACAACACCCCTCTGTCAAACCTCTCAAACGCTTTTACTTAGCGCCGGCTCCTGTTGAGCGAGAATGAAAGTTCTCACAGCTGCTTACTGTCACTGTGGTCTTACTTCAGCAAGTGCCCATTGGCTGCGACCGCTCCCCCTCCCTGCTCATCTCCCATCAAGCCGGTGCATTAGGGCCGACTGCCGACCGCATCAGTGGGCCTCCTCAGCCCGCAGAGAGTCCCAGGCCCATCACCATGAATTAAACCGGAGGCTGTGGTAGTGGCACTGCTATCGGTGCCACTGAGCATTACACTGACACAAATGCTGAGGATCTTTGTCAGCTATTATTTCAATACATGAGTGTGTGGTGCCTTGTCCATCCCAGCTTGCGTGTCCTCCTCCTTGGAACCGTTCTTCTTTGAAGTAAGGGAACAATTTAATGGATATTGTTAGTTAATTAGCCCCATCTTTTCATGTGTGTTTTAATGAATGTGTTACTGCATGTTGTCGCAGGCTATATGTCCAGCTGCAGGCCTGTTAATGTGTGATAATAGACAACAGATTCCTTTTCAAACTTTATGATCATTTGGAGGCAAAAAGACATTTTGGCATTCTAAATTTACAGCACTGTGCAAAAGTACTGTCTTTATATTTTGCTTCCAAGGGGCCAGACTTTTTATATTATTTTAAAGTGGTCTTGAGCTGCAGTTCTTCAGACTTTCTGAAGGTCTTTCAAAGATTTTCTTTGGACATGGGCTTCTTTTCTTTTTTTTTTTTACTCCTTTTCAGTCCAGTCCTTGTACCTGAACATTTTCAAAGAAATAATAACTTTTTTATTCGTTAAGCAACTTAATACTGAATCATTCAATCATAAAAAAGGCACAAAACCCCCAAGGGATGAACCAGTGTTGTGTCTACACATTACAATTTAGCAAAGAACCAAATTTAAATTGTATATCAGGCACTTTGTTACTAGGAACCTGTCACAAAAACACAATTTGTTTCAATTTCTTTAGGTGACATTGCAAAACATGCCAAAAATAAAAGTCTAACAGGCATAAAATGGTGTTTTGCATCATGAAGGTGATTCCCAAAGAGCTCCGCAGGAGGCCGGGAGAGGAACAACACTGAGTGTCTACAGCCATCGGTAAAACACGGTGGAGGCTCTGTCATGGTTTGGGACTGCAATGCTGGAGATCTTGAAGACTACTTCAAGAAATTATAAGAAAGCTTGCCTAAGTGAGTTCAGGGTGTGGTGAAGAATAAAGGTGGTCATACTAAATAGTTACTTTCAAGCTACAGATTTTGCCTTATATACTGTACATGTGTTTGCACAGGTTTCAATAAATCGCTCCACCAATTTCCATTTTCTCCTAGCAAAAACGTGTTCGTTTATATTCAAATTTTGTTTTTACTTTACGTATTGTTTTTAATGTTTTTCATGCTTACCCTATGTTCAATAGTTGATAAATCCTTCATGAATTTCCACCTTAAACTCACTCCCTCATTCTTCCTAACTTTGGAGCAGATGTCAGTGAAGATAAAATATTAATCTAACAAGCAAACAGTCTCATCAAAGAAGACAGGCCCTTTCTTTTATCAGAACTCTTCTCCTTCTGGTTTTATCTTTTCTCCCACCGTTTAATATTGCAGGGTGTTGTGTTTTCTAGTTGACTTTCTTCACTTGAGTTGTTAATCAAGTGTCTGACATATCTTTAGATGTAGCCCTGCTGTTTTTGGGAAGCCCGAGAAACGATACATCCAAACACATTTCACGTCAGACTCGTCTCTGCCTCTGATTCCTGCTTCTCTTCTCTCCCACTGCCCTCTCCGTCTCCCTCTCGCCTCCCACTGCTCCATCTTCACACTTATCAGAAGAGACAGGTGAGTTAGTGCGCACTCAACTTCAAACCGGCGTAATTGTTTTTCATACGGAATGAGAGCTGCTGACTAGACGTGGATTGTAGAGGAACAACAGGGCTGATTAGCGAGGGTTAGATTTGCTTGCTGGACCATTTTGACACCTGTCTCCCTGCTTTCCCTGGAAGCTGGACCTGATCCCTCTATACTGTCAGTCACACTGGTGGGCAGAAAGAGAGGGGAGTAAGTAAGATAATGGACTGAATAAGAGTGGGAGACTTTTCCTCTCTCAGTCAGGATTGTTATCACAGCTCGTCTTGAAAGTCTCCACGATGGAGCTATTATACTGTACTCGTGTTATCTACAGCTCATATTCTGGAGACAATAAAGCTAAGGCGCAATTAAGTCCATTGACTTTTCTCCTCCATTAATGTGATCATTGATGTAATGCTATTTTTAGATGGATTGTACAGTTTTAATGAAGTATAAAGTTTGTTACATTAATGCACTCTCACCATACATCACAAGCTATTAGCTGTGTTTCAGCAGCATTAATATAAGGCTTATTTCAGAGTGCCTTCAATAGCTCTGCGCCCTTATGCTCTGGAAAACTAATGTATGATATTCAAAATATGCATCCCATCTGGCTGCATCTTGTTTACAGAACACAGTGGCAGCTTGGGGTTATTAATCATGTTTGTCTTAATTACCCCATATAGCAGCTCCTGCATTTGACCTTTTTTCTGGATCCTTTCAAACCATTAATCATGCAAAGATCAACGCCAGCCAAATAAGAGTAGATTGCATTGCGTTGCCTCAGCTTCCTATGGAAGCACATGATCTACTTAGAAAGAAACTTGTTTATAATTATCTGCGACTATGAACTATCAGTATCTTAAGTTACACTTAAGATACTAGAGCTAGGGAAAGTTTCATAGCAGAAAACTGACCACTATAACAAGAAAAGTCTTCTTGTTCTACAGTATATAAATTAAACAGAAGTGTCTTATTACGCCTTTGCTTTTTAAAGTGTTTCGGTTTTTGTGAATTGATGATTGTTGACATTTTCAAAGACAAATAGTTCTTTCTCCAAGTACTGTTCCTGGTACCTTGCCATATGGCCTGGAGCAGAGTTGCTCCTAATGTTAATCTGACAGGTAAATGAACGTCTGTGTGTGTGGCCTATCTGTTGACGAGGGACAGTTTAGTCCTGTGGGCTTCAATGTCCTTGCCAGAAAGTCAATACAATTTACTGAGAAGTCTAAAACCAGACATCTTTACAGACAATTTTTATTTATCACCACCAGCCTGTAAAATGAGATATTGCCATCTTTGAACAGATCAGAGTAACCAGTGACTATACTGAGGAGATGTATGTGATGAATAAAAATCTGGAAGTTTTACAGTTAATTAACTTGAATTAATTGAACCAAAAAAAAAATTGATAACCTGGAAAGGTGATCATCTCATATGTTAACATGTGCTGCCAATTGTTTTTCAGGGAAAGTCGTGTCATTTATCAGTGTAGTCAGCCAAGCAATGGGTTAAATTAGCATTACACTGTGGTGTGATATGGGCAAGAACCCCCTTTTCCACTCCTCCTCACCTCCAGTCAGTTAAACAGATGAACTATTGCAGGACAAAGATTAAACAGTAACTGGGGGTGCCACAGCACAATGTGAATAGGGCCTGACAGACATTTTATCAGTAAACCAATTAACATGATTTATGGTCAGGGGTAACCATGAGACTTACCCATAAATACAAAGG
This sequence comes from Cichlasoma orientale, assembly GCA_034780415.1. Classification (NCBI taxonomy): domain Eukaryota; kingdom Metazoa; phylum Chordata; class Actinopteri; order Cichliformes; family Cichlidae; genus Cichlasoma; species Cichlasoma orientale. The sequence continues at coordinate 7,716 of JAVDPK010000532.1, read as the reverse complement.
GCTGGCTGAGCAGCTCTTTCTGAAGCGAGATCTTATCAGATTCCTCTCGATTAGGCTGTGCTGGCATAGAGTCAGCATCCATTTGTAAATGCAGCTACTGTGCATGGAGGGCCTCCCCCTTTCCAGCGGGTCAGGAGTTCAAAGCCCAGCCTGAAGAGTTGAAGAGAGGGGCATGAACTCCTGACCCCCTTAATGTAACAGGGTGAATAGCTCTTATCAGGATTGTCCCACCCAAGTGCTTGTCTGTTCTGTCCCTCCTGTGGCACGGAAAGTCTTTGAAATCCTCATATTGCGGTAATTTTTTTTTTCCAGTAGGAGGATTTAGGAACTTATAATCCCATAAGAATTTCATAATGTGATCAATTTAAAGACAAACTGATTGACAGCAGCTGACTTGTATGTGTCAAGCACACGTAACATGTGGTCTACTGGTCCAAATATTCACTCGCCTGCTGTGTGGAATTTGGGCCTTTCCCGAGAGTTCAGGTACAGCGTTTGCTTGGGAAAGATTTATGGTTTCCCAAAAACATGTTAATTGGGCTTTGTCTTTTTTTTCTGGGCGCTGCACTGTTTTAACTCGCACACTAAGAGGTTGTCAGGCCCTCAGTATTCGCTTGGCTCAGGTCGTGGTTCATTTTGACAAGAAACTAAACCTTGCAGGTGGATTATGCCTCCAGATATGCTTAGAATTGGATTCAAACCAGTCAAGAAAAAAGAAAGGAAAAAAAAATCAAATCAGAGACTCCCAGTCTGCTGTTTTGTCCAATCGCAAGTCCGGAACTAAAAGTATATTCACTAAAGTAAGCTATTAGATTAAAAGCTTTATAAAAAGCTTGTGACTGAGCCTAGAGTAAAACTGTGTAATCACAAGACTGTCTACTCCTTCAAATCCACCAGATTGATTGTTTATACACATTGTTATTGTGATTTATGGTTCGAATTTAAAGCTTAGTGACCTCTTGAGGCTTTGTGAGAAAACAACAAAAGAAAATGCATTCAAAATGTGTGCTGGCTTTGTCACCTTTACACGTAGAGGAAATCGACATCTTGTTAACTTGGAGAATGGTACTTCCTGGTACTTAATGGTACCCCTACTATAAAAGTCCCGATTTCTATTCAAACCTTGGCTGGGCTGAAAGACAACCCAGAGGCACTAATCATGGCAGCACAGGAACAAGCTCTAAGTACAAGATCGATAGAAGCTGGGGTCTATCATACTAGGCAAGACCCCAGGTGCAGGCTGTGCAGAGATGCCCCTGAGACAATCCAGCACATAACAGCAGGGTGCAAGATGCTAGTAGGCAGGGCATATATGGAACACTTGAACCAAGTTGCTGGCAACTTGGCTATAGGAACATACACACACAGGAACATATGTGCCAAGTATGACCTGGAAGTCCGGAGATTAAAATGGAATACGCCCCCACGGGTTGTTGAAAATGACTGAGCTAAGATCCTGTGGGACTTCCAGATACAGACGGACAAACTGGTGATGGCTAACCAACCATAACCATAGTAGTGGTGGACAAGTAGAGGAAGAAGGCCGTAGTGATAGACGTAGCAATACCAAGTGATGGCAACATCAAGAAGAAGGAACCTGAGAAGCTCAAGAAATACCAAGGGCTCAGAGAAGAGCTAGAGAGGATGTGGAAGGTGAAGGCAACAGTGGTCCCCGTGGTAATCGGAACACTCTGGGCAGTGACCCCCAATCTGGGAGAGTGGCTCCAGCAGATTCCAGGAACAACAGCCGAGATCTCTGTCCAGAAGAGCGCAGTCCTGGGAACAGATAAGATACTTCACAGGACCCTGAAGCTCTCAGGCCTCTACTAGAGGACCTGAGCTTGGAGGACCAAGACAGCCCGCAGAAGGTCCTGGGTTCAAATCCACCATCTGGCTGGGGCCTTTCTGTGTTGAGTTTGCATGTTCTTCCCATATTTGTGTAGATTCTCTCCAGGTACTCTGGCTTCCTTCCACAGTCCAAAGACATGCAGTTAGATAAATTTGTGATTCTAAGTTGCCCATAGGTGTGAATGGTTGTCTGTGACAGACCCACTAACTGCTCGGGGAATACATATTTTCCCTAGTGATTGGTGGTTGACGGGGCTGTTGACCAGTCTAGGCCTGGTACACATGTACCACTTCTGCGTTGGGTCTTTGCGGGGCCTACATACATAACCTACGTAAGTGGACAACGTTGTTGTTTGCATTTATGCTTGTGCGAGATGAATTGTGTGTGTTAATTACTGTGTGGTCATGTCCGGGTGTTTTACATGCATTGCCGGCTGACAAAAACAAATAAAATGCTGTGACTTTTTTCCCTCCTGTTTCCCTCAGTTTTTTTTTTTTTTTTAGGAATATTTAAATGGGACATTTGTTGGAGGACATGTTAATCACAGATACACATAAAGCTGGGAAGTGTAATAGAAGCAAGAAGCTACTATTTATTTGTTTGCCATGCTAGCTGCTTCATGCTACATGTGGCAACACTGATCTGTTGGTCTGTTAATTTTATTGGTTCTTAATGAAATATTATAGCAATCCCTAGATGTATTCTCAGAAACCTTTGCACACACCACAATTCATCAGAAGATGAATTATAAAAACTTCGGTGAATGACTTTCTTCTTTAAGGTTGATATTTATGCTTTTTAAGTAAATTCAGTATTGCTGTAAATTTTGATACATAGTACTTACCCCCTTTCCTATAAGAGTAACTCTCCTCGCTTCTCATCAACAACTGACTTCAGGTCAAATTTAAATTTGTCTATAGCACCTTACCACACTATGTTGAGATCGCATTAATCAATGAATCACTCAAAATATAATAATACGATAGCATTATCACATTGCTCGTGACAACAACAGCATCGTGTCATTCTGCAATACTCGATACATCACAAGAGTCATCTATAATTCTGATTCTGATTCTAATGCATCACAATGTCTGTGTAATTAAAGGGGAAATAAAAAGCCCAAAGAAGATAAAAAAAGGAATGCACATATTCACTGCTTTGTTGTGCCTCTGTGTGTGTGTGTAGGTGTGTGTGTGTGTGTGTGTGTGTGTGTGTGTGTGTAGGTGCGTGTGTGTATTATTATTGTTCCACTTTAATTATATGTTCACTTTGTCAGATTTCTGATAAACTCTACCCTGCTGTCCATCATTTTTCTCCTTCTTTCACTCACTACAAATTGGTTAACTATTATTCATTTTCCTCGATTTGATAGTCATAAAGTAGCGATTCTGGCAGTCAGCAGAGCAGTTGCATGTTTTAATAAAGAATATTTGTATTTGCTGCCAGTAATTATGTGATTATTAGTAATTATGGTAATTGTCATGACATATTTAATTTTCTGTCAACTGGCAAAACAGTGAGTTGTTTCAGCATTAATTTAGATAATGGAGAACAGTAAAGGAGGTGCTGTGTTTATTGAATCGGTTTCCTCAGTAACACTTTAAACTTCTATCCCATCTCTCACCTGTCGTATAGGGAACACACTTAGCCTTGAGAATGATCTGGCAATAAAGTCACTTTTCTGAGATTAAAATTAGTTGTGTGTGTGACAGCTTCAATTTATAGCGATAGTGAGTGTTATGAGACAGCAGTAATGAGGTCCTTATTTCCTCTCAGAGATCACCGTGATCAAGTACTCATGATTAATCATGGCCAAGTGATTCTATGATTAATGTTTATGCAATCCCTAAAGGAACCGCAGGACATACTCTCACATCCCTCAGCATGTTTACAGTTTTGCACCTATTACGATGGAAGATGGAGAGCTCCATTTACAGTTCACTAACCTTTACGACGGCACGCTCTCATCTGCATTTTATTTTCTTTTTAACACTTCAAGTAATCTACAAATGTCAAAATAAAACAGGCCCAGGAAGTGTTCAGGCTCGCCTTTTGAAAGAACAACACTCCTTGATTTAGTCGAGGGCGCTCCACTCTCATTCCTGTTTTTATGAGAGCTTTTAATTTTTATTGAAGGACGGTGCAAAGTAAATGGTTCCTCATCTAAGGAAGATTAAATGGTCTTATACAATTTACAGAAACACGAGGGCATGAGGGACAAAGGCCTGAAATGAGCTTTATAGCACATGTCCTCTAAATAATGTGAAAGGAGGAGGAGGAGATGCAGAGGGAGATGAGCAGGGAGGAGGATGTGTTTCTCTGCAGACACATGTAAATCAATTTATATTGATCCAAGCAATACAGCCAGCAGCTCAGCACATTCATTGACTAAACAATTAGATAACTCCTAAATGTATCCCCCCCCAAAAATTATATTTTATGTAGCCAAAACCTGACAGCCTTGTCTTTATACTTTCATGTTCTCTACCCTTAAACCTTTCTATAAGATTCATGATTTATTCATCATTCACACATGTGGAATACAAACGGAATACCAGGACTCATGGATGAGTATTCTCCTTAGTGTTTACTCAAGCACATTTTTGGGGTATTTGTATTGCATTGTATCCATCCACCTGGATCTGCTTTTTTGCCACATTACACTGTATGTCACACTCCACTGCATTATCTGGCTACTATGGTTACTATTTAAATGCAGGAAACAGTGGATTACTAAGGTAATATTCAGTCTTCTGCTTGTCACTTGGTTTTCTGCAATTTTGGGGAACCTTTAGGTGTTATACACACAGGAAGAGACTAGCAGTGATGAAGCGACCACAGAACGTGCTGATAACAGGCAAATTAGCCTCTAGCAATGCAAGCAGGGTGGTATAGAGTTAAATTAATCACAACTCATTTATTTAGTCTGGCTTTCATGTAGTGTGGTATAATTTTATGGGTTGAGCATCTATGCTTATTTGATTTTTTTTTTTTTGTGTGTGTGTGTGTGTTCGGCCTCCATAGTGTAGTGGTTTACACATTCACCTAAGAGGCAAAAGATCCCTAGTTTTGTACCAGGAAGAGCCACAGATCTATTTTTACTGCTCTTATAGTCAAGATTTATATATTATTGGTTAAGCAGGCTAACATGCAAAGATATGCATGTTAGGTTTACTGATGATTCTAAACTGGCTGTAGGTGTGACCATCAGTGTGACAGTGTTGTCTGTCTATGTGCTGGCCCTGTTACAGGTTTGCGTGGTATCTAGGGTGTACCCCACTTCTCGCCCTCTGACAGCTGGAATGGGCTCCAGCCCTCTTGCAGCCTTGAACTGGATAAGTGATTAGAATGGATGGATGGATACTGGTTGGATGAAAATGTATTATATATTATTTCATTGAGCATTGTTGTTTTTATCTTATAGTTCATCAATATAAATCAAGTTTTTGGTTTGCATTGGGCTCTAGTGGGTGGCACAGGGGTGTGGAGGCTAACACTGTCCTGGGTTCAAATCCACTGACCCTCTGAGGCCAGTGTGAACTTTGCATACTCTCCCTGCTAGTCCTCCTTCCTCTCACAGTCCAAAGACATACATGTTAGATTAACTCATGATTCTAAATTGTGTGAATGGTTGTCTGTCTCTGAATTAGCCCTGGAACAGACTAGTGACCTGTCCAGGGTGTACCCTGCTTTTTGCCCTATGGCAGCTGGGAGAGGCTCCACTTACTTCACTTACACTTATGTTATTTATCACTTTCACTTATGACTTTTACCTTGTTATTTTACTTGCAATCGAGTACTTGTACATCATTGTATTTCTGCTTTCACGAAGTAGCCACAATAAAACCAATCATTATTGAGACTATCATAATGTTTAATACCATGGTGATTGTGAGCAGCATAACATTTTGTGTTTCTCTTGTACACATCCACACCCTCTCATGTTCTTCAAATGTTTTGGCCGCCGAGTGCCTTTTTTCCACGTGTCTTTCAGAGTTTCAGAGGGCCAGTAAACCATGCCTTTCAATTCCCCTACTTTGTTGTTTTCACTCAGGAATAGGAGTGATGAGCAAACGCTTTCAGACTCAATCCTTGAGCAAAGGGCTGTGCTGACAGGGATTATTATTTATTTGTCATGGTGGATGTAATAAGCTGTAGATACAGGATGGAGGGCCTGTGATTTATTGCTCTGTCGACCGCCACTAGCAGGACGTGCGCTCTAGCGTGCAGGATGAATACCGCACTGTCAGTTCTGTCCATCCGTCACCATCACCTCTCCCAGCCGCAGCCTCTCTCATACACCCTCCCATTTCATGCCACAATACATAAACAATCTTTCATTATTTTGATACCTCCCTCTCTATATTTGTTTTCTGTGCATAACGTGAGGCCTTGGGTTTATGTGTCCCATTATTTTGACGTACTAGCTTGAGCTGCACACCTTGGACTTACGGTAGAACAACTGACGTTTTCACTGACTTCCACATAAAGAGAATCAAATCTGTTTCTATTTGTATTCTTGACTTTTTTTTTTTTTTTTTACATTCTGAGCAATTGAATTAACATTCTTCACACAAAAAAAAATCCTCTTGACTCAAAAATAAGCTTATTTTCTTTCAGTGATGGGCTTTGCGATGTCATATTTCACAGTAGCAGCAAACTTTACTGTTGTCCACTGGCACTGGCTACTGGGACTCCAAGTAATTATGGTCATATTTTGCTGCTGCTTTTAATGATATTGAGCCACGTGTCACAGAGCGGGTGACTCTCTTGCCTCTCTGTAGGTCATGTAATCTTGTTAAAAGCCTTCATGGTTTTAGGATTATGTTATTGAAATGTCACTTAATTGGATAAACATTTTTCACGCCGTAAACACCCAGCGCTGCACTCTGTTTAGTTGCCGTGGATATTGTTTACACGGCAGGGGGATTTGCGTAAGTGGAACTGACTCTGTAAACAGCGGCTCCCACTAGAGGCTTTATGCGAAAAGCAGACTAAGAGTGAGGCATCAGGGAAAACACTTAGCCCACATATCAGAGCTGCGGACATGTGCTTGGCGAGAGGGAGCGAGCATGTCTGTGACAGGGCTTAATTAATATGAGGAATTGCCTTTGTGTCCGGGTAAAAGACTTGAGCAGGAGCTGCTTTGTTGTTTAAGCCCACTCAGCTGAGTGTGTGGTGGAGGATTTTTGTGTGTGTGTGTGTGTGTTTGTGTGTGTATATGGAGTAAGCTGTAATCTGCAAATAACATTAGAGCCTCGTGCAGGAAAGACCAGGCAGGTCAGAGCAGCCAAATTTTCATTCTTTAGATCAAACGTTATTATGAGATATTGCTCTTTTCCCTTCTTCTGCCCAAATAGGAGCCTTTTCTTTATTTCTCCAGGCCCTCAACTCACCTTCTTATCTGTCTCATTTAAGGGCTATTTTTTTCCCCCTGCAAATTGTTATTTATGGACTTTTGTTTGTTCTGAGCCATCATTACTGACAATACCGTTAATGGCAATCATTTGTTATTTGGCGCTGGTGCTGATGCTTGGGATGGGGGCAGTGAAGTGAGAATACTCATTTGGAGGTTGAGGAAAGTCTTGACAGGGCCCATTTATAACAAGATCATTCTGGAAAGTCCAGCCTATTAATAACCCTCCATTGCGGTCTAATTAGTGTTCCCTGATGTAAACGAGTCTGAATTATGGCGCCGTGTGAATCTATTCCATAAAGATCACTGTTGGTGTCATCCATGCTTCTTTTAAACAACATACCACAGAAGCCAATATTATGAATTAATTTCAGTGGTGGACAGTAACGGAGTAAATTTACTTGAGTACTGTACTTAAGTACAATTTTTTAGTATTTTTACTTTACTT
>JAVDPK010000531.1:36364-54394 GCA_034780415.1 Cichlasoma orientale | reverse complement strand
ACTGGAACGCACTGTCTTAGAGCTTTTTTTAGACACACTTCAGTAAAGCCAAGATAAAGCACAAATGACATGCTTTTGCATAGAAATAGTGTAAATTATGTGGAGTCTGACTAATAAGGGAACCTGGGAAGTAAAAGGGGGGAAACAGAGCACACAATGACAATCTCCACCAGAGTCTCAGAAAACACTGTTGTATGAAGAAGTTGCATCTTAATTTTTTTGTTCAGTTCTGCTTTATTCCAGTCTGCCACTGAAATGTGGAAACATTAATCTGTGAGGTCCAGACACCACGACTGCTCGGTGCTCTGAGTCTGGACACCGATGCTGGACCTTCGTGATGATGCACTTTCACTATCCCTGCTTTCCAAAGAGCTCCTATTTCCCAGTAGGCATTCCAGACTGGTGTGCTCTACCGCAGATGGGTCACCCAGCGGGAGGTGGGACTCAAGAACATCAGATTGTAATGATCCTGAAGAACTGCCAAAAGGCTGGCAAGTTAATGTGGGTGGAGAGGATGATACAGGGTGGACAGAGGAGTGTGAGTCCTTAATTTGGAAGATTGAGGTGTCCTGGATGAGAGTGTGAGACGGTGAGGTGGACATCAGGACGCACGTGGCCTCGTTTGAGGCTTTTGATGGGTTGGAGTAAGAACTGGGTGATGTGTCCAGCAGGCTGTGGGTGGACATACCTGTAGGGGGACTGGAGAAAAGGCAAGAGTATTCATCACTATCACTGGGAGGCTGCAGGCACAAAGTGGGCTGGGACTGACTGATGGTGGTTGAACTAGCACCAAGGGGTCTGTTGTCTTCATGCCCAGCATGAGATGGAAGGCCTGCACTTCCTCCATGGAAGCCTGGACTGATGCTAAGAAGAGATGGGCTACTCCACAGATGTGTAGTCATGCTCTCAGTGCCATGACATGGGCCAGATTTAGGAGAAGAATTTGCAGATAGGGACGGACAGTAGTTAGCAGGAGGACTACAGGACTGAGGCCGCGGATGGCTCTCTTTTTCAGCAGTTCCACTGCAGCTCCAGTGGCCAGCAGCTGGAGCACTTTGGTGGGAGTGGTGGCTCCCAGGATCGTTATGGAGGTGGAAGTTTGAAGCATGATTAAAAGGCATGCCACTGTTGGAGGCTTGGGGTACACTGGACGCCATTTGGACACCACACGGATGCGAGGGGAAAGGGACACTGAAGTGATGAAAAGATACGTGAGCCTGGAGGATGTGGATCATGTGGTGCAGGCCCTTGGTGAGCTCAGATACTTCCTGGTTTAATGCGCCCATCTGTGTAGAGAGTGCTCAAAGTTTACATGCGATATTTCAAGACTTGCAGCATGTTCTATTATCACAATGCGCAAATATGGTAAAAAATACAGTTTAATCTCAGACTCATGTCCAGCTATAAATTCCTGATGACCTTCCAAGTAGAACTAAATAGCTGGGTTCCACTTGGAAGAAATGCCCTCTTTAAGCAGTAGTGAAGTCATGAAGGAAACGAGCAAAGGTAAGTGACCCAAAACTAGCACAAAATGGAGATGGGGGCCAAAAGGGCCACAAGTAGAAAGAGCTTGTCAACAATTTTTTTAGATTGTCGAGTCAGCACTACCAGCTACCCTCTGCATTGCAGAAGTGCCCTGCTGATTAATTAATATTGACTTCAGAAAGCACCCATCTGGATACTCCTGCTGCACCTGCTTTCACTCTATTTACATTCAGATTAAGAGTGCAGGGAGAAACTGAGCTAGAGGTTGAAATCGAGTCAGCTTCATCTCTCTCTATATTTTCCCTTTAAATACACCAGGGAGGCTGATCTTAGAAGAGATGCTAGGGATTTATCTCTGTAGCAAAAAAAAAGGTTCAGCTTGACTACACTACAAGATGTGAGTCTATTTCTAAAACCAGAAACAGAAACTCAGTTTTTAATGTTGACATAGAAGCTAAGATGGATTTTCTTTATTAATGCTTCCTGTGTGTAATATTCAGTCACTACTAAAGAATGATAGTAAGAGGGAGTGCACAGAACAAGCTGATTTGTATCTGGGAGTATTCAGAGTCAGGGCTCCATTATTCTTGATGCCATCAATTTTAATTTGGGTCAAGGGGCTGTAGCTTACCTTAAGGTTAAGTTGATTGATGCTCTGCCTGACCTCCTCCGTCTCCAGGAGCAGAGCGGGATTATTTTGTGTGCAGTCTGGAGAAATGAGGAGAAGAAAAATAGGAGGAGTTTTAGCACACTCCCAGGAGGATTTATCATTATTAATATAAAAAGAAAATGATGATATGTGACGCCAATGTGTACCAAAGGAAGCTATACACCCACATTCATATGAATGGGTGAGTGTGTCCAAACTTTTGATTGGTGCTGTATATTTAAGTAAGCATGCATGTTTAAATTTCTATATAAAGATGACCTAAAACATTATCCAAGTTTCACATAAATCCCAAACATAGAAAAATACGTTTTTGTGAAGGGTAAAAATAAGCGATCGTTTGCGTTCAGTATCTGGTGTGACCCTCTGATTTACAGAAGCAATTGCAATGAGATGCTTGCAGTAACTTTTGATGAGTCCTGCACATCAATCTGGAGAAATTTTAGCTTCTCATTCATCCACAAAACATCTTTCCAGCAGCATTCTGCTGCAGATAGACAGGCCTGTTGTTTTTCCTTGAAGTCCTGCATACACACCATTGTTCTTCAGCGTTCTCCTGATGGTGGGCTCATAATCATGAACAGTAGCCATGTTTGTAAGAGAGGACTTTACATTCTTCAAGTGATCTTAGCTACTCGCCCACGTGAAGATTATCAGTACTCATTTTCCTTTATTTGTACACAGTCTGTTTGGGTTTGAGTCCTGTTACTTCTGGCATAAAACTAGCCCAGTATTTCATAAAGAGGCCATCATATCAAGAGTCCAACATGGTGCTGGTAGCGTGATGGTCTGGGGCTGCTTCAGGACATGAATGACTTGCTGTAACTGATGGAACCATGAAATTTGCTCTCTACCATAAAATCCTGAAGGAGAATGTCCAGCTATCAGTTCATGCCCTGAAGCTCAAGTGCACTCAGATTAAGCAGCAGGACAATGATCCGAAACACACCAGCAAGTCCATCTCTGAAAGGCTCAGAAAAAAACAAAATGAGGTTTTGAGGTTTTGGAATGGCCCAGTCAAAGTCCGGACTTAAATCTGATTGAGATGCTTTGGCATGACCTTATTCATGCTCAAAAACCCTCCGTTGTGGCTGAATTAAAACAATTCTGCAAAGTCAAGTGGGCCCGAATGTGAAAGACTCATTGCCAGTTATCACAAAGGCTTGATTGCAGTTCAAGTTCAGGGTTGCACAACCAGCTATTAGGTGTAGAGGGCAATTTATTTTCCATACAGGGTCAGGTAGGGTTGGATAGATTTTTTCCCTTAATAAATGAAATCTTCATTTCAAAATGGCATTTTGTATTTACTCGTGTTACCTTTGTCTATTCTTAAAATTAGTTTAATGATCTGAAAAATGTAAGTGTGACAAATATGCAAAAAACCAAAAACACTGTGTACTGTGTATTTATAGCCTGAGGAGCTTCAGCAATTCTTTTTCTGAAGATCTTAGAGACCTCATTTGTTAATGCCATGATTCATCACCTAAAGTGTGCTTTGAAGATCAGAGTTTAATTGATTTCTTTTCTGTAAATACAAAAAAGGAGCCCCTGATTGAAAGCACCTCACTTTAATTCCACCTACAAGTTTCCAACTAATGCTAGGGGTTCATCCATCGCCCGCCCCCCCCCCCCCCCCCAACAGATAAGTGATATTTGCTTATTCTTGCTAAAAAAAAAAAAAAAGAGAGAGAGATCAGGTGAATTTTTTTTCATTTAATTTGTTGGGTCTTCATTTTCTACTTTTAAAGCTTGTAAGAAAATAGGAGGATATTTTAGGTTATGGTTATACACAAATATAAAAAATTCACAAACTGTATATGCATCCATATGCTGGCAGAGTCTCTACCTGGTGTAGGTGGGATGTGCCAGTTGTAATAGCAATTTACTGAGGTGTATAGGGAGTTGAACGTGCTGTTCTGCTGGAGTGCAAAATGCAACACATACAGTATTTGGAACACCTTTTTAAATTACACAATCCAATACAGTTGCACATTGGATTGGATAGTGTTTATTTTTATCCTGGTTTAGCGGTCTTTGCAGAAAGTGCTTTGGCTTTCTATATGGTCTGATATGATAGCCTCTACAAGCCATAAGATGAGGATAGTAGACAGAAATTAGAGATAGCTAAAGAAGAGCTAAAGTGACAGGCAATCCCATGTGAGGTGCAAGACTATGCTACCAAAGCACTTCCTTTAATAAGCAAATTAGCTGAATCTCCACTGAACTGAAGCTGACAGTAATCCTAGGAGGAAAGCATCCATGCGTAGCCACTGAGGTCTGATGGCCAGAGCACTGCTTTGACCTTAGTTGTCCTTTAACATGTTCTCTGACTCTGTGGACACCTGGCTGTCATTTCATTCTGCTGTGCTCTCATATTTCCCCTAAAGGAGACACGCCTGCCTTGTGGTATCCACTGTTTGAACTCTTGAGTTTACCTCCAGCCATCTGGCACCCAGGTGACCCTAGCAGCTCGGGGGTGGTGTGACTTACCTTGGGTGCTGCTGCTATCCGCACTGGCATTAGGCCCGCTGTGCTCCACGTTGAAATGGAACGTATGCCCGTTGTCTTCAATGCCATCTACAACCCTGGAGGGGGGGGGGTGAAGAGGAGGGAAACCGGAGTTAATGTAACAGTAGAGCTTTTTCAATTATCACTGGAGCCAGGAGACGACCCGGCGATGTGCCATGGGAGCTGCTGCTGGCAGACGACCATGTAGGTTTGAAAATGAAGAGAAGAGCTCAGTCTGGAGGGGTGGACACCTGAGCGCCGTGAACCAGCGCTTACCCATATCTAGAACTTACTGGATGACTTAGCGATGCATTATGAATACAGATAGCTGGAGCAGGAGCATAAGGTGGGGTGGTAATGAAATGCAGCGACATCTGTTGCAATATGCAATGCAAATACACTCTATCTGCACTGATGCAGGTTTCCAGTCAGTCCATCACTGAAACACCTTATTCAGATACTTTCATCAAATTGCATTGGACTGTATTACATTAATTTAGGCTTTGGGGTTTTGCTTATTTTCAACTTGGGTTCTGAAATTAAATATGACTAATACCTGGGACTAAGATCTGGTGGCCCAAAACAAGTGACAGTTGGGATGAGCAGCTTTGAAGGCTTTTGCTCAGCTCCTGACTCTCCGTGGGTTGCAGCTAAAGTTGTGGTCTGGGCTGATACAGGAGTGCTGTGCTCTTTTTTCGATGGTGGCTGAGGGGAGCTCTGTCCGAGGAAGCCACGGCTAAGGTTTGGTGAACGGCAGCGTCGCAGGGCGTTGAACTGCCGCAACTCATCCCCCAAGAGGTTCCCCAGGGAGGTGCGGCGAACAGGGCTGGTGAAGTTAGGCAGCAGGAGGTTGCGGCGGGAGCGCGTAGCTGGAGAGAGGTGGAAGGAGTCGTCAGGGTCATCACTCTTGGTTTCCACAATAGAAGGAAGCCTGGATTCCTGCACAAAAAGAAAATACAATGTGCTGAGTTAGTAGCTCCACTCTATATTCTTAAAATAATAAAATGAAAAATTAATGTGATAATAGGTAACTTTTCGAGTCAGTCCACATCTGGATCCTTGAAATTTTGGAAGGCTTCTTTATCACTGCAAAATTATAGAGGCTTGTTTTTGCCAATGGAAAAAAAACAGGCATTCGTGAGTCAAAATTTCAGGTTGTTATGTAGAAATTTTTACTCATTAACTTGAAATTAGGGTTAGTTTTATGGGTTAGGATAAAACAGAACTAAAATATATTTTAAAAATAATGAAAAAAATGTTAATGTTTCATTCCAACTATATGTCCCCTTATATGGGTTAAAGCTCCTCATGAGGGAAATCATTTATGATGTACAGTTGATAGTATTTTAATCACATTCATTTAATCATGTCAGAAATTGGCTGTGCTCTAAACACTTCTGCCGGTAGAACTGCATTACACATTACAGACAGAGCGAACACTGTAAATAGTGTTTTAAAAACACAGTAATAAAGCAGACTGATATGTACAGTGCATGCTGAGCAAAGTAGCTCATAATGTTTCCCATTAAAGGAGCTATTGACCCAGTTAGTGAGCCAGCTCAGGGGACTGAACTGCTCTCGCTGTTCCACGTGAGTTTCATGTAGGGGAAGTCCTTACACAGGTCCCCCCAAAGTACTCACTAGCATTACAGTAAGTTCCAGAATAAAAGGGGTGGATGAGACCCCACATACTGACACGCCAAGGCCCTGCCAGCTGTATATTAGAATTCAATACCAGCTGTTGTATTTTTATTATAAGTTCCAAGTATATTAAGGAAGGAAGTCTGAAAACCTTAAACCTGATCAGAAGGACTCTGAATTTGCACTGAACTCACATGGTGAAGCCTCGGTGACTTTGAAAATCTTCTGAGGCCCTGCGGCGACAAAAAGAAAGGCACAAGAAAGAAAGACATAACACATTTATTTATTCATTCAATCCTCTGTGTATCAAACCCTGAACATTTTAGATTCATTGTTGCAATGAAATCCCAAGAAATGAATACACATTCGCTGATTATGTTTCTGTGCTTTTCTAAAATTCAGATTTGTTAATTACTGCTTCATCCACTGGTGCCGCTAATTAAATGAACTTGGCCACTGATGCGGCCATTGCCACACGAGCGGAATTACATGCTCAATCTTCTTTCTACACTCGACTGTGCTGGGGTTCCTGGGGAAGTTTGCCTTTCTGTGGTGTGTGTGGAGACATTTTTAGCAACTTAACATAATCAACATCTGGGTGGCAAATAAAGCTGTGGTAGTGCGAATCCTTCCCTCATGTGGGGAAAAATGTGCTTCTGACAACATCGCTAATGTGACAGCACAAGTCACAGAGTGCCGTTCTAGCAACATCGTGCCAGGAACGCTCTTTGATGAGGAAAACCAATGAGGATCTTCCTTAAATTTAATCCTTTGTTGATGCACAGTGTGAATCTATTTAAGACAGGGACAAACTCTCCTTATAAGGAAACTAACCCTGGAGCAACATGGAATGATTAACTAGCCACTGGTTCTAACTGGCTTTAAATGAACATCCATGTCAATTAACAGAGCAGCAATGCAACAGGTGTCCCACATAGCAAAGTGGGTTTGCATCAGTCAGAAGTATGCTATCTTGTACAAAAAGACATGCACATGCAAGCAGCAAATGATGCCTGACAGCAGACATAAAATGGTTTATATACTCTATATGTTTGTCAATGTTCATTGGATCTTTTTTACTTCTAGAGTCTAGAAAACCTAAAACGGAATCTAAAACCAGGTGAATGAATAATGACTGAGCAAATGAACAGCGCTATCTGTAAATTCATCCAGTCAAGTGTGAAGAGAGTTATCCAGATAACCTAAAGGGAGCTGTCTATGATCTCTCAGAGTGAAAGATTGCGCTTACAGAGACATTAATGTAGTCTGAGGGCAGGTCATCTGAGACAGTTGTTGTCTCTGCACTCTTTACAGTCCAAGTTGGTATTTTTATACTAAGAACACTGAGCTCATGTCTAATAACTAATATTATTTTTGTACAATGCCATCACCGCTTACCAGCAGGTACCTTTATCTACTTTGTTAAACTGTTGTTGTCAATATGAGGCTCCAAAGGGAGCCACATCCCCATAACTCGCACCGACCGGCTTGTTCTTCACACGCCATGACTACAGACTACTTAACTCTCCCTGTGGCGACATGGCCATTATAGTCCAACAAATTTTGACACTCTGCTGGATCCCCGGTGGTGGAATGACCTTCCCACTCTGCCCAGGACAACGCAGTCATCCCTGATCTTTCAAAGCTCACCTCCCTTAAGAAATAAGCAACACTCCTGGGTCTTAGAGCCGAACCACAACAAACCATTTAACCTGACCTTAAACCTGACAACACTGACATATCATTACTTTTATCATTAATATTTTCAAGTATTTTCAAGAGCAAGTCAGTAGTGTGCATGGAGGACATTGTTATCCTGTCATTTATGTAATTGCAAATTTATAATAATACCAATTTTTAGTGGTATAGTTGCATAATTAGCTGACTTGCAGTTGATGCTTTTAGTTTCTCCACATAAGACACTCAGCTCCAATTGGTTTGCTGAGTAAAAATGTTTAAAAAAATAAACAAACAAAAAAAAACAAACTGTTGCATTCTCATCCAAAATCTAGTGAAAAGAATTTCACTGACAGCACAGCAATAAAAGTTGAAATTAAATTATAGAGTCGACCAAAAAACAACTAATTTTCCATCTGGCAGTCTGCTTTTCCCCATTTACAGAAGATAAAGTAGTCCCCGTTGGATACCTTTTATTGTAATAAGCATTCCTACAATCTGTTTCTTTGGCACTGTTTCACTACAACTGACTGATTACTGTGCAGTCAGTATACAATCAGGAGTTAAAGAACCTCCCTTCCTGCAGGAATTCCCACCTTAAAAAGACTCACTGTGAGGATGTAATGATACCAATGCAACTGTGAATGTTATGTGTGTCAGGAGTGTGTATGGCCTGGCAGTCAGGTAGCAAAACAATTCCTTCATCCTTTCAGGGCTGTGGCAGTCCCCTGGCTTTGTGTGTGAGCATAAACCTTGAGCAGATGGCTGGAGAAACGTGCTAGTACTCAAGATCAGCCATGCCTCAGAGAAGCCTGTCTAAATCAGAAAACATAACTTTACTAATGTTTATTCATATACACGACATCTATACACTAAACATTCATTCTTAGGTCACAGATATCGCTGTTATAAATGCACAGATTGTGTAAAGGTGCCATTTTCCTCTTTGATATCCCTTCATGGAATAAATCTAGCAAATACAATCAGTCTGCTTTGAAGTGCTCATTAATACAATTAAAGTTGTTTTCCCTAATCCTGATAGAGAAAAAGCCATCCGCTAATTAACACAACCAGCACAGATGTCTATCATGTTCCAAACTAAACAAATAAACCTAAGAAAAAAAAGAAGAAATGATTAAAGCCAATGAGAAAAGCCAGATTCAACAAAGACTTGAAGCAAAAACACAATGCTTGAGACTGCGGGTGAGATTGTGGAAGTCCTTTGAGATCTTTGTCGGTTTTATCAGTCACACATGAAAGACTGAATCTGGTTTGTTTGCATGGTTCAACAAAATAGCCAATGAAGCCCATG
The DNA here is from genome assembly GCA_034780415.1 of Cichlasoma orientale. Lineage (NCBI taxonomy): Eukaryota > Metazoa > Chordata > Actinopteri > Cichliformes > Cichlidae > Cichlasoma > Cichlasoma orientale. The sequence continues at coordinate 45,104 of JAVDPK010000531.1, read as the reverse complement.
ACTGTTGCTTTTTTCTTCAAGTTAAAAATCACTTAATGTTTCAGGTTTGGGTTGTTTAAAACAGTTACAGAACAATGTCTGAGGAAGATATGGCCACATGTGGACTTGCAACGCAATGCCGATTCAACAAGGCCCTGGAAACATTCCTCAGAGATTTTGGTCCATTTTTACACGACAGCGTAACTGCAGATTTGTTGGCTGCACATCAATGATGTGAATCTCTCGTTCCACCACATCTCATAATTGTCCATATGAATTTTGAAATTATTTGATTCATTTCATGAAAGGTTGTTTTCTGAATTTCTACCGGTAACATCCAAAATAAATTAAGAGGTCTGGCCATGACTTTCATACACCTACTTTCAACGGAAGCAAGTAAAGAAATTCGTTATAATTTTTACATAATGTGCCAAATTATTTCAGCATAATTTTATTATCTCTGTCATTTAATTTCAAGGTACATAATATCTTCCGAAGGCCATTTATTGATACAGAACTGACTGTGTCTGGAGTTTTGGGTGCTAGTTTTTCAGGTTTGTAGGCTTGTGCTTAAGAATACTGAAGTTAGGAACACGATACAATAAATCAACATCAGCTTTCTGTGTGTATTTGGTACCTCATCCTGGCTGCCTTCACGGAGGTTATAGGTGAGGTTGTTGTGGATGTCGGAGGTAAACACGCTGCCATACTCGGGGTACAGTTCCAGCACCTCTCTCAGGCCACGCACACTGATGTACTGAAGATCACAGTAGGTAAGCGCCTTCACATCAGCATTGGTTTTGATTACCTGGTCTGTTCCGGGCAGGTCCGAGCCAATCAAATCTCCTTTCCCTAAAATCCAAAAAATCATAAATTCCCTGTTTACTTTATTTTAATGTAAAAAACAAAACAAAACAAAACACAAAAACATGATACTAAAAATGTAATTTGACAACAATACAGACCTAATATTGCTAACACCATGCCATCTTTCAGCACCTCTAGAGAGCCAGAGCAGACGAAGTAGTTGGCATGCAGTGCATCACCCTGACGGATGAGGTACTCCCCCGGGACACAGAATGAGGTTTTTATATGAAGAGAAAGTGAGCGCAGGCAGCCGCGACTGGCCCCCTTAAAGACCGGCAGCTGGAGGATGTCCTTATTCAGATGCATGGCGATATCGGCCCGCAGCTCGTCAGGGAAGTCATGCAGGAGCTGGGGATGTGTGACAGATGTAATGAGGTGTGACACTGATTAGTAATTAGGGAATGGACTGTGCTGCCACCAGTCGCCCTCTTTAGAATCTCAATAGGCTATCAATTGATGGAGTATAGGCAACCATGTGTTGTGCAAAAACAATTACAGCTTCAAAGGGCTGGGAATGAATTCTACAACAGGTTTAATTGTTCAAATGCCATCAAAACAGTGCTGTTAAGTTCCTTGAAGGCAGATAACAGCATGTACAAAGATATTACATGACAACAACAAGAAAGGGACTCCTACCTCGTTGGCATCTATACCATTGTTGACAGACCATGTAGTCTGGAAGTACTCCAGCATGCGCTGTTTAAGCTGCTGGGACAGACGGTGGACACGGATAAAGTCCTTCAGGTCCTTCATACGTGTGTGGTAGAGAGAACGGCGTGAGTACATGCGCTGGATGATGGCGGTCACATTACCAAAGACCAGTGCATGCATCAGTGCTGTAAGAGGGACGAAAACAAAGGTGTTTATATAAAAGCTGGATATTTTTAAATATGTAACATATCCATCCATCCACACATCCATCCTCTGGGGGGGGGGACTGGAGCTTATTCCAGCTGACATAGGGCGAAAGGCAGGGTACACCCTGTACAGGTCGCCAGCCTGTTACAGGGCCAACACAGAGACACAGACAACCATTCACACTCACATTCACACCTGTGGGCAATTTAGAGTGACCATTTAACCTAACCCCAGTAAGTGCATGTCTTTGGACTGTGGGAGGAAACCGGAGTACCCGGATGAAATCCATGCAGACACGAGGAGAACATGCAAACTCAACACAGAGAGCCCTGAGCCAAGGTGGAATCGAACCCATTCCTTCTAGATGTCATTGTAGCTGTGAGGCAGCGGTGCTAACCACCGTGATATGTATGTGTATGTAACATATTATAATTAAAAATCCTATTTTGAAAGCAGTTTTTTATGGCTTATTACAATATGAATGGGTTCTATTTGAATAAAGGCAGTACATTGGCTCAGTGGTTAGTGATGTTGCCTGAATAAGATGGTGTGGTTTAATCCCAGGCAGGGCCCTGCATATTCTCCCCATGCCTCTGTGGGTTTCTTCTGTTCAGTCTAGTGTCTTGCACCATCAGAAAATATGCAGTGCAATGCTGTGCATCTGCCTAAAGATATTCTTAACTTCTCAAACGTTTTACTTCCTGGTTAAAAAAAAAGGGTTAATAATAAATAAATATCAAACAAACTGCAACAAAAGAAAGATGTAAGTATATTCCTAAGGTGACTTCTACTGTTCCTTTCAAAAACCTTACATCCTTTAATATTGTCACCTCCTAAAATAATGGCCCAAGTAATTCTTTTCTGGTTTTTCAGAAAACACAAAAAATGAAAGCAAATATTGAAAATATGACAATTTAGGCAGAAATAAAATTTTAGCTAAAAATGACTTAGGCCATTATTTTAGGAAGGTGACGATATAGAGAAATAAAGTACATAGACAACAGTACTAAGCTACCTACACATTACACCTACAGGTGCTGCTAGGCTGTGGAAATCCATGCCATGAAGCTCCAGACACAGTTTTTTTTTTTTGCTGATGTTAATGCCAGAAGGGGTTTGGAGCTCTGCGGTTATTAAGTCAGCAGAGCGTTGGAGACTTTTATGGCAAGTGTATACAGTATATATAAAGTGTATATTATATGGATCACTGCCCAATTATTCACAATTATGGTTTACTTTTGATCCACAAAGTGGCTACAAGTTACAACTTTGCTTTCATCACTGATTTGATGAGCAGTAAAATAAAAACTTATTATTTATCTTCTGGTATGTTGCACCAATAATTGCCATCTCAGCTGTTTCTGGGATATGAAGATGACAGCAAGCTGTGTCTTAAAGGCCAGCCAAAGCATTCAACTGGATTCCTGCTGAATTTGTTGTACTTGGATGCCAAACAGAAGCAGCGTTTTGCCAGGACGCCAGAGGGAGAATGTATCCTGGGGTCAGACGTACCGCCGATGAGCATGATGCAGATGGAGAAGATCTTCTCAGCATCAGTGTTGGCACAGACGTTGCCAAATCCCACACTGGTCAGGCTGCTGAGGGTAAAGTAGAGGGCAGCAATGTAGGAGCTATGCACTGTCGGGCCGCCCACTGTGCTGTTAACGTAGGGCGTCTCCAGACGTTTGCCGAGCTCATGGAGCCACCCTTGGAAAAGGGGGTAGAACATTTACAGATCAATGTCCCAAAATTTTAGTTTTTGTTATTTTTATAGAGATGGTAGTGGCAAGATGGAACTGCAATGTACTGTCTAAGAGAAAATATGTGTATATTTGTACCTGTATGTGGGTGTTTTTCTGCGTAACAGAAAGAGATTATGAGCAGTTTCAGGAGCCAGGTATGTTGGTTTGGGACAGGCTAGAATTAGAACTAGTCCTCCAGGGATAAATAGTACTAAGCTTTAATTAGTAGCTGTGACTTCACCTCCCCTTCAGACAAAATGTACATAAAAAGCATGCATCATTCATTGACGCATCCGTGTGCTGCTAGCTACCAGCCATTTTTTTTTATAAAAGCTTTTGATCTGGTCTCAGGCTGTTCTTATTAGAGTGTCACAGTACGGTCTCACCACTGAGCAGAGCTAGACACCCGGTAAGCAAGCAATTACTATTTATAGCAGAGTAGGGACAAAACAAATGCCTACTCAGTTTTTGCAGGAGGCAATATTATATTTGATGGGAAAATGCTGAAAACCAGTTGGAATTCTACTGATCACAGAAAAAAATGTCTTCTTGTCTCACCCTCACTAGATGAAACATCAAAACCACATTAACAGATTGCACTTCAGCAAGGCCTCAACTAGACTCACCTATGTCCCAGTTCTCATTGGTTTCTATTTCTTTGCGTCCAATCATGTACCAGATGCAGGCCATCCAGTGAGCCAGCAGGGCAAACACAGACATTAGCAAGGTCAGCACCATAGCGCTGTACTGGGAGTAGCGGTCAAGCTTCTGAAGCAGACGAAGGAGGCGCAGGAGGCGTACCGTCTTAAGCAGGTGGACCAAAGACGTCTGAAGTGGAGAGACAAACATGGAAGGTGGGTTGACAGAGAGAAGGAGGAAAAGAAAAGAAAGCACAAAGCTGAATATCATAGCCTGGACTCAAAACACTCAAACACATGCAAATTCTTATCTTTTGTGAAATGTAATATAGACGGTCCGGTACTCACCACTGTGATATTGAATGCGTACAGCAGGTCAAAGGGCAGGGCAGCCACCAGATCCACAAAGAACCAAGTGGTGGCGTAATGAATGCAAATAGAGCGTGGCTCGTATACCACCTGGCCTGACTGGCTCACAAAGGTGGTGCGAAAGTTCATGATGATGTCTGAAAATATGCAATTATAAAAAATAAATGTTGCCAACAGAGTGAAATAAGTTGAAGGTAAACTGGTGTGTATTATGACCACATAGTCATTCTTATATTTATGAAGAAGTATAAAAGACCACAAAGCTCAGATTTCAGCCCCACCGGTTCACCTGTATGTGTGGCAATTTCAGACCACACTAAGAGTAATCCACTCTTTGTATATTAATATCCTCTTAATCTGTATTTCACAAATAAACACTCACTGCTCATATTATTAGGTACAGAATTGGGAAGAAATGTGATTTAAGTGACTCTGAATGTGGCATGGTTCTTGGTGCCAGACGGGCTGCTCTGTGTACTGTATTTTAGAAACTGCTGATCTGCTGGGATTTTCCCACACAAGCATCTCCAGGGTTTACAGAGAATGGTGTGAAAAACAGTAAATATCCAGTGAACGGCAGTTCTCTAAGCAAAAATGCTTTGTTGATGTCAGAGATTAAAGAATAATGCTGATAGGAAGGCAAAAGCAAATTAAAATAACCACGCGTTACAACCAAGGTGCGCAGAAGACCATCTCTGAACACACAACATCCTGAACTTGGCAGCTGCAGAAGACCATACCAAGGGCCACTCCTGTGCCACAACATCCAGATGGTAGGTAAGAATTTGGCATAAACAGCATGAAAGCATGGATCCATCCTGCCTTGTATGAATAGTTCAGGCTTGTGGTGGTGGTGTAATGATGTGGTGGATATTTTTTGACACATTTTGGGCCCCTCAGTACCAATTGAGCATCCTTTAACTACCACAGCCAATCTGAGCATTGTTGCTGACCATGTCCATGCCTTTATAACCACAGTGTACCCAAATCATCTCAAACTGGTTTCTTGAACATGACAGTGAGTTCACTGTACTCAAATGACCTCTACAGTTCTCAGATCTCGATCCACTAGAGCACCTTTGGGATGTGGTGGAACAAATCTGGAGTAACTGCGTGATGCTATCAGCCAATATAGACCAAAATCTCTGAGGAATGTTTCCAGCACCTTGTTAAATCTATGACACAAAAAATTAAGGCAGTTTTGAAGGCAAATGTGGATCCAACCCAAGGCTTGTGAGGTGTACCTAAGTGGCCAGTGAGTGTATAACCATGTATGTTTAAAATATGCCCAAGGAGCTAAAACTTAAACAGCTGGGACATTTCATAGTCACTTCACAGTTTGAGGGCATGTATGCAAGACATAACCTTGATGTCACCATATGGCAGGCACATAGCACGCAAACCTTTGCATGTATAGTTGGAATTAGCAACACCTCAATTGTCCTCTAAGCTATGATTTTTTTTCATCATTATATGCAAATGCATTCATTGAATAATTAGTAATTGTGAAATAAAAATAAGAAGAATAATAAGAAAAAAAATCTCCACTTTCCTAACATGCCCTTTTTCAGCTTTACTGTGGAATTCATTAATTATTAATTTGGGTAGAAATGGGTAGAAACTAAGTAAGTGAGCTTTCAGAAACAAGCAATCTGTTTGTGCCAAGGTAATGGCTACCTGATAGAATGACTATGTGACATAAACTCCAAACCCCTGTTCAGAGGTGAGTGTTGCAAGTCAGCCACCTTAATTTATCCCTTGAGTGCTTTATTGAACTAAGACGAGTCCCCAAAGAGACTAAGTACATCCTGTAGCGACTCCTAAACCCAGGTAACCTGGAAAAGAGGTTCTGTTTCCATGGTGGCAAAAATGGATAAATGTTGGAGTAAAATTTTACATCAACATAAAAAAACCCAAAATGTTATTATGATATATGATTGGATGCGATGGAACTCTTTTGAATATTGATAAAGGCTCATTTTGGCAAATGAGATGATGAGATTATTTACTGTTGTCAGGGGCCAATATTTATTTGTTGAATAAACATTTTATTTTATTTTAAAAAGCAGTGTGAAGAAGAGCAGAAAGATTTTAAAATATGGGAATTATTTTTCATAAAGAAGATTTCTTAGTTTTCCTGTGATAAAGGGAGAGTAATGAAAATTTAAAAAAGACAAAAAAACATCAGCATTGGCATCAACTATTGGCCAGACTGTTATTTTCAAAACTGGTATCGGCTTGGAGTTTCACAACTGATGCGTTTCTAAACTACAGTATGAAATTTTCAAGTTGGACACTGATCTGACAAAACTTTATCTGTAAAACAAAACAAAACAAAAAAACCTTTATTTGGTCATCTTTCCCAATTACTTCTTTCAAAACTCACCTATAATAAAAAGCATTTCCACTGCAATGTCACTGACAATAGTGGAGCGTCCAGCTGTGATGGAATCATCGTGCCGCGTGAAGCTGACGTTGTAGGGCACGGTGACAGCCACGTAGAAGGTCGCCAGCAGAATGAGCCAGTCCCACAGTGCTTTTGAAACACTGTAGTGGAGCAGAATGAAGCGTGACTTCTGCACTGCTGCCACCTTGTACTCTGGTATCGCAGGCTTGTCCATCATGCTCTGTAAGAGAACAGGTAAATAACGTTTCAAACTACAAGAACAGCCTTTAATATTCCTGCCAACATGGACAATAAGGGAAAACACAGTCTCTCGAATTTGAAGCTAAAGTTGATAAATAACCAGAATGCACAAAACACACTCGAGGAGCTGCATAAATGAATAACTTGATAACCAGATGGTCATGAGGTGGAGTGTTGTGAAAATAAATGATAATCAGATGGGCATTGCAGTGCCAAGATTTTTGCAGAAACACACAATATAAATGTCAACACCCTCTCTTGTGCGCTGACCGCTGATGAGTCACAGTGGTAGGCAACTCAACTGAAACAGATATGGTAATGCTGCTGGTTGTCTCTTCTCCTGTAGTCAGTGATAAGCCTTTTAAATGTCTGGGCAGTAACAACACAGCGAGTGTCAATAATTTCATACATGGCGTGACTTCAAACCTCCAAATGTCATTTATGTTTTAAGTCTCAGGTGTCCGTGGCGGTAGTTGTGCTATTATGAGGGAACACGGAATACCATTAGATTGACCGTGCACTGCAGTTATCTTTTTCATTACGTGAAAATCCAGTTGTGAAGAGTGTTGCCGATGAGATGGGAAGTCATTCAAAGCATAATGAGACTACAGCTCTCCAAATGGGGCCATGCGCTTGCCACATAATAGCCTTAACCGTGTTTAGGAGACATGAGGAGAAGCTATTACCTATGACAGCAGTGAGTGGGAAATGGAAAGCAGAGATAAATGAGCAATAATCCCATCTAAAAACAGTGTGAGCACTTTGGGAACAGGTGAGCCTAAAAACAAGAAGCTGGTTAATTAAGGCTTAACGTGAGATTTCTTTGTATGGGCCCTGACGCTGCCTGGGTGACTCAGAGGAATATGACAGACTCTATTTGAGTAATTGGAAGACAATGGGCAACCTTTACTTAAATAAAGGAGAAACAGCAGAAAGATGACATTTGCAGGAACAGAGGGATGTTCCAAGTGTTCCCTTTGAAATCACTTTCAAAACTGAATTATTGTGTATTAAATAATAGTACAAAACGTTCTATTATCACACTATCAGTGGGTTTTCTGGCCCCTGTCTAAATCCTTTTCTGTGATCAACAGCTGTGTCCACTCTGATGACAGTTCAAGCAATGTCAGCAAAAGCCTGACTGTTTTTTTTTTTTTTTTTTCATTTCCCTTACATCACAGAGGTCATGAAGCCCACTGGACCTTTGGTTTGCGAGGCAGGCAGCCGCAGTGATTAGGAAAGAAAAGCCTAGCACTTGCAGGCACGCATGGGCGTGCATGTCACACAGTTACAGCTGGTCTTCACACATCATTAACTCAAACTGTAGCCATGGGGCCTACTGTTCCAACTACGTTTCCCAGCAGTCTTTGGGCTTAGGCGATACACAGCAAACTCACTCTTGAATTGTAAATTAAAATGTCCAAAGTGCTCATTCTTTGATTCTGATTTTCTGATTTTCCAAGAACTTTTTGTGCAAATTCTGGTTAACTGCACTTAATGGACTTTGCAATATTCAGTTCAGTTCAGCAATGCGTTCATTTGACTTGCATCGGTCCAGCTGACTAAAACCCAATATTAATTATTAGTGTAGATAACCTCCATTTCATTTGAAATCCTGCATATCGATTAACAGAGACATC
>JAVDPK010000531.1:21840-33878 GCA_034780415.1 Cichlasoma orientale | reverse complement strand
TATATATAACTGAGGGAAAGTAAGGTGTCAGCTTTGTATTTTACATTCAGCTAAAGCAAAATTTACTTTACAACTTCACATGCCTCCAGACTGCACGATTTTTCCAATTATGTGAAAAGCAGCCATATCTCTCCCCTGGGATGTGGATCAGCATGAAACCAAGTATGAGTTACTTCCCAGTGTGCCTCGGCTTTATTACACGAGCTGATACAGTCAAAACTAGCAGAACAGACAAACACAACAACTACTCAGTGCTTGGAAATGTGCGGCTAATAACAGATTCGTAAACTTTGTATTTCAAAATATTTCATAAATCTTTAGGCAGCAAGTTGCCACCTCTGCTTCTGCTTTCTGGCTGTGGTCCCATTTAAAGATCTGGAGTGTGTCTACATGTGGCTGAGCAAATCTATGGATCCTTGCTTTTCTTTCTAGCTTGGCAGGCCAATGGGCTACAAATAAAGATCTAGTCAAAATAGATATGGCTGGCTTGATGTGGAGGCAGAGGACACCATTGTTAGCTAACAGATACTAAGATACAGACAGTGAATAAGGAAAAAAAGAAGAAACATTTATTAATAGTCAGAGTGAGGCAGTGGAGGAAGGATATTGATTCTTTACTAAAGAAGAAACATCAATATCACAATAAGTAAGTCCTGCATTTAAAACATGAAAAGTATCAACATGCCTTAAGGATCAAGAGTACAATATGCAGAAATACAGTGCTGTGCAAAAGTCTCGAGCCACCCCTCATTTCTTTATATGTTGCTGGGAAAATGGAAAATAGGTCCATATATAGTGCAAATACAGTATACCCATTAAAAAAAAGAGTTTATACAATTCTAATGAGCCTGAAAGTCAATATTTGATATGGACATCTTTATTGATCAACACAGCCTGAACTCTCATTGGCAGCTTTCTTTTCATTTCTTTAAGTAGTCTTCAGGAATAGTTCTCCAGGCTTCTTGAAGGACATTCAAAGCTCTTCTTTGGATGTTGGCTGCCTTTTGTTCTGTTCTCTATTAAGATGATCCCACACTGCTTCAATAATGTTGAGTTCGGGCTCTGGGGAGCCCAATCCATGACTGATGAGTTTCACTTTGTGTTTTTCTATCCAGGTATGCTTTTACTGCATTGGAGGTGTTTGGGATTTTCTGTGTACATAAATCCATCCTCAGTCTTTTCTCTCCATTTCCATTCCTTAAGAATGACTTTTCTGATTAAGCTTTGGTGAACAGTGAATGGATCAACTGAAGGGTCAGATGCGTCTATCAGGTCCTGTGTCAGGTCTTTGCTGATTTTTTCCTATTTCTTATGGACGTGGCTTTCAGATTCTGTCCATCTGCTGTAGATAGCTTTTTAGGCCTGACACGTCTTCTTTTATCCTGCACTTGTCCAGTTTACTCAAATTTCTTAAGGACACACTGCACACCATGCCGAGATATGGCATAAGTTTTCAGCTAATAGCTCTTTGGGAATCACACTGTTGGTGCAGAAATACTGTTACACTGTGTTATCTTTGGCACTTTCATAGATCCAACTGAAGAAACTGGAACAAATGATAATTTCATGAAAGGCTGCCAGTACCTAAAAATCCAAATTACAGTGGATTCACTGCAACGTTATCTCTTATGTGTAGACACAACGCTGGTTCATGCCTCGAGTTATGTTCCTTTTTTATGCTTGAATGATTCATAGGTCAGTGCTAAGTGGCTTAACAAACAAATAGAAATAAAAAAAAAACATTCCACTGAAAATGGTCAGGTACAAGGACTGGATTGAAAATGAGTGAAAAAGCAGCCAAAATCATTGAAAGACTTTCAGAAAGCTGGAGAACTATTGCTCAAGACCACTTTAAAAATTTACAAGAGAGTCTGTCTCCTTGGAAGCAAAATACAAAGAATGGAGGGTGACTCAAGACTTTCGCAAAGTACTGTATTATCATGAATCACATTATTTGGTTACTTGAACTGTTGTATCATTCTAGTATTGGACTATCTCCCTTCAAGCTGTTGCTAAACTCACAGAAAATGGAACTGCTTGAGTTAAGTACATGCACTTAAAAAAGTGTTACACATGGAAAAAAAAATGAAAAGCATGACTCAGTATGTAAGCTGCGCTATGAAAGAAGTGGGAGAGATAATTCAAGCAGAAGAAAATGGGTGTATATGCAGAAAGACAGCAGGATCCAGAGGGAGGGAGGAAGCCAAAAAGAGATGAGGTTAGAGCATGGGTTAGAGTGACAGATGGAGAGAGAGAGAGGAACCAAATACAGAGAATGGTGGTTAAAGCTAAAAAAGAAGAGGGAGGAGGTTGGGTGATGATTTTGGGTAAGATATAAATAGACAGGCTCTGTAATTTCCTTTAACATGCAAGTTTATGAATTCAAACTATTTATGAATCCACTTACTTGGGTAATTTTCCAGTAGATACACACAAAACTAAGCCCCAAATACTTGCACACATCAGGCTCAAGTGGCATTGGTTCCGCCTAGTCCATGTAAATTAACCAATTTAGTTCACACTGTGTTGGCTTTTTCATCTGCAACCATTCACATGAAAAATTGTTTTCAGTTTCATCATTTTCCACCTTTTTCTGTTGTAGTGAGTTAACTGCTCTTAAACCAAGTAATGTTGCCATGGTTGCCTGAAATTTCACATCAAAGTCTGCAGTAATACACAGTTCATTTGGTTGTCAATGGTTTCCTTTTCCTCTTTTGTTTCCCACTTTTTCCTCATATGCACCCATTTCATTGGTATAGCTCATTGTTACATAGCACAGCTATTCAAAATTTTCACGGGTATTAGCTGGTGGTGGTGGTGGGGGTGTTTATGGGCCTCATTTATACTCCCATCCCTATGTACTGTTATTACCACCTCAAAGTCAACAAATGGGATGTGGTGTAAAAAAGAGAATAGGAGAATGTAATCATTTCAACTCATACATTTATTTTTATTAGAAAATGCTGCAAAGACAACATATAAGATTTTTTGTGTGTGTTGTTTATGAACTAAAAGTGTTGTATTTATTCGTTTTGAGCACGTCAGTGAGTCACAGTCTTTTAGAAGTAAAGCTGAGGAGGGGATCACCACTCTGTGAATTAGAAAGTTTGAGGAAATATTTGAGGATTTCATTTTTGGTGTCTACAAAGGACAAGTCCCTAAACCATTAATGAATGGTCCTGATTGTTGGGCCCTCTTCATTGAAAACAGACATGACCGTGTCTGTGAAATTACTCCATGGGAAAACTTTAAAAAAAAAAAAACATTGTTGGTGAAAATAATTTGCAACTTCACATTTTCAGTTTGAGATAGAGTTTAAAGGATTTTTTCAGGAAAGGCTGAAAAACATATCTGTAATAATACAGTACAATGTACCAAGGAATAAAAAGGATTTATTTTTGCAGTGTATGTTTTTCTTCCCTCTCTTCTCCTTGTATAACATGGGAGCAGTAAGATTTTATGATATTGCAATATAGTGGTCTTCATTTAAAGTGACAGTTTTCATTATTCAATTTACAGAAAACTGGAGCAGTTTGTACTTACAGTAACACTGGGGTTAAAAAAAGTGCACTTGGGTTGTGCATTGGCAAACAGTAAAATAACTGCAAAAACAAAACATAAAACAACATCTAGAATATTCCATCCAATCACTTCTTAGAATTGAAATGACAGTTGTTTTGCAGTACTGCTATGAAATGTCTAAAGAGGAGTGCATGAGCAGGCCACTAACATGAACACCGGTGATTACTAAATGGTAGCTACAAAGATGGCTCGCTGCTGTTTGTGGAACCAGTATATCATGAAACAGCTCATGAATTTTTGTTCCCAATGCTAACAACATATGTTAAACTGTGCAAATATCAAAGTATAAAATTAAACGAACATGCACTAAAAGCATGATGTGGGGGAAAAGCCTGCTTGTGCATATAAACAAGCAACACATTTCATCCCGTCTGTTGCATATTGTTATTACTGCTTTGAAAATCATCCCTCTGCAATCTGCTTTGTGTCTTCTGACACTGGTGATGTCTGCAAGATAAAAGTGACTGAAAGAATCACACAGACACCGTCCAATGAGCTGTCGGCGACAGACAAAAACAATACCCTAAAGAAATAAAATTTCCCTTTTATTCTAAAAAGCAGATGTTTTCGTTTTGCATCAAAACACACTCGTTGCCTTCATTTTCACAAGGCTACATCATCACAGTTTGGTTCAGATATACTGCTGCTGCTGGAAATTGCTGTTTATGCAGTTATTAGTCCCTAAGGTCACGAATGAATTAAGCAAGAGGACTGTTTTGTGTGTGATTTTATTGTGCACTAAATTTACTAAAAAATGACTCAAAAGTTTAAAGAAGTTACTTAAATGCAGCACCTTGGCTATGTTATGGATTTTGATCGTGTTGCGTTTACTGGTCTGCTGATGCGCTACTTTTGATACACCCCTTTTTTCCCTTCGCTGCAATGTGAATTATATATCAGATTGTGAGCTATCGATTGCTTCTCTGCAACTATTTTGTCCCTAGCAAAGATGCCCTTGGCTCGGGGTACATAAGAAAATAATAATCTAATCTCACTGGGAATTCATTCAACACTTTAAAATGATTATTCTGGTAGTGGAGGTACAGTCGGGGAATAATGGAGGTTTGTAAAAAGTATGTGCGTGTGTGAGAAGGAGAGGATATGAGACAGAGAGATCAGGCTCATATTCCTACTTTTTTGCATGGGAGAGAAAGAGAAATGGTTTAAAAATGCAACCTTAAGCAAAGAGAGAGAACTGGCATAAAATCTGAATGTTGATATTATAGACATATGTTCCTCTCGTCCTATGTTTGGATGTTCTTGTGAAAGTGCATGTGTGCGCACTTTTAAAAGAGATTTGCGTGTGTGGTCTGTGCACACCGGTGTCAGTGAGCGCTGGCTTCTGTAAGTGGGTGGGAAGCAGAGCGGCAGGAGGCTTGGCAGATGGAGGGAGGTGTAGCACACTGATTCCCATGAAGGCACCTGCAGGTCAGGTTTGAAAGCAGGAGTGAAGTTTTTGATTCTGGAAGTATTAACAAGATGCAGGTCAGCTGCACACAGCAGAGTATTACTTGCTTTTTCCTATTCCTAGCTTTCAGTAGGGAATTAGTCTGACTTTCACTCCTTTTTCTTGATAACATATCAGATTTGACCACTACCTGGAAAATTGTGCTGTGATAAATTATGTGTGATAAAGTACAAAAAGGACATTTTATGTCAGATTCTCAATATTCTTTTAAAAAGCTTTAGCAATCCATGTATCTCTACTGTGGAAGCTCAAAATCAGTGTCAGGTGAGGGACATTGTATAAAAATGGTAGAGCCACTTTTAATAATGATGATACTCAATTGTAAAATTTTGCTGGGCTACTCAATTTCCTTTGAGTACTTTGGTTTCAGGCACTTAACAGGTAAATGATCCTTTAAAAACACACACCACCTTGTTTTTTTTTATTATTTCAAATATTCTCTGTCTGAGCGTGTCAGATGTCTCACAGGTTCACTTAAAAAAAAAAAAAATAAAAACCTTCATCCCTGAAACGTTTTTGAATTGCTTTGAGCCCCTTATGATCAAACACATATTTGAAGGACAGGCTCAGTCGGTAACTGAAACTCTGCGGGGAATGAGTTGGATTATCTCAAAATGGTGCTCTGTCAGAAAAACTGCTCCCGTTCGGATCTGAGGGCAAAACAGAAGCTCATTCTCATGAATACCACAGCGGGAGATTGGCATGACTTTTTTTTTCTCCAAGCCTATAAAAGCCTTTTTTTAAAATTGGTAGTTCTTCTAATACATTAACATTTTTAAAAACCTATAGATCACATTCAAAGTCTAGTTTAGTTAAATGCATGCTGGTAGAGTTGTGTGCTGAGCGAGCTACCACTGAGCCTCCTTTTTGACTCAAATGAGGAACAGAATATGCAAAATGAGCCTCATTTTATTTTAAAAAAGACTTTAAAATGGCATCTTTGTGGAAGCTTGCTGCTGCCACTGAGTCAGAAAAGGCAGAGCTAAGTCAAAATTTTGAATTATTATCTCAGTATTTAGGTACTAGGCATCTTCTACAAGATAACTAAAGAGAAATTTAGAGTTACTAAGTCAAAAGTTTGAGATACTAACCCGAATATCAAGGAAGGCTGTGTGACTACCTTAATAAATAAGTCCAGCATTAAAGAATTTAAAATCATATTTACAGTCAGTCTGGCTTGAAAAAAGTTTTTTAAAATCTCTATGAATAGTTTCCCCTTTTTTACCAACTGTGACTAAGGTGACCAGATGTCCCCCTTTAATAGGGCCTGCACAGCATTTTTATTCCTCGTCCCCCTGGCCCACATTTGGACTGGTTCTGCAGGACATGCACTTTTCTAAAGCCTGTGAAGGAAATGCTTTTTATTATAGAAGAAGGTCAGCCTGTCTAATGACATACTCATCAAAGAAAGTTACAAGTCACAAGCTATGCAGATTTTGTTGAATATGATGGAAACTACCACAAAGGAAATGAAGCAGCAGAATTGCAAAAATGATTTTTTCAGTTTTGCACAGGGGGGAAATATTGTTATGGTTCCCCAGTCCTCCTGGACCTGCTCACCCTTTATTCCCTCTCTCTCTATCTTCCACTATTGGTGTATATGTGTCAGTATGGATTTGTGGGGTCAAGGCTATGACAATACCTCCATGTTTTCTTTGAAACAGCTGAGCTAAAAAAAATGGGCATTTGTCATTTTTTTTCCAGTTTAATAATCAGAAAAACTTGTAGCGTCATTTTACTTTAGTTAGAATTGTATTCAGAAATCTGTAGTTAAATAAATTTAAAAGTAACTTTAAAAGTAACACTCTGTGAGATACTGAAGTATAACACACAATGCCCTTATTTGGACCTGAGAGTGGAGGTTATTTATGGGAACATGCCTCTGACATAATGACCCATACCCCAAAGCTTTGGGAGGTGTTGGCATGTTTTTTTTAAAGAAAAAAAATGATGATAATAATGCATCCAAGCTTCCTCTATGACCAATAACCCCTCACCAGCAGAGACAGCCATCTTGTGCCTCCAAGCAACCACAGTTTCCACAGTGACCTTGCTGTTTTTCCATTTAAATCCACCAAACAACAGCTTGGATGCAAAAAATAAATAAATAAAAAATACTAGAAAAGTAGGATTAAAACAGCACTTAAAAAAGCAAAGCCATTAGTTTAATTTTTTACAGAGCTAAACCACACTCTTGAAATCTGGGCCAAGACGTCCCTCATAACGTCCTCATAAAATCTCTAGACATCAGCATTAATAAGTCAAACTCAGGTGTGAAGGCGCTGCCTGTCTGAGCAACTCCTGTTTATCTTTTTAGAGGGAAAAAACCGAAAAAACCCATCGCATCCATCCAAACATGACTGATAAAGGTATACTCACTCCACCCAGGTTCACCTCTCCTTTGCCTCCACTGGAGAACTGGCTGGTCAGCTGGTACAACATGGTGCGTCCACGCTTCCTGGCCTCACTGAAGTGAGAACTGCTCTTCCTCCTGTTCCTCTTGTCCTCTGAAACTGTCACACGGAGTCACATGTTAGTTAGATCACAAGGTTGTAAGGTTGTTGGGCAATGGCGATAAAGGAAGAGAATATGGTGCCATCTAATGCAACACCTTTGCTACACTTTTGTTTTTGGATTCTGGCATTTTGTTGTGAAGCACTTTGTGATGTTTATCTTGAAAGGTGCTATACAAATAAAATTGTACTTACTTTTTTACTTTACTTACCTGAAATTTTTTCTCTGGTGTAGTTACACAGCTAAGACACAAAAACACAACCACCACTATTCTAAGACTTACATCCAAATGCATTATGTTTATTTCCCCTGGCATAATGCTTGGTATTTGTCGCAGACTGTGTTCAGGTTCCACTTGAAGACACATTGCCGCCCGAATCAAACTCCCAATTGGAAACATTTGTCTGAGTTCAATGAACAACTGCCAGCCCAAACAAAACTGCTGGGTAGGATGTGACAGTGATGAACAAGAACATACAGAGAAAATGAAAGCTAGGGGCCCGAGTATGACCTGCTCGTAAATCATGGTCATAGTAAACAAACAAAGGGAGTTCTTTTCTGTAAACAAGTCTTTCAACTCACCCTCCTTCTTGCTGTTGTAGTGGCCCTTTTCGTAGGTGTCGGTGATGTCCTTGAATGAGAAGAGGAAGAGAACCATTTCGCCCTTCTCGTTTTTTATGGGCACAATGTCTAACAGACACCAGAAGGCCACACCTGGAGCAAAAGCAGAAATGATCATTTAGTAATGGTTTTCCTTTCACCTCGTCTGGAGACAATTCCTCAAAGGACATATCCAGTGTAGTATGAAAAAAGAACTTTAAATAAAATGATGCTAAATAAATGATTAAATCCTGTCGGTGCCTCGAAATAGCCTCTATGAAACAAAGACACGTGACATGTAAAAGCCCTCTATCGCTCCTACACTGAAGAAAGAGACGCAGGATTGAAGAGGTACAACTTTTAGCTGGAGACTTTTGTTTGGCTGTTTGCCCTCCTCTTGTCTTTCATTCCTCTTTCCTTTTTCCTTTTCTTCCTCCTTTTTCTTCACCTTCTCTCCCTTCTTGCTCACCAAGCAGGTGTGGCATCCTCTTTATACAGTACTGTGAAAAAGTATTTACAAAAAAGTACCTGAAATTAAATTTAAGTTAAATTTTTTGGGAAGGTTTTACACATGGTGGTGGTGGTGTGATGGTTTGGGGCTGCTTTGCTGCTTCAGGACCTCGACGAGTTGATGGAACCATCAATTCTGCTCTCTACCAGAAAATCCAGCAGGAGAATGTCCGGCCATCAGTTTGTGTCCTGCAGCTCAAGCACAATCGGGTTATGCAGTAATCCGATACACACCATCAAACAAGTCCATCTCTGAATGTCTCAAAAAACAAAATGAAGGTCTTGCAGTGGTCCAGTCAAAGTCCAGTCCCAGTGAGATGCTTTGGCATGACCTCACATAGGCTGTTCATGTTCAAACACCTACCACTGTGGCTGAAATAAAACAATTCTGCAATAAAGAGTGGGCCAGAATTCCTCCACAGTGATGTGAAAGACTCACTGCCGGTTATCACAAACGCTCGATGGCAGGTCTTGCTGCCGAGGGTGACACAACCTGTTATCAGATTTAGGGGGCAATTACTTTTTCACACAGGGCAGGAAGCTTTGGATAGCTTATGTCCCTTAAATGAAATCATCATTTAAAAGCTGCATTTTGTATTTACTCGGGTTATCTTTGTCTAATATTAAAATTTGTTTTATGATCTGAAACAAGTGTGACGCATAAAAAAAACTAACAATCAGGAAGAGTGCAAATACTTTTTCACAGCACTGCATGCTGCAGTCACTGAGATTAGTTAAACCTTTGTTTTTTGCTTTTGTCCTTTCTTTGTGATGTTTGTGTGGCTAGTTCTTGGGGGGGGGGGGTTGTGATCCCTTTTGTGTGTTTTTGGTTGTTTTGTGGTCTTTTTTCTGGTTGATTTGCAGTGGTTCAACTGAACTTCCGATAAGAGACATTGCAAAGCCAAACCTTTGTTTGGGGCTGTACATTGTTAATGTATCTCCTTAATGACTTTAATTTCTTAAGCCAAGGCATGAGATTTCACACATCATGTCAGCTTTCAGCATCACTGAACTGTGGCTGCTTGTCAAGTATGGCATAGCCTTTCTATAAATATGCCTCAAATTAGATATGGATAGTGATCCGTAGGCTAGAACACAAAGTGAAAGAGAAAGTCAGAGATCTGGATATAACAAGTCAGAGAGGGAAGGAAGAACACAGATACAAGACCTCACCAGAAACCAGTATGCTCATTAGCAAACTCTGTAGAAATTGTGCTCTGCCACCAAACAGTTGTTTCACATCTTCTTTAGTGTCTCTAGTGTGCTTGTTCATGTGTGAAGCACAGACAGGGAGAAAAAAGAAGAGGAGAAAACAGTGTAGATGGTTTTGTTTCGATGCAAGGCTGTTGGTATAAATACAACAGGCAGCGAGCCATTTGTGAGTTAATGTGCTTGTGCTGCACACACTAGAGGACTGAGTGTGTGTGTGTACTGAATTCCTTTAGGGACAGACTTCTTCATATACTGTAACAGTTGTCAACATTTGCCAATTGAGATTATAGCTTTAAAACTGTATTCTCCTTTTAAGTTTCACAGTCTCACTTCTATTCTTCCTCTTTTTTAATGGCTGTTTTTCATTTCATTTGTGGTTTATTAAAAATGGCTGAGCCTTTCTGTTATTAGTTTTAGTAGCATTGCCTTACTTTTACTTACTGTACAGTAAGAAAAAGAAGAAAAAAGATTAGAAGCAGTTGTGTTTCATTAAAGTCCAGATTTGACAATCCAGCTGCATAATAAGAGGTTCACACACCCTGAGGATGCAGGTTTGAGTCTCTGTCGAATGAACATAATCCTGCGTGCCAATCAGGGAGGCTTAAACACTGTTGTATGCTCTCTCCTAACGTATGACATCATATTCTGAGCCAGAAGGATTAGAGAGAAGTTAGAAGGACGGAGGTAATTCAAGACACTATGTACAGTACCTTATCCCGCATTAGGAAAGCATGATTAGCTGTGGAAATAGGGTACACAACTATACGTCTCCCTCCTCCTTGAACCTCTCACTCTCCCTTAATCTTATTGTTGTGTATTAATTAAAATGAAAATTAAGGAACACCAACTCTCTAAAAAGCACGTAGGGCACTGCTGAACTGCTCTTTTAAATTCTGCATTCATAATCCAACCAGAACATTCAGCTCTCATCTAAAAATAAATGCACTCTTCATGATGTTCAGGGAAATTTTTTTTTTCTTTTCATTTTGATCACGCTGCAGTTTGGTCAAACCAGAACAATCTAGTTAAAAATACTGGACCAGCTGAGCAAAAAATTTAAATATGTACTGGGATCTACTTTATCTCTACATCCTGTATGCACCCACCATTCTTCTTGTAAAAGTGGACCTCAGACTGGTACTCTTCTCGGCTCTCCAGAGCCTTCTCCATTTGCTGGGCCACGTGCTCACTGGTGTTGGCCCCGTACAGGAATCGGCAGCTGCAGTTCTTCTGCATCACCTCAGTTCTTGTAAAGCCCGTCAGTTCACAGAAGCCATCCGAGCAGTAGACAATGGGATAACCGCGGTGGCCCTGGGCATTACCCAACAGGAAGTTACTGTCTGTGAGGGGGAAATAAGAAGGTAAAGACGTGTGAGAAGTGGAGGCAGATTTTTTTTTTTTTTTTGACATGCATTTGTGAAACTGAGAGCTTTTTGATATGAATGTCAGTAACAAGCAAGACCGAGCTCTTTGCATCATTTTTAGCCTGGTATTTAATACATTATCTCTTCTTTGCACCGGGAATCAAAGTCTGGTTAGTTCTTTGAACTTACGTCAAAGCTTTTCAAAGAAAACATGAATCAGACTTTAGTGTAGACTCAATTAATTTCCCCAAGCCTTCATCAGCATATTTCTGAGGTTTGCTGGTGGTTGTTAGGACTGGTAAGTGCAGCTGAAAAAAACTAGCATGATGGGCTGCAGACGGTATGACATGAAAGAGGCGACTGGGGTTTATGAGAATCACAAAGGTTAGCGACGGATTTTCCAACTGGGCTTTAGGCTTACTTAATTTGAGGGTATGAACCGAGAAAAGATTTGACCCTTCAATTTTAAAATGGACAGGATAGCAGAGAGGTGCAGGAAACTGGAAATGTGCTAGTGGAATATAAATATGAACATGAAATATGACTGGAGAAAGGAAGCAAATGCTTTAAGAATTTCCAATCTAAAGTCATACTCAATTTCACCTTGTTGTAATGTGTTTCTCCACCTGTTTAAACTGATGGTACTAATGTGATGCCATGTTTATGGAGCTCAGCTGCAGATTGGAAAAACAATGTACCTCAATGAAAGATCCTGTCATGTCCTGGGCCGGTGGCCCAGTGTTTTGTGTTCTTTTGCTTCTGTTTAAACTTGTATCTTTGGTTTATTT